>OX637532.1:104526519-105026519 GCA_951800035.1 Linnaemya tessellans | reverse complement strand
CAAAGATACACGTATTTAAATCTTTAAAATGGCTCTCCTGAACAAAACCTGTTTTTACCCTTAGGTCCCTTTCTATTTTGCGCGTCACATATATATATATATATATATACTATATATATATATATATATATATATATATATATATATATATATATATATATATATATATATACATATATATATATATATATATACATGTATATATATTAGCGCGTCTCGAAAAAAAAATTTCCTCGTACACAACCAAATATAAAGTATTGTTGCAAGGTGATTTCGAAAAAAAAAATTGTTTTTATGCCGAAAGTAGGGGTTGCCAAAATTCATTTTTATTTATATCTTCTGCATTTATAACAGATCTCAAAGAGTGATATGTCGATGTTTTTGTCTTGAGGAAGCCTTTGCTTTAATATTCATTGACCTCAAATATACCGTTCTTGTATTTACCCACCAGATCTTAGTTCGTACCACTCTAATGTGCTACCCTAATATCAGAATATTACAGTACGCAAAAAATCATTAAACTTTTGAAAAGAAAATTTTTCAATAATTCCAACTGAACTATTAAAAACAAGAAATATATATATTTTTTTGCCGAACGTAGGTGTAGCATATTTATCATATAGATTTACAACTTCTTGATTCGTCAATTGCCAGATGATGTACAACAGGTCCTTCGCCCGCCCATAGAAAATAGCGCGTATTCTTTCCATCCCGAGAATGTTTTGTTATCGTTGATAACAGACCAAGATTCGCGTTCAGATGGCTATGCTAAGATGTTATCATCCCGAAGTGAAGCAACGGTATGCATTCGTCAAATGTTCGGTCCACAAGTTCATAATATCATAAACTTCGAGAGTGACTCATATTTCAATATGATCAATTGGACCAAACTTGAATTGACTGAGCCGCCATGCATTTTTTCTAATTTGTTCTTTAATCATAACATTTTTTTTATTCGACAGTGATAAATCAATTTTGAAAGGAGGGTGATGAAGGTCCACGGGATGAGTCACAGGTAGTGTATTACGTAGATAAAATTCCATAGGAGTATTAATGAAAGCAAGTTCAAGAAGATTTCCGGATACATCTGTTGTATGGTTTAGTTGAAAAAACCCACATCCACGGATGAGTCACAGGTAGTGTATTACGTAGATAAAATTCCATAGGAGTATTAATGAAAGCAAGTTCAAGAAGATTTCCGGATACATCTGTTGTATGGTTTAGTTGAAAAAACCCACATCCATAAAGAGAATGTATAAAATCACACATAATTATTGGTAACATGTAATTACTATCAAAAGATTTAATCCATTTCACGTTTGGAATTTTAAAATCGCCAAGAATAAGCAGTATATCAGATACGTCTGATTGATTCAAAACGTAGTTAATAGCGGAAAAATGTTTACTATATACCAGAAAAGATGAGTTAGGTGGTATATGAACATGTGACAAATAAGTGTCGATTACCGACATGAATTTTAACTGCAATAAATTCGATGTCTTCTGAGTCATCAATTAAAGAATTATTTATAACCTCACATTGGAAAACATAACGGACCACCACCTGGTCTCCGTACACGATCGTATCTAAATATTTGATATTTAGAACATAAAATTTCATTGTTGAGAACGCATTTCTTATAACTTAGCCACGTGTCAGTAAAAACAATAATATGGTGTGAAAACTAAAATTAATTTTTTTCTTCTTTACCTAAGCCAAATACCATATAAATTTAAATTTTAATAAGAATAAAAATAGAGTTTTTATTTACCAAATATTTGGAAGGTATTTTAGTTTCGATCTGGTCGAATATATCGTTCTTAATTGCTTAATTTATATTTTATTGTGTGAGTGTGTGTCTGTGATAGGTATTTTTGATAAAAACTTTATGTTAAACTTATGAACGAAAAGAATTTTTATTACGCCGAAGGAAGACTGTTTTTTTAAATTGTTTTAAAATATTACTGCTCCTTGACCAGTAAATCAATGAAGACGTATGTGGTACCATTTTACAAAGATTGTCTGAATTTTTACAAGTACAATAGGAAAAATCAGCCCATACCAAAATGTGTATTATTTAATATGTATAGAATTGGAGGCCTTGCCTATATCGGAATGCTAAATAACTGGGCGAACTAAAAGGTTAACATAGCTAAAAAATTCTTCTCATCTTTTTTATCTATCTTCTCAATAGTATCAATACAAAACAAACAAAAAAAGATGATAAAAAGCAGAATTTCACCATGTTTTCCTTCCGTGATACACTTGGTGTTTGACAGTGCCATTCATGGTACAACAATAAACGCCCTGATATTTTAGTTGTTGTTGATTTGTCGTATTCCTGTGACTATCTGGAATATCACTGTATCATAATTCTCCGGAAACAGATTGCGAATCGCTTATACCACTTATCTTTGATCATACATTTTTAAACACTATGAGGTGACTTGATGCCTCTATGAAATCTTGAATGTGAAATTCTTGTATAATGATTGAACCACGGAGATATTTAAGCCGTGTAAAACAAAGACGTACCTACATAGGTGCATGTTGAACGCTAAGTTAGTGGATTTCATAGCATCAACATACACACGTACAGAAATATATCCTGGTTAACTTATAAAAATTTAAAATTTATATTAATCTTTTTTGTAACAAATAATTCCGTAAGCCACCATGAGTTGTCTGTGTCGAGTTAACAATTAAAACAATTACATGGAGTTAATAAATTTCAGAAGCATAAAAATAAGTAATTTTCAACCATAAAATTACACATTTAAAAGAGATCATAATAAAAAAGCAATTGAACTGCCACATTTTATTACGATGACGATGATTAACTTAACAAATAACGGCCATAAACACTTAAACAACACAGTACTGCTTTGTTAATATCGAATGTTCACACTATATATTACAAAAAATACATACACACATATGTAAATATGTGCGCGTATAGATACAGTTGGTTTGATGTCAATGTCGTTGACCTTAAACAAACCATACAACATTTTAAGAATAATCAAAAGCATTTGAAAATAAAGATATACGAGTACATGCAAGTCGAGTGAAAAAGTCAAGAGGTTTTAGTTAAAAATAATAAATAAATAAATAAACAAATAAAATGAAAGAAGAACAAAAATAAAACACTCAGATATTGAAAAAAAATTAAAAAACCATCTTGTTAAGAATTATTGTTGTTTGTTGTTTGAATACTGAGTGCATTTTTAAATCAACTTTTTTCTTGTTGTTGTATAACTTTCAAGAATCTTTTTTAAGACAAAGAAACAAAAACTACTAAAAATAAAAATATATCCAACTATACACATACTATGTATGTATGTATTTATATTTACCCTTGTATATGATTTTATATAAAAGTATATAGATGTGCACATAAATGTATATATTTATGCATACATACACTTTTATGTTCAAAATTACTATATGAACAAGAGATTCAAGGGAAATTTGAAAACGAAAAACCATTTTACAGAAAATAACATTTTGTAAAGCAATAAGCAATCACCTCCAAGTGGTTGCTACATGAATTTTATTTAAAAAAAATTTACATATTATTAATGTTTGAAGGAAAAAAAACTAAATGAACAACATGAATTTAATTATAAAGACATATGGCAAGGCATGTAACGTTTTATAATATTGCAGACATCAAACGAAATAATTCGTTAAAAAAATATATAGTATTTCTTAATACAAGTATTTCATAATCAAACATAACAACACTGTATAAAAAAATTTACAGTACATGATGCTTCTTTTCAAAATTGGTTAAATTTGTGACACCTAATTGATACGATCGCTGTATCAATAAAAATGCACAAATTAATTGAATTGATTCCTTGATACAAAAATAGTAACTGGTTTTAAAGCAGTTTGCAGAAGAAAAAAATAGAACATGTGAGTTATGAAAATATTAAGACAAGAAATATCAAATAGTTCGATGCCTTTAAATTAACTCGGCAAAGTTGACAGCATCCAACGAAACACTCTCATGCAAAGCATGATTAAATTCTATAGTTTGTCTATGACATTTAAAGAAAAAGCAATATATAATAATAACTTTATGATTTTTATTTGTTTTGCCAGAAATAATTATTATTTTCCGATTTGTATTTTTGCAAAAATAATTGTTATCATCTCGATAAATTTTTCCCTTATTAGTTTCTTAATTAATTTCTTTTTTTTGCGAAAGTGAACTACAAAAAAGCGGTTAGAATTGATAAAGAGCTGATTTGGTATTGGAAGAGAAAAATCTTTTCGGCATACGATTGATCTTTGGGGACTTGCAATATAATTTGTCTGCTATCAATTTGGTAGCAATTTTGGTTGTAAAACTAAATACAATTTAGAAGCACGTTATATTTATTTATTTATTGGTAGAGTACTTTACAGAGTAAAGTTGCAAAGTATTAGTGGACAGATGCCGACAGGTTGACTCAGACCTTATGTCGGCGATGTTATTAGTCTGTATTTTTATCCGTTGCTGTGACTGACTATACACGACCAATGCCCTGACATAGGAAGTAGCAACGTAGGTAACCACGGCAAAACCTCAGAAGAACTGTAAGTCTACACAGTTATCAGAGGTACTGAAATTAGCTAGAGCGAGTAGGACGCAAAACTCTCGAAAGAGAGTAAACTATCAGTGATCTGGTTGCAGTTTAAAAATAATTACCAACGAAGCTTAATGTTGACGGATTCAGAGCTGCTTTGCGACTTGAAGTACGTTTTATGTATTCGTTATTTCTTTCATAAATAGCTGAAGGAAAAAATGGGCAATAAAAACAACTTCAGGTTTCTCTAAAATATATAAATAAAAGTAAGATATGAGATCTTATATGTGTAAAGTAAATAAAAACAGAATATGACAAGTAAAAATAAATAAAACCGCAAGATAACAATTAGTATTTCTCCACAAAAAAAAAGAAACACAATAAAAATCAAAAAATTAACACATGTTTTTCAGAAAACATTGTAAAAAACCATCAAAATGATAACCTGCAATTAAATCTCCGATATTTCCTTATGATCACTTTTTTACTTTGAAAACTTAACAATCATTTTCGGTCCTTGTATTATTTTGTTCATTTTTTTAGGAGTAGGACCAGCACTCAGGGGATGTCCCCTATATATGCAATGCATTGCGCTGGAACTGAAAACGTGGGGATAGTATTGAGGGGACAGATTTGGAAAGATGAAAAGATAGACGGTTTTTTTTTGTAGCTATTTCAACCTTTTACTTCGCTGGCTAATTTCTTGCTACAGGGCCGACGAAGGTGGGTGCTGTTACTCTGCTTTTAGTACATGATTGGGTCAGTCGCTGCCAGTAATTGTCCAGTGATCAGTACTATGCCTTCATCACGGAAAACAGGCTGGCGACAACTAACACAACCACGCACAAATGCTGATCAGAAGAATTCAACACAATATTTCATGACTCAGCGGGGGCTCGAACTCAGGACTCTCCGCTTCATAGTCTCGTGTTCTACTACTTCAGCCAACAGCACCCACAATGTAATTTCGACGGAATGATATACGAATAGAGTGACTTCGTGTGACATCGTACGTTGTAATTATGCTGCAAGCTTGTATGGTGTACAATAAGTTCGCCAATATAAGTTAACATTAAATTTGAATTAAATTTGTGGGTGCTGTTGGCTGAAGTAGGAGAACACGAGCCTATGAAGCTGAGGGTCCTGAGTGCGAGCCCGCGCTGAGTCATGAAAATATTGTGTTGAATTCTTCTGATCAGCATTAGTGAGTGCGTGGTTGTGTTAGTTGTTGCCAGCCTGTTTCAATGATGATGGCATTGTCAGTGGTCACTGAACATAATTGGCAGCGACTGACACTATCATGTACTAAAAGCAGAGTAACAGAAGCCACCTTCGTCAGCCCTGTAACAAAAATTAGCCGGCGAAGTAAAAAAAGGTTGAAATAGCTAAAAAAAAATTGTCTATCCTCCCATCTTTCCTAATCTGTCCCCTCAATACTATCCTCTCGTTTTCAGTTCCATCCCAATGAATTGCATATATAGGAGTCATCCCTTGAGTGCTGGTCCAAGATAAAAAAAACTTAAGCAAAAAATTTATTTCTGTAAAAATACATATTTTGTATCTAGAAAACACTTAATCTTATAGTCAAAGTTCCTAAAAGAAAAGATTATAAAATTGGTTACGTTGCTGTTAATGTAAAAGTCGATTCCAAAGAAGAACAGAATGTAAAAAGAATTGACTTTATAAACAAATCTTTGATATCTGAGTGTCATTACATTATAGATCTGGTAAAACTATGCTTTAGAAATAAATATTTTAGCTTTTAGTGAATACAACTTGGTGAAGAAAAGATTATGTTCTTATCTTTCGGATATTGTTTAATAACATGCAATATAGTGTCTTATTTTCTCCATGTAAAATTTTTATTAGGTACAACTCCTAGATTTTTTGATGTATTTACTAGATCAATTTTTATTGCTGGCTGCATTTAATAAACGGATTTGTTTTTTCTTACATCAGCATACATTTATATATCTTAAGATTACACAATTTTGTAGGGAATTACGGATGGCCACATATAAATATTATTTAAATCATACTTGAGGTGGGATGTTGTTGCGTGTAAGTGGTCATTGTGGTGAAATAACCTACTTGGCAAATCATCAGCGCAAATTGGGAATAGTCGTGATACCAAAAGTGATACCTATTGGGCACTATATACGTATATTGTTAACACATACTGATTGTGCACTATGTGTAATATATGACAGCATTATTTATCATTTGTTCTCATCCAAAAAAGGGCGAGAGTGATTGAGATAGCAGCCAAAAGTCGAAGAATGAATAACAGCGAGCTCATACCAATCTTCGAATAGAGTCCCGCAATCAGGATGCATTTCAATGCAAACAAGGCGAAGTACATACTTACGCGTAGGTCGTTGATTCGTATATATTGGTGGTTTTTATATTATTGAATCAGAAGCGATTACCAATATGTTCAATAAGTCCAGTAAAATCTTATTTTCGAGAGCTGTTACTCATTAAAATTACTGATGCAACGATTTTCATTCAAGGGCATCCTGGATCTCAATATCTATGAACTGCGACTGATTGCTAGTTCTCTTACTAGTCAGCTATTGCTTTGTGGCAGAGGAGCCAAATTTGTTGTCGCTTTGACGTTTGTAATTGGAAGAGGATGAAAAACACCATAAATTCTTTGCTTTTACATTGATTTGCTCAATAGAGTTTAGTTTGAACTTCTGTTTCATCACCTCTATTAATCTTCATAAAGATATTTATATAGAGGCCAAGTTAGTTATAGAAATCTTTGGCACAAAATAAAGGGTCCGCCATCTAACGTTTTTTTCAACTAGTGCTTATTTCGTGAATGGTATCACTTAGCTCATGCCTGATTTGACAGATAATTAGTTTTATCCTTCCGCTAAACGAACATGGTTGTGTATACGCTTGAACAACGCTGGGAAATATGGGCCTGCGATCGACTTACAGAAGATACCGATTTTGGCAAAAAAATCATCTTTTCAAATGAAGCTCATTTTGATCTTGGCGGGTATGTAAACAAGCAAAATTGTCGCATTTGGGGCACAGAAAACCCGCATGCATACATTGAAAAGCCGGCGCACCCAAAACGAGTCACTGTTTGGTGCGGATTTTGGTCCAGAGGCATAATTGGGCCATTTTTCTTCCAATACAATATTCGTGAAGCCATTGGTGAAATACAGCTGCACACAATCTATAATGTGCTTAAAAATTGGACCGATCGTGTAGGCTACTGCATGGCCAGTCGAGGCAGCCATTTGAATGAAATTATTTTCCATTATTAACCGGAAGGATTGTACTTTCAACTAAAAAAAGAAATTTAATAAAATATTCAGTAGTGTTTTTTATAGCATATTCAAAAAAACAGTTATTTGGCGGACCCTGTATTAACTGGATATCGCACTCTTTGTAAACTCTGACTTTTTCCATGATTTGTACATTTGAAACTAAAACAAGTAAAAGTGCTATATTCGGCTGTGCCGAATCTTAAATACAGATGAAATTCTTTTCGTTCTTTCTTTCTTGCTAAAACAGAAAGTAGCTTTAATTAAAATAAAATTAAAAACAAGAAAAAGTGCTATATTCGGCTGTGCCGAATCTAAAATACCCTTCACAGATGTAATTCTTCTTTCTTTCGTTCTTGCCTAAACAAAAAGTAGGTTTAATTAAAAAATCAAAATGATGTTATCGGTTACTTTTATATTTAAGAAAACGTTTACATTTTTCGGCAGGAAGCTAAATGCTTGGCTTTTCTTATGTATATCTAATAAATATGAACGTCTTTCAAAAATATTATATACATTTAGTTTACAAACAAAACAAAAAATCCGTTTCATATACCCCAAAAAGTTCTAATTGTCCAACCGTAGAATCGTCTTTTAGATTTTGTTGGTTTTTAATACCAGTTTACTTCTTTCTGATATATGTATAAAGTAGGTATAATTCATCATATCAATCAAAAATAACATATAATATGGCTGCTTTTATGAATCAGAAAACGTAGATTTTCCAACCCTGGAACCGAATTTTTAATTTTTTAGTACTAATATTATTTTTTCTGATATATAAAATAGGTTTAATTCACTAAAAGCACAAAATTTGTAATTTATGTATGTACTATTATGTACGAAAAATATTTAGATTTTCCAACTCTGGAAGCGAATTTTTATTATTTCACCAATGCAATTCTTAGTGAGGTGTAACATAGTTTTACTTGACAAAAAAATTACAATTTTTTAACTTTTTGGTCACTTTCATGTACCATAATATATATCATTTGTCCAACCCTGGAGTCGAAATTTTGATTTTTTAAGATTTTAATACCAATTTTGTTCTTCCTGAATTATAAAACAGCTTTAATTAGCAAAAAGAAACAACGTCAATTGCCTTTTATGCAGAATAAATATATCAGTTTCCCAACCCTGGAAACGGAATTTAAATTTTTTTTACCGATGCAACTCTTAATGAGGCATGAAATACTTTTACTTAAGATAAACTTAATATTTGTAACCATTTAGGTCATTTTTATATACCACAAAATATTGCAGTTATCCAACTCTGGAATCAAAATTTTTATTTTTTTTTAATTTTTAAAACCAATTTTGTTTTTCCTGAACTAAAAAATAGTTTTAATTAGTAAAAAAAACAATGTCATTTGCCTCTTTGGTTACTTTTATGTAAAAAAAAAATATTCAATTTCCCAACCCTGGAAGCGAAATTTAAATTTTTTTTAAATTTTCTTTATCAATGCAAATCTTCGTGATGTATAAAGTAGTTTTGTTTGAGAAAAACTCGAATTTTGCAACCATTTTGGTTATTACATGTACCACAAAATATTGCATGTACCAAAAAAACTTTAATTTTTCCAACCCTGGAAACGAAATTTTAATTTTTTTTGTTTATCAGTGACACGCTTCTTGAGTACTTTTATTTAAGAAAAATTGCAAATTTTTTACCATTCTGGTAACTTTCATGTACCATAATATATTGCACTTGTCCATCCCTGGATTCGAAATTTTATTTTTTATTTTTAAATTTTTTATACCATATTTTTTGTTCTTCCTAAATTATAAGACAGTTTTAGTTAGCAAAAAACAAAAAAAAAAACAACATCAGTTGCCTGTTTGATTACTTTCATGTATAAAAAAATTTAATTTCCCACCCCTGGAAGCAAAATTTTAATATAATTTTTTTTTTTGCCGATGCAAATCTTCATGACGTATAAAGAGGTTTTGTTAAAGAAAAACTTAAAATTTTTAACAATTTTAGCTACTACATGTACTACAAAATACGGAATAGGCCGAAAAAAAATTTTAATTTCCCATCCCTGGAAAAATTTTTTAATTATTTTATTTTTTAATGGACCATTGAGGCTCCCCAAATAGGTTTAATTTACAAACATTAAAAAAAGTAATTGATTTTTGGTATAAATTTTGCATCGAGAAATAGGTGTAAGCTTCCTAGCTCTGGAACCATACTTCGGATCTGTCTGAATTGCACTCTATTTAAGTTCATTTCCAATACAACGGTCCAAGAACGAAGTCTCTAGCTCTTCTGCGGGCTTGGGAAATCCGATTTCACGTACAGACGGACGGACGGACGGACATCGCTCAATCGTCATCGCTATTCATAAGGATCCAGAATATATATACTTTATGGGGTCCTATATTGATATCGAAGAAATTACACACGGAATGACAAACCTATATATATCCTTAAATTTTTTTGTGAAGGGTATAAAAATATATAAGATATGTTAAACATTTGACAAGGCATCGATTTTAAGAATACGAATGGTAGGTACAGTAGATTTCTGGTTTAACGAATGATTGATATCAGCTACATTGAAAATTGTACACAACAACAACAAAAATATACATATATATTTAAAAAAGTTTGTAATGAAGATTTTTGTATACGTTGCATATTTCCTCCCCATATACAAAAAGCTTAGATCCAATAAAATCTTAAAAATATTTCTGTAATAAAGATTGTTGTATTATTGATAAATAATATTATACGTACATCCATGTTCTTGATTTTAACTATTTAGTTGTATATGATAAATACAAGGTTTGTTAAAGGTATTTGAATAATATCAGTTGTTTGAGTAATTTTTATTTTATTAAAACTGAAACTTAAATTTGAATATTCTATTTCTGCTAGTTAATATGCAGATATTTGATCTCAAGTTCTTAATATTTTAGAAACTCATATAAGATATATTGAATTTTGTAGCTAGCAACCTTCGCATATCTTTTGGAACAGTTATAATTGCATAATTGAAATGTTTTCAAATTTCGATATGATTGCTTTTGGCAAATTTTTGGGATATATGCGTTATAACTTCACGGCACTTTTACACTTCTTAAACGGAGCAGCACTAGCAAGACACCAATTCAAATGCTTCGTGTTGTTGGACTTTGTCTTAGTTGTACTTTTTTTATATTAACAACTTAATTTCATTTATAGAAAACTATACTCAAGGGAAATATTTTCAATGAAAATAAATGTACAAAAATAAAGCTTGAGGTATTTGACTTAATATAAAATTTATATATTCTTATGCGTAACCATCCGTGTAAAAGATATACGTTTCTAAACATTATTTTAAAACATTTTCATATGAAAATCTAATTTAGCTTACGAATATTTCTTATTTTAACACAAAATGTATTCTAATTTATTTGTTAGAGGTAATTTGGAGGGAAAAATAATATATGCCTGATATGAACACACACACACATATGCGCACTCACTTGCACATACACAATTCTATGGAAAACAAAAAAATTAGGTTGTGTTTATAAATTGTCATTTACAAAATAGTTTTTAAAATAAATTCTAACGACAAAATCATAGTACCAAATATACGACAAGGTTAGACTCTTTCAATCGAGGAATATGTCCAAATCGGTTCATATACGAGAGTATATCACCTTTAAAATAATTGTTAATATTAATATCTTTGCATAACTAAAAAAATCGACGCTTTGAAAATATTATGTCTTTTTTGGAGGTAAATGATGGTGATATCTCCCATACAAAAAAATGGAATAAGAAAACATATTCCCACACCTGAACAAGTGCAATAGGCAAGGTTCAAAAAACCTATATGGGCTACTTTGACAATAAAGCCCATTTTTGACTGCGCTTTTATAAGTGTGGGGGAAAGAAAACGGTATTCCCCATCCAAAGCAAACATAATATCTTTTGTATATACAGAACTGCAATATCGCTGTTGATTAAAGTAATTAATACGTAGACTACGGAGCCGAAAATCCCGAGATCAGCTCCGCACCCAGCCATGAGTACGGTATCGAATTTTTCTAATCTGCTTTATTGTAGTGGTTCTAGTTGTTATCGGCGTTTTTTCATTGGCGAATTCATAGCACAGGTCGTTGAGCATTATCGACAACGACTGACAAAATTCTAAAGCGCACCTTCCTTCGTCCATAATTTTACTTCATCTGTCCTCTCAACACTACCCATTTCTTTTCCGACACAAAGCACTGCATATACAGAAATCATTCTTTGAATGCTGATGCTACTAAAGAAAAAATTTTGAATACAAATTACATGGGAAATTTGTCTCTTTTCCTATTCCTTATATTCTGAATTACGATTTTCTTCGTATTTGTTTTTTATCAGAACTCAGGGAACTGGAAAGGAAAGGAGAGGATAGTATTGAGGGGACAGATGAAGAAAGATGAGAAGATACAGAATTTGTTGTAGCTATTTCAACTAATTACTCTGCTTTTAGTACATGATCGTGTCAGTTGCTGCCAATTATGTTCAGTGATCAGTGCTACGCCTTCATCTTTGAAAACAGGCTGGCAACAACTAACACAACAATGCACTAATGCTGATCAGAAGAACTCAGGACCCTCTGCTTCATAGACTCGTGTTCTACTACTTAAGCCAACAGCACCCACAATTTGTTTTCACAGGAAAAACGTAGTTGTTTCACTCAATTTTTTCCCCCATCAAATTTTAAAGCAGGGTAAGATATATGCATATAAAAATAAAATAAACTTTTAAAAAGAAATAAATAAATATGTAAATATATTTGTAAAAATTTCTAAAAGTAGCATGCGAACAAAAGGTAATGATTTTTTACTTTTACCACAAGGTAAATAAACAAAATAATTTTATAAAAATATTATAGAAACTAGATTAAAAATACAAATTAATTTGTAAAGAACCAATTATTTCTTATTATACCTTAACGTATATTAACTTATTCCACAGTCTATTCCAATAGAAGAATAGTTTCTCAGGAAAAGTAAAATGGGGAAGGCGTTGTTAGTAATTGAATATTATTAAAGCATAGTGTTGCAGTCTTTTAAGGAGAAATATGAATATGAATAAAACAATATTTACACAGTATGATATTAAGATAAAGAGAGTAGTATTCTCTTAAGAATAGAGAGTATAAAACTCAAGCGTATTGAATATAAAACAATAAATTGAAGTACCATTTTAATTTGGCTGCCGTTTATGTTGCGCTTGTAATTTTTATTCCATATTTTAATATTTATTTATGGTCTAAATACATTCCGGTTAGTTAATATGGAATGTTACACGAAGAAACAACATATTTTTATTATAATAGCATGTTTACTATTTCTTCGAAAATCGCATTATTTCTCGTATAGGAGGAGTAAATTTGTGCAGCGAGATTGTCCTATTTAACACCTTAACATTATTTTTGCTGGGTTTTTTGAAATCGAAATTGCAACAATAATACAACAACAGTTTAAGAACCTAAAACCAACAGCATCGAACAGATATCAGCCATTAACAACAGTTTTTTAAAAACTTGGTAGATAATTTTGGCAAATGAAGGGGGGAAGCCTGCTGACCCAAATAATTTTCTTGACTTGACCGAAATAATTTTCTATTTTTAGTTGCAATAAACTGAAATAAAAATTTGTTAATACATGAAAAAAATTTTTATTTTTTATCAAAATTTAAATCATACCTAAATTTTTGGGCGCCCCCACTTTTCGTAAGGAAATTTATAAAATCTTACGCAAACTTCGTGTTTATATATGCCACCTTCTTCTGATTAAAAAAAGTTTAAAGACATGTCATTTTAAGAGCCTCCGAAATGATATTTTATTAATGTTTTTATTTCAATTTTTTTTATATTACAAGACAATTACCATTATCGTTTAATAATAACGTAATTTAATAACCATTATAACATAAGAACAAACAAGTAAAAACGTTACATTCGACCGGGTCGAATTTTAAATACCCTCCAAATATTTAGTAAATAAAAGCTCTATTTTTATTATTATTAAAATTTACATTTTTATGGTGTTTGGTTTAAGTAAACAAGAACAAATTTTTTTTTAATACGGTCGTTTCCAATATATTGGGAGGAGCATGACTGAGAGACCTTTCCGTAAGCATAAAAATGTATGTATTCATATTTTATATCAACGTGCAAAAAGCGACTGGGATAAGTTTAAAATTTTAAATCTGCTGGGTCACAATTGCTTTAAGACATTTCTGTGCCCAATTTTAAAACTCTATACACGGTCACTCTGAGAAAAGCTGTGAGGGAAACATCTTACCAAAATCGTAAAAACTAAATTTTCGGGGTAGTTAAGTATAGAAATTTTTTGATGAGCGCATTTAGGGTGCAAAGGGGGAGGAGAGAGTAGGGCGGAGGAGGATTAGGTAACGTCTCAACTTCGTGATAAAAGCTTAGAAATGTTATTTTTAAGGAATGTAGACTTAAGCAATACAATTTGTTAAACGTTTACACTATTTTTGCATATTATAACGCCCACTAAAGGGGCGGTGTCCAAAAATTAACTTTATATACTTTATGAACATACCCTCCAATTATTTTTTGGAGGGTATAAAAACTAACAAAATATTACAAAGATTATTTATTGGCAATCTTTACAGATGGGCTTTGAACACTGGCTAGACTGGCTTGTCACATACCGCACAAGTTTAAGATGTTTTTCTGTTCGATGTTGGTGGATAAAAACGGGATTATTTCAGTTCTGTCTATATTCTTGAAGTTGGGGTACTTCTGTGTATGTAGCGCACTGAAGTCAGTATGAAAAATGTGGATAAGGGATCTCACTGACCCAATTATTTATTTATTTATTTTATTTAGTTATTGTATTTATTTAGTCTATTGATTAATCCTTACAGACTGATACAATTAAAATATAGCAATGTTTCAGAAATGATAAGTACATATATTAATGGAATCGATAAAGCTTCGTTTTACAATAGTAACAAGACAAATTACAACAAAAACAAAAATAATGACTTTAACAAATGTCGATTTAACAAATTAAATATTTGGCATTACTGATCAATTTATTTTCTAATGATGCAAGTTAGATTCCATTCGAAGCTACAGAGAACCGCTGCTCTGTTGTGAAAGAGAATACATTAAATATTGAAAATTAAAAAAAAAATCTCAAAAGTTCAGATATCCTGTTAATACGTAAACCTTAACAGTATATTTCAACAATCCTAGTGGATGATATGATCTATGCGTTGAAAAGTAAATTGCCTTTTAGAAATAAACTGAATAGAGGTGAATATATGAAGTCATCAGTTTCGCAAATAATATAATAATCTATAGTGAAATTGGATTTCACGCATATGTCATGTACAACATTTGCTCACAACTCAAGGGTCAGTTGTATCAAACACCGCATAAAGTATTTTTCTTTGCTAGGACAGCTTATAGATACATATGAAACTCAAAAAGGACTTGAAAATTGAAAAGTGAAAAATATCTCTATGCTCATTTTTTGTACAAGCAAATAAAAAGAGGTGGTTTACTAAAAACCACCTCCAAAGAAAAAAATTTTAAAATTTATTTATTTAATCATAAACAAGAACAACAACAATTTCAAATAACTACAAATATTACAGCACCCCAGGAGCGTCTTAGACCAACCAACTTAATCATATTTATTATTGAAATAAGAATGGAAGACAACCAAAACGATACAATGAAATTAGATAGAAAAAATAGAATGAAACAATTCTTTGCAGCAGGCTTTTTCACATGGAATTAACGATAAATTATCACATGGCTGAATGGGTCTGTAAAGAATCATTTAAGAACCCAGCCAACACGGCAACAACAACCCTTAAAGAACCAAACAACCAACAAGTTCAAAAATAGCTAAACAAACAAACAAAACAAAATCAGATCTGAGAAATAAGAAAAACTAAGAAGACAGAAAGAAAAACAAATGAGAATAGATAAATATGTACATAAAAATGATTTACGATTTCTGCCATTTTTTTAATTTAAACCGACAAACTCACATACATACTTTGCTGCATCATCCGTTCCAGAGTCCATGTTTTTCTTTCAAACACACGAACACACGCAACAAAAGGTCAAAGGACGTTATCAAACGCACTGCTGCCATGCTTAGGCAAACAGCAAACATTTTCAACCCCATTATATTCATTAGAATGAATTTCATACACAGAGAATTCTACATAAGTTATAATGCATACCAGTGTATAGCATTTTGAAAAAAGAATGGTAGCATTTCCCCCATTTCCCATTGCATAACGGGTGCTTATACTAAAGATAGAGTTTATAAAGGGCATTAGATTAACGAGATCTCCAAGAACTTTTGTCAGAAAACAGAAAAAGCTAAAACATATTTTATTCAAATTTTTTTTTCAGAGCGCGGTGCTACTGTATGTAAAATCGAAACATCAACAACTTTCTTTAAAGAGTAGGGCTGAGAAAATGTATTACGTCCCTGCCCCAGGACTTTCAGGTAGATCCTGCTTAATGATACAAACATAACACACAATTTAAATATACTTCTTAATATCTCTCTTTAAAACTGCTTTATCCGGTAATTAATTCAGAACTGACATACATACATATGTTATTTTTCAAATATCTCTTTGCTTTTATACAATAGTAGTATTGCTTTTAATTTCAGTGAATAACTTAGCCAAGGCGTCTTATATCAGCTACTTCCCTACTACTATTGTATACATTCTTATAGAATTTGACTTCCTAGTTTGGTTGTCTAATATGGCTCTTTAAACTTGGTATGATTTCTTACAAACAATAACAAAGTTATTTATATTTATTGCTAATACGTTGCGATTGATTTTTGAGTAGATTCCAGACTTCTTTTTATATTTGTACTTTGTTTGCTTCATCAGGTACAATTTTTTAAACTTTTCTGTTAAAATTTAATATTCTTCTTAAATCTGCGCTAGTGTTTTAGTTTATATTTACCAAATTTAAAATTCCTACCAGTAGACAATCTTTTTCCTTAATGAAATTATTGGATCCAATTTCTGATGTAAAAAAAAACAATTTAAATATATTTCTTAATATACTATTTTAAAACTATTTTCACAAAGTATAATTATTCATTTGTTTGTCAATACAATTAAACATTTAATTTAAATTGAACCTACAACAATTTTCGGCAACATAATCATTAATATTGTAAGATGGTAACGAAAATTGTTCAATTAATTTTTTTTAGGTTAGAAATTGATTTTGTTGGCAAAAAAATTTTTTTTTATTTAAACATTTTGATATATCAATATTTTATCCATTTTCATTCATTTATTTTATTTTGAATGAAATGCCCAAATATTATAAAAAATTAAAGAATTAATTACTCATCGTCAGCTTTGGATCATTTTAAAATCAATAATAAAAATTTTGATATGTCATATTGCCTGTGTGACACCTACATAAAAAAATTTCAAATTTTTCAGCACATGCCTATTGCATTAGCATTAGTCTATGTGTCTATTGGACTCTTTATTAGAAATTGGGCAAAAAGTCCATCCAATATAAACATCAATTACTGTATGTTATAGCTTAATTTGACTTGTTTCACAGAATTTTATATGTTGTGTTAAGTTGATCCAGAGTTTTCACTGCGTGTTAAACACTCAGACCCTCTACTAGCCGCTGAAATTACTTATATAATTATGAATACGACTAATTAAAAGTAACACATCCTGTTGTTATTTACGAATCTAATAATATAAATATTTTTAAGAAGTGAAAAACTGTAGTGTGTTTAAAAATCATTTCAAATTTTTTGCATGTGATAATGGACACTAAATGGATTACAAAAATTCGAAAGCAAAAGCAATTAAAGTGTAGCGAAAACATTTCTAAATCTTTTGGACGAAACTAGTTTTTTTCTCGTAATGGAAACGCACTGTAACAATATCTTTCTGTTGTACACAATAAATGAAATTTATATGTATATAGACGTTTTTAAGAGCGATATGATATACTCGTAGTAGTCACAAAATATTTTTTTTACTTTGATATGTGGCATCACCCGTTATTCGGCGAAAAAGGTCTCAGCTTCAAAGGAATAAAATTATATTCTATGAAATTATTATGTTGACAGAAGTAAATCTTTTGAATTACCGCATTAATATGCCACACTGACTGTTATAAATTTGTTTAAAAAAAACAACAGCAACAACGAGCAAAGCAGGCTCTTACAATTTGCCTGCAAACCAAATAAAAAGGGAGATGAAGTCATGTCGTAAATAATTTTGGCAATACTAAAGTATTAAAAAGGATTTTTTGTTATAAATTTGAATAAAAAAGACTTGAATTTCTTACCTTTCTTCGATGCTTTTGTTAGAACACAGTTTTTGTTTTTTTCTTAAGAGGAACAAAAGTTAAAGCCAACGATTTCATTATCAGCCAATTCAAAGAACTTATTATTTTGTGTTTGTTATTGCAAAATATTTTTCATATCATACTTTCTATTGTAAAATTTATTTATCACTTATTTCTTTTATATACAAATTTATAATTTTTCCGCATATATTTTCAAAAGTATTTAGTTTTTGTTAAAATATACAATTGCTTTGAGGTCTATTCGCGCAAGGGATTAATACTCAGTGTATGTTTTTCTGTTGTTCAATTGTTCCCGTTTTCATAATAAAAGGATACCGCTTTTCGCACCACATTTCTGGTTGACTTTATCCTTGATTAAGTCATAAAATTAGATTCACCTCTGGGACGCATTTATTTCATTCAGTTTTATGTATCGAAAAGTATGAGTTTCACAAAAGAAAATATGATTAAAAATACAAGTATTTATAGATCAGCGGATTTGTTAGCAGTTCGCACATTTACAAAGAAAGTGATGTCGCTTTATACAACAAATAAACTTAGTGTTGCTAAAGGTGCGGTCACACTTATCAAATATTCGCCCTAAAAACGTAACCACTAAATACTAATGAAAATCTTGTAATTCAGACAAATGTTTATTGACTTAAAGAGTCAGAGTTCTACGACACTGTCTATTAGTTTTGTATTAAACTGTTTTACTTAATAAATACGCTTCCGAGCCAAAATATGTTTTATTGGTAGTTAGTGGTTACGCTTTTTTTGAGCAAATATTTGAGAAGTGGAACCGTACCTTAACTTAGCACATTGGTATTATTTTATTGCAAGCAAAATTAATCATTTTTAATCAGGTTTAAGTTAATATTTAGCGCTCTAAGGAATGACTAAAGCATCGCATTGTTTCAAACAATTTAAATTTTCATATTACGAGAGTTATTTAGTCGCTACATCGGCATACTAGAATATAATAAGCTAAAGTATGTCTGTCTGAAAAGAAGACAATGAATTATGTGTAAATACATTATATATAATACTATATATATTTACATCCATCTACACATACATATTTTTTATTGATTGATATATATATGTACTTTAATAACTTTATTAACTTTCATATATTTTGATTTATATAATAATATTTTTTTTATCTAGTATGTAGATATTTATTGGTTGAAATTTTTCATAAACCAAAGTATATCAAAGTATATTGATATACTTTGTCATAAACTATATAAAAAATTTTCAAACAATAAACAAATATCCTTATATTTAAATAAATAATAATAAAAAAATATACAAAAGATATTTTGTTTTAAATATTAAATACTTTATTAATGGAGTTTTTGACTATGGCCGATGGACTATTTATTACATATGCATTAAGAAATGATACATTTCGGAGTTGACTTCGAAGCAATATTAGTCCTAATAAGAAATGTATTAGAAAATTCGTCCTTGACATCAATTCTTAATGTGAATTTGCTTGCAAAAGACCATTTAAAATAGCAGAATGCAAAAAAAGTTCTGCCTGTTGCCTCCGATATAGCGTCTGACTAATGTTGCAGCAGTTTTCTTTAAGGTATGAAATTTATAATCATAACAAATTTTTTGTAAATCTACTGCTATTTTAGTTTAGCAATTTTTAAACTTTTTCATTCTAAGGTGATTTTTCGTTACTATTTATATTAGTTAAAAGTTATTGTGTGGGTTCAGTTTAAATACACGGAGTTTTCTAATTAATCATTATATTCATGTGCAAAAACAAAAATGATCATATCAACAACTTTTTTTAAATTATTTTATGGTGTACTTTAACGACTTAACGCTGTTACCGTATTCCATATTGATGTGAGTCACAATGGCAGATCGTCCGCTTTGTGCAACAATACATTGGGTACCCATCATTACTTTTTGGTCACTTTCATGTACCATAAAACATTTCAAACTGTTATGAAATTTTTATTTGACATATTGTTGTCACAATAGATTTAGATTTTATTTTTCATTTTGCCTTATAAATACTTTTCTTGTTATCCAATGGATTTCTGATTGCATAAAGGTGTAGAAAAATAAAATAGGTTCATATCGAATATAATTTATTTGTTGGTTTAGTTTTGTATGAGTTTAGAGGACTACTATGCTTATTCTGTTGTGATGAAAATAGTTTGCAATTTACAATTTGTGAATTCTCAGATGGTTTTCAGAAGTATATGCATAAGATAAGAGGTTTTTGACTTTTCAAAACTGTGGTTAAAGTCTACTGATGATTTGGTAAATCACCAATGAAATGCATATAGACATTGTTTGACCACCAACAAATAAATTTCATATTAAACATTTCATTTGTCCCTGGAGTCGAAATTTAGATTTCTTAAGATTTCAATACCAATTTTGTTCTTCTTGAATAATAAAATAGTTTTAATTAGCAAAAGCAACTACGTCAATTGCCTTTTTGGTTACGTTTATGCATAAAAAACTTTCAATTTCCCAACCCTGGAAGAGATATTTTAAAGTTTTTTTTTGATTTTTTACCAATGCAACTCTTCATGAGGTATAAAGTAGTGTTATATAAGAAAACTTTACAATTTTGAACCATTTTGGTCACCTTTATGAACTATAAAATAGTGCACCTGTATTCGAAATATTGTTTTTTTTTTAAATTGTTAATACCAATTTTGTTCTTCCTAAAATGTAAAATAACTTTAGGTAGAAAAAAAATAACGTCAATTCTCTTTTTTTTTTTTTTTTTTTTTTTTATCTTGGACCAGCACTCAGGGGATGACCCCTATATATGCAATGCATTGCGCCGGAACTGAAAACGAGGAGATAGTATTGAGGAGACAGATTAGGAAAGACATTAAAACTTTTAAATTTCCCAACACTGGATGCGTAATTTTAATTTTTGAAGATTTTTTGTCAATGCAAATCTTCATGAGGTATAAAGTAGTTTTGTTTAAGAAAAACTCAAATTTTGTAACCATTTTGGTTTTTACATGTACTACCAATAAAAACTTTTTCCCAACCGTGGAAGCGAAATTTTAAGTTTTTTTTTTATCACTGCAACGCTTCATAAGGTATAAAGTAGTTTTATTTGAGAAAAATTTAAAATTTTTAACCATTTTGGTCACTATCATGTACTATAAAATATTGCACTTGTCCAACCCTGGATTCGAAATTTAATTTTTTATTTTTGAATTTTTGATACCAATTTTGTTATTCCTAAATTATAAAATAGCTTTAGATAACCCTTATGTGACTGACAAGGTACCCGGGTACATTTTGCGCTTAGAAATTAATTTTTTTATAGTAATTCGCAACCATCGTACCTGAAACTTCTTGAGAGCTCCTAACTATTGATATTTTATTCATTTTCAGAAAAAAAAAAATTAAAAAAAAATTAGTAAATTCAGATGGGTGTAGCACGCCAGTTTTCTTTACACACCCTTAACTGTTCGACAAGGTACCCAGGTACCTTTATACGATTCTATAAATAAATGCACTATAACCTGTTTTCTTTTTTATTGTAAATTATATTGACAGAAATAATAAAAAAACGGTTACATAATTACATGTTCACAAAAAAAAAAAATATCTGTATATACATATACATGTTAATATTTACATATATGTGAATATATTATTCACGAATATATTTATGTATGATTATAAATTTATTTAGGTTGATCGTATTGTGTACAGTTCCTTCATGCTGGTCGATTTACCGAATGAGAGTTGCAAAATGCTATAGAGCAATTGCTACAAGTTTTGCGGGTTTTCCTTTGCTTCAGACGAAGCTTCGAACAGATTTTGCAACTTGCTGTTACTGCCATACGGCCACGATTCTTCTTTGCACTTTTGACGTATCTGGATTCACAGTAGTATCTAACTATTTTCGACGTATAATATATATTGCTGTTCGTGTGTGAGTTTTTGCCACCAGCTTAGGATTTTTAACACGATTCTTTATGTTTTCAATAGACAAGTGCACACTGAGATCGTTTAAAAATTGTCATCGACGGTCGTTAGAAGTGAAGTGTGTATTGTGTTCCATATAAATAATACATGAAGCCAATGCTGCTACATCTAAAGCATTAAAAAGTAAGAATAGCGGTCACCGACTTTTTCTACACTTGCAAGTATATTCGTAAAATAACTGGTCCATATTATCGGAACCCCTTTGGTTTTATTGTAATACTTTATAATTTCGAACTTAGCAGACGGGGTAAAATGCATGGTTGATAACATTATTACAGCTTTTTTGGCACATAAGAGCACATCGTCGGCTCTTTGCAAAATACAAAATTTGTGTAAAATAATTCCCTAAAATATAGTTATGAACGTGAACAAGTTTTAAGACTTTGGCAAATGTACATATAATAAACTTGTCTGTCTTTATGTGACTGCATAAGCTGGTATAAAACGTTTATTTTTCTCACTGTGCCAACGAGTGTGAGATTCCACAAAGTTAATGCTTTTGTCAATTTAATATAATTATCGGTTGTGACATTCTTTCCTGAGTTCTTATATGGACTAACAAGATCTCAGATGGTCCTGTCTACCACATTTGTCTGGGGCTCACTTTCTGTTGGTTTACCAGTATACAACTCGCCACCTAAGGGAAAGGAGTTGAAAGCATCACAAGCCCCAAATATGTTTATCCTATACTTTTCAGGTATGTATTTTGTATATTTCAAATTTACATTTAAAATTTTGTAGCAAAATCGTTTATTTTTCATAAGAAACATAAACGATTTTGTCAATCAGGTTAGAGTTAAAAAAAACAACGTCAGTCGCCTTTTTGTTGACTTCTATGTACAAAAATATATTTTCAATTTCCACCCCTGGAAGCGAAATTTTAATTTTTGAAATTTTTTTTTGCCAAATGGAAATCTTCATGATGTATAAAGAGGTTTTATTTATGAAAAACTTAAACTTTATAACAATTTTGGTTATTACATGTACTACAAAATACTGAATGTGCAAAAAAAAACTTTTACATTCCCATCCCTAAAATCTTTTTTTTATTTTTTACTTTTAAATAGGTTTAATTTACAAACAACCCAAAAAATAAATGGTTTTTGGTATTAATATTGCGTTGAGAAATAGGTGTAAGCTTCCCTGCTCTGGAACCGTATTTCGGATTTTTCTCGATTTCAATACGACTCTATTTAAGTTCATTCAATCCAACGGTCCAAGAACGAAGTCTCTACTCTTCTGCGGGTTTGTAAAAACCGATTTCACGTACAGTCTGACGGACAGACGGACATCGCTCTATCGTCGTCGCTATTCATAAGGATCCAGAATATATATATATATATATATATATATATATATATATATATATATATATATATATATATATATATATATTGTAATATTTATCAAGCTTGTGGTCGTTTTTTATAATATATTATTTCTTATAATTTTTATTCGATATTTCGTTAACAGCTTGTTAACATCTTCAGGAAATAAAAATTATTAAAATTTGGTATAAAAGTTATAAAATTTTAATAATTTTTATTTCCTGAAGATGTTAACAAGCTGTTAACGAAATATCGAATAAAAATTATAAGAAATAATATATTATAAAAAACGACCACAAGCTTGATAAATATTACAATAAACTGATAAGGTCAATAAAAATAAATCAACATATATATATATATATATATATATATATATATATATATATATATATATATACTTTATGGGGTCCCATATTGATATCGAAGAAATAACACACGGAATGACAAATCTAGATATACCCTTTCACTTTTTTGTGAGGGGTATAAAAAATATGATTATGTTACAAATGGAGATCAATAGATTTATAATTAATTTCCTGACTTGAGATTTATAATTTTATAAGAATTTTTAATTCTAAGGGTGGCATAATATATTTTATAGTTTCAAAGTCAATACAATTACGAAATCTGGTATTTATATAATATAGTGTATGATTGTTCTCTTGACTGCTTACCTGTGTAGCAATTTTAAAAACTAAAAAAGTGATTTGAAAGTTTACCAACTTGAATATAAAAAGTAAGTGTAGATCGCACTGTTTCCTCTAAAGAGCGTCAACTCAAAATTTAAAAATTTTCAGTAGAGGCAAAAGACTGAAAATTTTTTATACTACTTTACGAGTATATGACAAAGAGTTATACAATTGTACACATTTTTGGCCGAAGAATAGAGATATTGATGTACGACTTCTATAGTGGGTAGATATGACCACTGTACATAGATTTCTTATAAAAATTGAAAATTGTAAAATTTTGAGTTGACTCTCTTGAGAGGAACCAGTGCGATATGTATTAATATTAAAAAAAAAAGTAAAAGAAATTGAAAGAAAACATTTGCATCTCGAGACTAAAAAAACATATTTTGGGTAGAATTAACTAAAAGCGGCATCGCCCTTTCTGGCGTTGTTTAAAAAATGTCCAACATTAAATGCATAAAGGAACAAAATACATTGGCCAAAATTCGTGGCCGAATCAAACGCAAATTTGTTTTGCACTGCCTTAGGATATTGGCTAATATTTTTCTCTTTACAGCATATTTTCCTTAAGGTGAACAAGCCAAAAAAATTAGTATCGAAAATGATCAAGCTTTATCGAGACTAACACTGAAGGCACATGATCACAGTTTACATACACTAAAACTTACATACGAGGGCGGTTCGGAAACTTCTTAGCCTATCAATGAAAGAGAAAAGTTAGTTTTTCAAAAATATGTTTATTTTTCAATATAATCTTCTGAAACTTCAATACACTTAGTCCAACGCTTTTCTAGCAATTCTATCCCTTGATTAAAATAGTTTTCCTCAAGATCTTCAAAATAGTGGCTTACAACTGTAATTGCATCTTCATTTGAGGTAAAACGCTTGCCAGCAAGGAATTTTTTTAGATTTGGGAACAGGTAAAATTCACTGGGAGCCAAATCAGGAGAATAAGGTGGGTGGTCAAGCAACTCGTACTTTAATTCGTTGATTTTAGCCATTGTTAAAACACTCTTGTGCGCTGGTGCGTTGTCTTGATGAAAAATTATTTTTTTGTGTTGTAAGCCAGGACGTTTTTCTCGAATTTTTACATTTAATTGATCCAAAAGGTTACAATAGTACTCTGAATTTATTGTTTTACCCTTTTGCAGATAGTCAATCAATAAAATACCTTTGAAGTCCCAAAAAACCGTTGCCATAACCTTTACCAGCCGATTGAATTGTTTTTGCCTTCTTTGGGGCACTTCCTCCAGCTTCAGTCCATTGTTTGGATTGTTCTTTTGTCTCTGGAGTATAGTGGTGGATCCATGTCTCATCAACAGTTATAAACGATGCTTAAAATCCATTTTATTTCGCTTAAAACGATCCAAGCTTGAGAAATGTTCATTCTTATGCGTTTTTGGTCGACTGTTAACAAATGCGGCACCCATCTTGCAGAAAGCTTTTTCATCTGTAGTTCTTCATGCAAAATTAAATGGACTCGATCATCTGAGATGCCTATGATATTAGCTATTTCACGAACTTTTATTCGTCGATCATTTAATACCATATCATGCACTTTGGCTACAATTTCTGTTGTTGTTGCTGTTTTTGAACGTCCACTACGTGGTTCATCTTCAATGCTTGTACGACCACGTTTGTGCATTTAGAAAGCTTATTACAGCGAAACGAAATGAAGGCGAATACTAAATATCGTTATCTACAAAATGCAATTTTTAAAGAATTACAGTAAATACAAAAATGCAATATCTAACATATAAAAATTTTGCACTAGAAGCAAAAGACGTGTTTAAATAAAAAAATGTATTGTATTACAATTTTCTGCCACATAATTTTGCAACATCGTCAATAGATTTATTTCAGCTGAAAAATCAGTTGATTCATAATAGGAAAAGTTTCGTTAGCTATGCCTCATTTTTCTTTTATAAAGGGGTTTTCAACAAGAAATTTGTTTTTCAACTGTAGCCAAACCCATGATAGTTTTGACATATAGTTTTTTGACGTATTGCTAGTATTCTCAAAACTCGCAATAAAATAATTAAAATCCACCATGAAAGTAGTGGTTCTGCTACACTTTTCGTAAATCTGTTATATTTTCGGACAACATAAGAATTTGGTCGTTAAATTTGAGTGGACAGGCTCGATACAAAATGTGCCAACATAAACGCTAGTTCGACCAGGTCGTTCAACTGAAAACACCGCAATTCCTCAAAGTTCTCAACATTTGAGGTTATCCAAAAACCACCACAGGGCGAAGTTTGCGTAAGTATTCGGCTATGAAGCCAACGTGGTCGTGATGGACATTTTCCAGATATCATTTTTTATTCATAATTGCCGAACTTTTCCCTTCGTATTACAATAAAAATTTTAATCAGCTTTTTATACCCTTCACAAAAAAGTAAAAGGTTTATCATTCCATGAAATGGTTGAAAATTTAAGTTTTTCTTAAATAAAAACAACTTTATACCTAATGAGGAGTCGCATTGGTAAAAAAAATATATAAAAAAGAATTAAAATTTCGCATCCAGGGTTGGGAAATTGAAAATTGTTTTTATACATTAGAGTAAACAAAAAGGCAACTGATGTTGTTGTTTTTTGCTAACTTGAACTATTTCATAATTTAGAAAAAATTAGAAATAAAACATAATTTCGGATCCAGGGTTGTACGAGTGCAATATTTTGTAGTACACGAAAGTGACTAAAATGGTTAAAAACTTTATAGCGGTTATTAAATAAAACTACTTTATAACTCATGAAGAGTTGCATTGGTAAAAAAAAAATATTAAAATTTCGCTTCCAGGGTTGGGAAATTTAAGTTTTTTTATACATAGAAGTAACCAAAAGGGCAACTAACCTTGTCTTTTTTACAAAAACAAAATTGGTATCAAAGATTAAAAAAAATCAAAATTTTGATTAGAGGGTTGAAAAAATGAAATATTTTGTGGTACAAGAAAGTGACCAAAAATATTAATTTTTGTCAAGTAGAACTATATTATACCTAACTAAAAATTGCATTGGTAAAAAAATAAAAATTCGCTTCCAGAGTTGGAAAATCGAAATATTTTTGGTATACAAAAGTACTCACATAAATTCCAAATTTTGTGTTTTAGAGAATTAAACATATTTTATACTTCAGGAAGAATTAAATTGGTATTAAAAAATTAAAAGTTCCATTCCAGGATGGGAAAATCTAAATATTTTGTTACATAAAAGTAACCATATAAGTTCCTAATTTTGGTTTTTTTTCAGTGAATTAAACCTATTTTATACTTCGCTAAGAATTAAGTTGGTATTAAAAATTTTAAAAATTAACAGTTCGGTTCCAGTGTTGGAAAATCGAAAGTTTTTAGTACATAGTAACCATATAAGTTCTTAATTTTGGTTTTTTGTGAATTAAATATTTTTTATACTTCGGCAACAATTATATTGAAAACCAAAAAAATTAATAATCTAAGTTCAGGGCTGGAATATCGAAATGTTTTGATACAAAAAAGTAACCATATACTTAAATTTTTTGATTTTTATGATGAATTATACCTACTTTATATATCAGAAAGAAGTAAATTGGTATTAAAAACCAAATAAACGATTCTAGGGTAGGACAATTAGAACTTTTTGTAGTATATGAAACGGATTTTTTCTGTTTGCTTGTAAATTAATAATGTTTAATATTTTTGAAAGACGTTCAGAGGTATTACAAATAAGAAGAGTCAAACATTTGGCTTTCCAGCTGAAAAATTTAAACGTTTTCTTAAATATAAAAGTAACTGATGACTAATTAAACCTACTTTCTCTTTTAGAAAGAAAGAAAGAGAGAACAGTTACATCTGTGAAGAGTATTTAAAATTCGGCACAGCCGAATATAGCACTTTTACTTGTTTTTATCTGTTACTAATTAAAAAAGATATTTGAAATTAATTTTCTCTGTTTTGACTACACTCTAAAACACTTTTGTTGAAATTTACGTCAATAACACTCGGCAACACTTTACCGAATATAATTGACCTAAAATTACACAACATATATTTTCAAACAATTTGTGGATTTTTGAACAAAATATGTTTAATATTGAACAAGAGATGTTTAATACTTTTAAACATATTGTGTCTGGTCTAGTTTCCCCATATTATAGGTATATATATATATATATATATATATATATATATATATATATATATATATATATATATATATATATATATATATATATAAAATTTGAGTCCTATATAATTAAATAAAATACACTTGTACAATTATTATTTAAAATTATATTTATTTTAAAAAAGATATAAAAACTTACTGAACTGTATTTAAATAAAACGTAAATGAATATTTAGTATTTCATTACTTATTAATTTACATAGTACATATGTAAAATACAAACTAAAATAAAAGTATTTATTTGAAATGAAGTATTATATTATATTAAGCCCGCACTGACAAAATTATGACAGTAACGGAATGTATTTTGTTCAAGAAGTTTTCCGTTCAGTCATTTTTAAATGCATAAGCATATAAAAATGTAAGCAAATTTATTTTTAACTGATTCTAACAGTCATTCAAAAAACTAACTACACATTAATACGGATTTTCTGTTGCTTTCAATATTGTCCGTTGTTTATTTGTAAGTATATTCACAATATTATTAAAGAAACGGAATGTACTTCATTCAAGAAGTATTCCGTATAATAATTCTTAAATGAACAATCATTTAAAATTTTAAGCAATTTTAATTTTAACTGATTCAAACAATACTATTTCTCTTTGAGCTAACAAAATAAAAGAGAAAAGCAATATTTTTTACAGATTTAAGTCTGTTAATTTTTTAACATTTAAAATTAAATGATATTTTTGTTAAAGTTAAATGAATAATAAGTTGACCGGTTTTTAATCGAATATTCATTTATTTTATATGACAATTTCAGTTAATTTTACGTACAGAATATTTTGAGTGCGTTTATATATTTACACTAGTGCCCGAAATTTCAACAAATAGTTATCTCACTGTTCATTTAATTACTCGAAACTTATTATTTGTCTTCACAGAAAATATCACGCCACATGCAATAAATTAAAAACTCTCTAATGCTTCTTCTTTATGAAAAAGTTGCTATTATTACATTAAGTGTTGTGGTTTTGGATATATATGTTTAATTTTAAACATTTTTCATATTGTTAAGTCCCATTGAACACATTTTTAAACACACTTGCTTAAAAAGGGACAATTTTGACATAATAATTAGTTAGTACTTTGTTTAAAATAGGACAAATTATGTTTATTTCTCATTTATTTTTTTTGCTGTACGATAAAAATTCACGTAATTTTAAACAAAAAGATTTTTTCAACAGGTAGTTATGCAAAATATGAACGTAAATTCCAGCAAAAGTTTTAGAGTGTATATTCATTATATTTCGATAGGAATACTATATACTATTATTTGTATGTATATATATATATATATATATATATATATATATATATATATATATATATATATATATATATATGCTGAAATATTCTAATATTTGATTTTAATGTTGTCAATATTTATTTCTTTATTTTATTTTTATTTATATATTTATTTAATCTTATGACCAATATATTTTAATAATTAGTTTTGTTCTTTTTCGTGATTGTTTTTTGGAAGCAAAAGGCATTTTTGTGTTAAAGTACCTCAAACTTAAAGAATTATTGCTAAACTGTTACTAAAAGGTCAAGAATACTGAATTTTCGGAAGATAATGATAATCTAAAAGTAAAAGTTACTAAGATTATGTAAATGGTGCGAATACTTTTTTACATATCACTATGTTTTTCAATAAGAAACCGAATTTCAAGATAAAACATATTTACTATATTAATAAAATTATTCCTTATTGACGAGAAAATATTGTGTTGTACCACTGAGTAAAATTATTGAGCATATAAATGTTAATTTGTTTTAGATAGACCGTTTTGCATTTGTGATGATATATTTTTATACATTGTAAAAGTTTTTATGCGTTATTTTTTAGGATTAAACTTCATAAAAAGTTTCCAAATTTCCAACGATTAAAATAGAATTGTTATGAATGTTCCACGATAAATTTTAATTTATATTAGACTTTAATTAGACTTGGTTCTAGTTCATTTCACACGAAATCTTATGATGAATGCAGTCAAATGAAAATGGATTTGTCCTAGTTTTTGTCTAACACGAGCCCAAGTTTATTTAGATGCAACGCGTAACGTTTTTAGATATGTTTTAAATGAAATTTATTTGTTGGTGGTCAAGCAATGTCTATATGGATTTCATTGGTGCTTTACCAAATCATCAGTTGACTTTGATTTGATTTGTTCATAACAGTTTTTAGATATGTTGATCCTTTGTACCAAAAGCCAATGTTGCTATCATTTAATATTAGTTTTGTATAAATAAAATAACTTTTTAAATTTTTACAAAATATATTTTATTGTTATTTTTTCTTTTAGTAAAAATTTGTTTAAGGCTTTGTGTATTTATTATTACAATTATTTTTACTTATAAAATATGAACGCGAGCTGCTACTTTCCTTTACGGCTATTTACAATAATTTAAATGCTACTTTTATTTATTAAATATATACATATGTATTAAAAGAACATATATGTATATATGAATACCCCTTATAAGTATATAACTCTGGTCTTTATATTCTATATAACATTATATGCCATTATCTTGGATAAGATCTATGTAACATGAATTATATTCTTTTAATTTATTAGAAGATGTGTATTTATGTGTGTGTGTTAATCTCATTAATATTTTAAGAGACTGGCCTTTACGAAGTAATTCAATTCAGTGCTTTAAATGCAAAAAGAAAACACGTTTCTATTTTTATAAAACTATTTTGAACATGTGTAGACACCAGCACCTCCATGTATCCATATGTGTTTTATGTTTGAAGTATGAGATACTCTGTTATTTATGAGTTTCCACATGAAATTTTTCTTCATTTGTTCATATGTATGTATTCATGTTCACTAGGAATGTAGGTTGAAAAAAAGTAGCCCAAACACAGTGGATTTATAAAACTTTCCCTTAAGTTACAGGGCCTTGCAATATATGCAAATGAGCTTTTCTATAATCTTACTTTAGTTTGTTCCCTTCTTTTTTTCTGTTAACGTACGCCCAATGGTCAGTTCAGTTTTTCTGCTGGGTTGATTTATTTTGTTTGTGGGACCTCTTCTGTTTTACGTATTTTGGGTTTTCTGTTTATATGTATATAGTTGCGGCGACACTTCACCTACACAAAAAACAAAACAAAAAAATATTTTTAATAATTTCGTCTGAAATTTTAACCCAAATAAAAACTAAACTTTAAGGGCAATGGCACAAATTGTATCCGCCTATACTACACACAGGCAAATTTACATATTTATCAAAATTCTATAGTCCCACATTGAGTTTTGACAAATGTTTTTCATTTTTGTGGAAACATCCAACATACATACATTTCGTTGTTTTACACATAAAATACACTCAAATTGTAAAAGGGACACGCACTATGTAAGCCACTACACTACGAGTACATAATAATCTAAAAGGATATTAATCATTATGTACAACTGCCCTATATAAATTTTGCCATGTATATGTACATGTTGTAAGTAGGTGAATATACTTGTATGTGAATTTATTATCATACACACGCATACATCAAATATGTATATGTGTGGTTTGTTGGAGTTTTTTTGGCTGCTAGAAATGTTAACAAATGGCTGAGGAAGGAAGGAGTACATTAATGTTTTGCAAATGCGTATTTAATTGGGTGAAGGTTGTGTCTGCTTTATATGTTGTGAATTCCAAATTTGTAAATCCGTTTGGTAACAGATTAAATTGACTTGATATTAAAATTTTAAAGTTTAATTAATTTTTAATACATACGGCTGCGTATTCTTTCTACAGAAATTGATCGTTTGGTAGCACAGGTTAAATGGACTTGAGTTTTAAGGGGGAATGAGTGCAATATTGCACTATTATTGTAATTTAAAACCATCACATCTTATGACTTTATCACTTTTTGCTTTTGTTCTTTGATAATATAAAACTAACACGAATATAATCAACTTTATTCTAATGTGTCATAAAATATATATTTTTATACACGATCGAAGCGTGTGTCATAAGTTTTACTTATGCATGAGTGTCAGATATGAGCACTGAACTTCTGTTATTTAGGGGCTCCAAAGGGACTCCATATTAAATAACTTGGTCTTATTTTGCAATCATTTCGTTTTCGACTTAATAGATAATTGAGTATATTGGAATTTACTATTTGACATATAGTCATAATATTGTTTTAAATGAAATTTATTTGTTGAGGGTTAAACAATGATTATATGCATTCCAAAACTATGGTTTAATGCCCAGTTCTTAACTTCAAAATTAAATACTTTTTAAACTTAAAGTCTATTTCAATACAAAATTTTGTTTTTCACTTCGAATATACTTCCGAAAACCATCTGATAAGATATATATATATATATATATATATATATATATATATATTAATCTATATATATATATATATATATATATATATATATATATATATATATATGCATAAGATAAGAGGTTTTTAACTTTTCAAAACTGTGGTTAAAGTCTACTGACGATTTGGTAAAGCACCAATGAAATGCATATAGACATTGCATAACCACCAACAAATAAATTTCATTTATACATTAATATTGTGACAATAATGTGTCAAATAGAAAAATTTCATAATATAATATTTTGTTATCCTTAGGGTGGCCTCTATTTTTATTGAGCTATTTTCCGTATTTTCATTTGGATGGCCCAAATTTTAACTTTATGCTTAACAATACTTACATATTTCTTAGTTTTTGGTCACTTTTAAAATAAAACAGCGTAACTTAATTTTTCTTTAATTATATATTTACTATTTTCATAAATAGATTGTAAATAAATAAAATTAATATTTGTATACTTTATTTCATTGAAATATCAAATGCAAATTATAATTATTATTCATTTAGCTGGAATATGTCCTGTAAATAATCTATATTCTGATATGATAAATGGTGCTTAATGACATCCTCTCCATGATAAAGAAATTTTTAAGAATGTTTGGATGTATAGCATTAATTTGTTTATTGCACGCAAGTACTTCAGTAATTGTTTTAAATTTTGTAATAACATCTATGTATATCAACACCTGTTATATCAGATGTAGTTTCGGGATAAAAATAATGCCATCATTTGTATTGCCTTGTTTTGGTTAATCTATAATTAAGCCGTGAATGAGAAATGCATCTTGAACTTGTTTCTTTTTCAATTTTCTTTTCTCTTTATTGGTGTCATTATTACTTACTGATCCTGAAGAACCGAAGTCCAAATCATAGCTAATGTTGAGTATGTGTTCCATGAATCTTATCCTCGTATGTAGCGGTGATAATCCGAATTCAAATACTTCAATACTATCTACTGACTTTGTTGGTTCTTGGTTTAACTGACTTGATGTTGCTTTACATATAATACAGCTGTATCGGCCAAAACCTGGGCAGTTTTTCCGTCTATCATTCAATGAAAAATTCTAGGTTTTTTAAAAGGATGTCAACCATTTGATGAAAAATTTATGCCACTAATAACTTTCCTCTCTTTCTCTCTACGTTTGATATCTGCAATTTGTATGTATGGCAGTGAATGGTTTCTAAAGTAAATTTACTAGCAATTCTGATAGAATTTTGTTTGTAAAAATTTCGAGTATTTTCATTAAAATAAGAAAGTGTTGTACGAGCGGGTCCGGACGGATGCAAAAGTACATATAGGCTTAAAGAAACCACTTTTGCCTTTCTTTGGATGGTTTTGATTTTTGTTCCTTTTTTGTCCTTCAAAAATTATACACTATTAAACTTCAACTTTTACGAATATATGGTGTTTTCAAATTTATTACATAACACCCTAACTACAAATTATACAGGGTGCGCAAATACCATTTGTTAAAAGCAACAGTCCACCCAACATAACATAAAAAACCGCAGCCCATTATCAATAATAGTTTTCAAGAAATCGTAACTATTATGAGATCAAATATTACAATTTTTGTTATTTCTAAATTAATTTAAATTCTTTGCCTTTAGCAGCATGCCACGCCTACTACTGCGAATATTTGGACAACATTTTTTTATCTTAGTTTTGATCTGTTTCCTTTCTGATGCCATAAATATTTCAAGAATCTATGTAAGAAAGTAGTTTCATTGTATCATTTACAGTATTTTTCTTGCCATTTATTTGTGCGTATGGCAGCACAATTAAATACCAAAATTAATTTTAGACTGAAAAACTGAAAGTGTATTTAAACACAACTTAAGTTTATGGGAAAAATTACTAATTTTGTATTTAAATAAGAAGTCAAAAACTGGGGGTAAGTCTATTGATGATTTGGTGAAGCACCAATTAAATGTATATAGACATTACTTAACCGTCAACAAAAACATTTCATGTTACATAATATTTTCGACACCAATTTGATAATCATCACTGATACAAAAAAAAATATATTCCAATATATTGATCTTGAATGCGTACTAGTTTCGAACTATACAGTAAAAAATGTTTGATTAATTTTAGAACTCATGGTTTTCCTTATAGAATATTTGGGAATTAATTACATTAATACCCAGACAGTTCAAATTCAAGACAAACAATAAATATGTGAACAATATACATATATGTAATTTTTCAACGATTACTCGGAGTAGAAAGAACAGCAAAAGCTGACATTTAAAGTTACCAAAAATGTTTTTTCTGTATAGGTAGAAAATACAAATACAGCAAAAACTCTTCATTAAAAAGGGTGGTAATTATCTTTTCCCTTTATCAGACAGTCGATTACTTTTATTCGTCAGTAAAATACTGGTTGCCCTTTTCTTTTTCGGATTCATAGTCTACGCGTTAGCTACTTTAGGCAACAGCACGCTAAAAACATATATCTAACCTCCACAAATTAGAACCAGGATCCAGTTGGTATATGCACTTCAGTTCAGATCAGGCACTGATTATATATAATAACCGATGTTCATGGCGTCACATTTGAAAGTTTTCAGCATGCTTTCCATTTTGTGGGACATATGTATATCACTTTAATGGTATTAATACAGGTAACTTTCAAGTCTTTCACGCCAAAGGTACGGAGGCAGAAAATAAAAACTTAATCATCAAAACAGGGAAAATGGCTAATTTTTTAACGTTTATATAAACTTCTTTACAAAAACTTTAATGCCTATCGTCTATTTGAAAAAATTTTAAATGGAGTCGATGGACATTTGAGAAAAATTGCTTCATAAGTTTGCATATCAGTAATACTTAAAATGATAACGATATAACGTTGCAAAATATATATCGTTCATTATAAAAATATACTCGTATATGGTGTACGACCTAGGAGGGTTTCTTAATAACTAAATAAATAAATGAATAAATAAATATATTCATATACATTCATGTATATGCTTCTATATATGTATATATGATATTAAATAACTGTAGGTTTATTCGCTATTATATTTTTGGGAAACCATCGGAATCATTTATCGCGGAAACGCGCTTTCCAATTTGTGAAATTTACTTCGTCCATGTTACCAACAACATAATTGGATTTCTGAGCAAGCACTTCACCATCGCATCTTTTCATTTCGACTACATGGAACATTTCAAGTAAGGATCTGCGTATTAAGACTTAAACCAAATGCCCATCTTTGGCATGTCACTTTTGTTGAATGGGTTCATATGAAACTGGACGAAAATGATCATTTTCTCCAACGATTTGCCTTTAGTCCCGGGGATCGATTGAGCTTAAATGGCTACATAATGCGGAGGTGATCCCAAACAGTTAAAGAATCACCATTATTTCTTTCAAAATGATCAAATAGCATTCTTAACGGTCACTATTATTGAATTTGTGTTTTCCAGAATTAATCAGCTGCACATCAATGACATTTGATTCCAAAAAGACGGCTCAACTTGACATACAACGCACTTAACAATATTTTTTTTTTTTGGGGAAATCAATTTGTTGTCTACTTAATTTCCGATAGAGGTATTGTGATTTAATACCTCTGGACTGCTTTTTATGCTTCTATATTAATTCATTGGCTAATGCCTTCAAACCAGCAATTCTTGAAGCATTCGAAACCAATATTTAAGACACCATTGACGGCATACGGCCACATTTGTTAGGAAAATTTATCAGAAATAGATTAAGTGGACGATAGTAACTTATAGCAGCGATGGAAATATTTAAAGCTAAATGACACAAAAACCTACTGCAATATAGTAATAAAAACATGATTCCAACAATACTTTCCTGTATTAGAAACTCAAGGATTTAAAAATAAACCAGGGGAATTCTCAATTCTTTTTCAATTTGTAAAGGCAGAGGAAGAAACCTTGAAATGTGGTGCATATTTTATTTGAGAAAGAATACAGCAACTGTAAAATACTGTAAATTTATCATATGAGTTACAGTCCATTAAATGATCATTTCGCTAGTTAGTTACCAACTAAAACTAATTCAAACTCAAATACCTCAACATATAATCACACAACAAGTCATAAAACTTATACATATAAACATTTGCGCATTTAACGCGGACTTTGTTCATTTGCTACGAAAAAAAGGAAAATATAAAGAGTAATTGAAGTACTTGTATATGTATAACAGCCATTAAGGGACTAACAACAACAATAACTGGTAGAGAATAAAGGATTTAATCATTGGCACAATATACAATGCTGAAAGCACAGCACGTTGGGATTGTGTTTTTATACCCTCCAGAAAAGAATTTAGAGGGTATATTCACTTTGTCATTCCGTTTGTAACGCATCGAAATATCCATCTCAGACCCCATAAAGTATATATATTCTTGATCAGTGATGAAATCTAAGACGAACTGAGCATGTCCGTCCGTCCGTCCGTCTGTGGAAATCACGATTCAGTCCAAACGAAAAGAGCTAGACTCTTGAAATTTGGCATAAGCATATTTTGAAGCTTAGAGCAGGTTAAGTTCGAAGATGGGCTAAATCGGGCAAGATGGAAAAAAGTTCCCCTAAGAAGAACTAAACCAACCCAGAAAAAACAACATAATTTTTAAAGTTCTTTGGTTATTTTGATAAGCAAATGATATATTTTTATGTCAAATACGGTCCAACGCCTTAAACTTGGAGCCATATAATTTAAAAAAAAATATTGGACCCCGCCCACTTTAGTGGGCGTTATTATATGCAAAAATAGCATACAAATTTAACAAATCGTTTTACTTAAGCCTACATTCCTTAAAAAAAATGTTTAAGCTTTAATGACGAAGCTGAGACGAAACCTGGTACTACTCTGCCCTAACCCCTCCTTCCCCTTCGTCAAAAAAATGTACCCTACCAAAAAAAAAAAAAAAAATTAAATTTTGTATATAATCACCCCAAGCATTTATCTTTAAAGTTTTATTACTGCCTGTTGCTGCCCTACCCCCTCCTCCCCCTTTGCCCGCTAAATGACCCTATTAAAAATAATAAAAAAAAAATTTTAATTTTGTGTATAATCACCCCAAGCATTTATTTTTAGAGTTTTATGTCCACCTGTTTCTGCCCTACCCCCTCTCCCCCTTATCCCTCTAAATGACCCTATCAAAAAAAAGAAATTTTAATTTTGTATATAATTAACCCATTTTATGACAAAGGTGAAATATTTCCCCCACAGCCCTTTCCAGAGCGACCCCGCCAAAATACAGTTTTTATACCCTCCAAAGAGAATTGGACCCTATAAAGTAAATATGTATATTCTTGATTAGTGATGAAGTTTAAGACGGTCTAGCAATGCTCATACGTTCGTCTGTGGAAAACATGATATTGTCTATTTTTAAACCCGCCCCCTTCAGTAGGCGTTGACGTACGATATTATATAAAGGAACTCTGGGCCACCAAGTTAAACATTTTAAATTCACTTACTAAATATTTGGAGGGTATTTAAGATTCGACCCGGTCGAATATAACGTTTTTACTTGTTAAAAGGTAAAATAACTTTTTCTTGGTTGTGTGAAAAATGTATTTAGTGTTGTGTATTTTACTTTGTTACTGCAGCATAGCGTAGCAATTACGTGACATGTCATAAATACTATCCTTTTACGGACAATAAGAGTGGACATCTAAAAACAACAGAGCATGCGACAAACTCAAATATATATATCACGATCTACTCTGCGAAGTATAATGAATAAGAAGTAGTATGTCTATGGGATACATCAAAACAGCATGGCATATGATTCAATTTTTCTTTTGCTGCTGCCGGTTGTGCGACCGTCCAACACATGACAAACAAACTCTTTCCAAAGAGCGGCAGCAGAAACTTGTGCCATGCAGCAAATAAAATTGCTAATAAGCGGTCATTCCTGACAATGCTGTATTATTTTTGCAAGATGGCATGTCTAAAATTAACGATATTGTGCATTAGCTTACACAACTCTTAATCATATTACATCAATCTCTATTTGTTATATACATCATTTTCTATAGTGATCTTCCATATGACTTTAGCATGTCTGATAATCTGGAATCTATTTGTGCTCCTATTCTATATGGAAGATGTTATACATGATTTCTATTAAGTCGCTCAATTCCATCAGTACCGTCTAATAAAGAGATAGCTAATGGATTATTTACATGATTCCCAAGTTTCACTGAAGAAATTATTAGTTTCTTTTAGGGTTTTATCTTTGAATAAATTGAATATATAATAACTTGCATTTCCTTATAATTGAATTCCACACGACCACACAGGTTTCAATAAAATTAACATTTACTCTTTAGAATAAAGTAAAAAGAAATCGTCAATAAAATGTTATAACTATTAAATAAAAATAACGTGTTTCTTTATGTTATATAAATAAAACCAAAAATCAAAAGCAATTACCGATTTGTCTTTATAAAACAAAAATAATTGAAGTACAGGGAAAACAATGTAAGTTTAAGGGAAAACTGCAAATAAATTAAAAAGGTATTGTTAGGCTAAATTCAATAAAAAATTAATTTTATTTTATGCTAACGAAGACAAGAAAAAAATACTATAAAATAAAATAAATACTAATGAAAGCTAATATTCAAGTTTTGTTTTTATGTTTAACATTTTTCACTTCATAAACATATCTTATTTATTCTGAACTACTATATTTAGGGAAACATATATTACAATATATCACACACACTTGTGTATCGTATATACATTAGGGAGATCCTACAAAAAAAGTTAATAAATAAAAATAAATACTTCATCTCACCTGGTAGATGTTTAAGTAACTTCATGGTGCACAAAGCAACCAAGGTATCTACAACTATTTGTAATTAAGACAATAAAGCGTTTAATTGTAATTTATTTGAGATATTCTCAGTTAATTTATTAAACATATTACACGCACATAGACATGCTTGAAGAAACAAATTTATACACTTATTAAAGTTCAATTTAAACAGTTTCAGCCTCCGCAGTTGATATAGACCTCAATTAATTTCAGCAACAGTTTTATATTGATATTTGAATATATGGTACGAAATTACCGCATATGTAATAGAGTAACATTGTATATTATTCCTATTTTCAAACTACCGAGTTCGATATCGAGCAAGTATACACAATGTAAGCAGCGTGAAACGGATATATATATATATATATATATATATATATATATTTATATATATATATATATATATATATATATATATATATATATATATATATATATATATATGTATATACTTCGATTTCACCACTTTGGAGTCTAAGAATCTACATAATTGCAATATATATAAAGATGTTTATAGTACTTACTAGCCTGTCAACTCATTTCGCAGTTTTATGAAGGAATAGGTCTCCACCTGAAATAATGCGCAAATGTTGGTAAAATAGAGCGAATGATTAAGTTCCTTAAGCAACAGTTCTGCTTTCCCAGGACCTGCCCTTTTATATTTCGGTACTATTTTTGTGCTTTTTCCATTCAGTTTGATCGGGGTTTTAATATTCCTTGCCTATAATATTTTATTTCATACTCATAACGAAACTGGAAATTACCGTTCAACTAGCGAGTCTGCAGTTTACCGCTTTACATTAATCTTACAGACTGCACCAATTATCTTGGATATTGACATTACTAAAAGGGACTTGTAACTCCAGAAACGGTGCTTCAACATATTCATTGCTCTTTATAGTGCCCATAACATTATGATGTTCTGTGTAAGTAGGCTTAATTTTTCAAATACATGCTCTGCCTCATAAAAAATCTCATGCGAGAAAGTTTGCGCGGATGCGGTAATCTATCTTCTTAACTTCAGTAATACTAATTCAGAACAGTGTTTGCTAATAGTACCTTAAATTGTGAAGTATGACACCAAGAAAGGTGTTTCACTGCAAAATTGTTTTTTATTCGAAACTTTAATACATTTCATTTGACTAAACTCATTCCGGACGACCAAGTTCCTTCAATTCTTCGAGCACCGAAGCGATTCGCACCTCTTAAATTATTTGAGCTTAGCAATAAGATTAAACGAACACACCACCCGAAAACATTTTTGTAACGTCTGTTTGTTTTATAGTTTTTATTATGTGATTTTTATATCATTTTGATATGGAAGAGACAAAATTGCTGGTTATATATTTAACAGCCTGTCAAACAAATTTCCATAAAAATTTTTATATATATACATATATCAAAAGTTCTTAAATATTTATTATTTGAAATGTATACTTTTCTTCTTAAGAAGTTTTATAAGTTCTGCTTCCTTGCACACGTTCTATGCTAAGTTTCAAGAATCTGGCTCTCTTCGTTTGAACTGAATCGTGGTTCCCACAGACGGACGAAGGGAAATGGCCAAATCGTCTTAGATTTTATCACTGATGAAAAATATACATATAGACTTTATGGAGCCTCAGATGGATATTTCCATGCGTTACAAACGGAATGACAAAGTGAATATACCCTCCAATTCTTTTTCGGAGGGTATAGAAATTTTTGGATAATTTTTTAGTAAGATGAATTTCTTTCATACATGAATTAAGGGAAAATGCAACATTAAATCAGCTAATTTTGTTAACGGAAAATGAGGATAGGGTTGTGTTTCTTGCTTTAATAGATAATTGCAGTGCGAAAACAATAACATATATTTTTATAGAATCAACCACGATTTCTCTGGATAATACTTATTACTCTGTATGCTTTAGCTCTTGATAACATTTACATAGACGTATAAATTAAGATAAAAATATTTTATCCAGACTCAGGTTCAAATCTGCAATCTGAAAATTATTGATCAAGAATTTATTTTGAGTTATTTTATTAAGATGGAAATATTTAGAATATTTTTATACTACACAAATTAGTAGAGCTGCTGTCGAGACCACAACGCCACTTCATCAACGTTCTTTGTTCGTCTCTTTCCACTTTCCGCGGTAGTACTAGTCATTAGGAATATCAACTACTTAGCCAATGATTTTAACGAAATAGAATACGAGAATTTCTTATGTAAATTAATTTTTTTAGTTAGCACGAAATTCCCCAACCGAAGCGATTATTATTGCATATATTCAATTTTCTCTTTTATTTTTCCAGAGTCATCTCAGACTTTTCATGTTATGCAAATTTGAATTTGATTGAATTTGAGACGGAATAAAAAATTATTCTCCTTATAATTAAATTACTAATTTTTCGAAAATTAAAATTTGCATTCACTTTTAGAAAAAAAAAATTCATTAAAATTATTGCCCACAGTCCCTCAAAGAAGTGGCATATCCACGTTAATATTGCACTCCCCATGGCCAAACTATTACGTCGTATCACACAACAACAGGCATCTTGTCAAAATTTTCCATTTACACCACCAAGAAAAACATGCTTGTGATTTTGTAACAATATTATTACTATAACAAAATATTTAATTTTTACTATAACAAAATATTTAATGGCTGCCGAAAATGTAAAAATGATTTGGTACTATGCAAAACTGCAAATGGCAAAACAAATACCTGCAAAGAACCATCTGAAGAACCTATTCATTCGGCCATGTTACGCTCTAGAAGATTTCCGCTAAAGCGATGACATGTAAATATTTCTTGCGTATCCTATTTAATATATCATATTATCCCTTTAAATAATTAAGGTGCGAATATTATAAATTGAACCGGATATTACACGTTTAATTCATTTTTCTTTAAGTTTAATAGCTAAGGAATAGATTTTAACACATTTTAGTTTAAAATATAATTTTTGTTCGAAATAGTGAACTCAAAATTATAACTTCAGCCAAAATTTAACAGGAACATAATTATTTGCCTGCAAATATTTGATGGTGTAAAGTCCTTTTATAGCAAAAATCGAAAACGAATGCAAAATGAAAGTTTTAAATACATACATATGTACATCATATTTAAAAAATTGGTTTTTAAGAAAGTGGATAAACATTATTATCTATTTAGTTAGTTCACTAGAAAGTAATGTATATTCAAGTGAAATGACCAAAAATACAGAAAGGCTTAAGAGAATACATGCCGGTTGTTTGTTGCAAAGTATCCACATCTCAAAAAAATATGTTAATAAAATGTATCTAAAATTTTTAATTTCTTCTAATTTCGTGTCAATAATGACAAATCACATATTTGGTATATGATTATGCAGTAATACACCAGCACATGTGACCGAAATTGCTGTATAAGTTAAATACTTTTGAAGATATTCTTCAGAATTTGCAATGCCTTGGGAGCTATTTCGTGTGAAAATGGGTACCAAATTGTATTTCTTCTTCATTTTACATCCTAAAGGTGCACACATCGACAATGTACAGATCATGTATCCGTTTGTATACCAGCAGCCTTTAAAAATACAATTTTATTTTAAAATATATTTGGATAGTATTTTTACAAATGTTATCAGCTATTATCTGGAGTAGTCTACAGATGCCGTATTTCCAGCAAAATCAGCTGAATTATTTTTCGGTTTAACGAAGTTTATTTTTTCTTACAAGAAACAATGGGGATATCGGCCCGACAGATGAGGATAAATCGTCAACCCCAGCATGTTGTTGCAATAGCTACAAAAAAACTGTCTATCGTCTCATCTTTCCTAATCTTTACCCTCAATACTATCCCCTCGTTTTCAGTTCCGGCGCAATGCATTGCATATATAGGGATCATCCCCTGAGTGCTGGTCCAAGATAAAGAAGAAAAAAATACTGCATGAATGTACATTTTGCGGTATTTTAAAGGTGTGTTTTATTCTAAAAGGTCAAAAAAGATACAGGTAGCAATACATCATTGAAAACCAAAAAATTACTATATATATTCGAAACATAGATTTGTGAAAATTAAAACTTTAAGTTCAATATGCATATAATTACACATGGCTAAAACAACCAAACGATAATTACAAAGTGTGGCAGCATTGCTATTGTATATTTTCCTTAACAACGGAAGTTAGAAACTAACTTAATTTCATTGAAATAAGACAGAGTGTCAATGAAATGAAACAAATTAACACATCGATATTACGGAAGCGTATTCACTTCGTTTTGTAAATGACATGTTTGCTATTCCCACTGAATGTTATATCCCATGCAACCCTGTAATATACATGTTACATAAGCAAAGACACATGTACAGACGTGACGCACTCTTTGAAAAAAAGTTGATGATTTATTGAGAATAACCAAGAAGTATGTAGACCGAATGATTAAAAAATATACGTATACAACATAAACAAGTAAAAGTGCTAATTCGGCTGTGCCGAACCTTGAATACCCTTCACAGATGTAATTCTTATTTCTTTCTTTCTTGCCAAAACAGAAAGTAGGTTTAATTAAAATATCAAAATGATGTTATCGGTTACTTTTATATATAAGAAAACTTTGAAATTTTTCGACTAGTAAGCTAAATGTTTGGCTTTTCTTATATCTAATACCTATGAACGTCTTTCAAAAATATAATATATATTTAATTTACAAGCAAAACAAAAAATCCTTTTCATGTACCCCAAAAAGTTCTAATTGTCCAACCGTAGAATCGTCTTTTAGATTTTGTTGGTTTTTAGTACCAGTTTACTTCTCTCTGATATATAAAGTAGGTATAATTCATCATATCAATCAAAAATAACATATAATATGGCTGCTTTTATGAATCAGAAAACGTAGATTTTCTAACCCTGGAACCGAATTTTTAATTTTTTAGTACTAATATTATTTTTTCTGATATATAAAATAGGTTTAATTCACTAAAAACACAAAATTTGGAATTTATGTATGTACTATTATGTACGAAAAATATATCGATTTTTCAACTCTGGAAGCGAATTTTTATTTTTTTACCAATGCAATTCTTATTGAGGTGTAACATAGTTTCACTTGACAAAAAAATTAAAATTTTTAAACACTCACCATTCATGTACCATAAAATACTTCATTTGTCCAACCCTGGAGTCGAAATTTTGATTTTTAAGATTTTAATACCAATTTTGTTCTTCCTGAATTATAAAACAGCTTTAATTAATTTGTAACCATTTAGGTCATTTTGATGTACCACAAAATACTGCAGTTATCCAACTCTGGAGTTTAAATTTTGATATTTTTAAATTTTTGATACCACCAATTTTGTTTTTTCTGAACTAAAAAATAGTTTTAATTAGTAAAAAAACAACGTCAATTGCCTTTTTGATTACTTTTATGTATAAAGAAAATATTTCAATTTCCCAACCCTGGAAGCGAAGTTTAAATTTTTTTAAATTTTCTTTATCAATGCAAATCTTCATGAGATATAAAGTAGTTTTGTTAAAGAAAAACTCGAAATTACATATATTACATATATTACAAAATATTGCATGTACCAAAAAAAAATTTATTTTTCCAACCCTGGAAACGAAATTTTAATATTTTTTGATTTTTTTTATCAGTGCAACGCTTCTTGAGGTATAAAGTAGTTTCATTTAAAAAAAATTGCAGATGTTTTACCATTTTGGTAACTTTTATGTACCGTAAAATATTGCACTTGTCCATCCCTGGATTCGAAATTTTATTTTTATGTTTGAATTGTTGATACCAATTTTGTTCTTTCAAAATTATAAGACAGTTTTAGTTAGCAAAAAATAAAAAAAAACAACATCAGTTGTCTGTTTGATTACCTTCATGTATAAAAAAGATTCAATTTCCCACCCCTGGAAGCAAAATTTGAATTTAAAAAAAAAATTTTTTGCCAATGCAAATCTTCATGACGTATAAAGTGGTTTCGTTAAAGAAAATCTTGAAATTTTTAACAATCTTAGTTACTACATGTACTACAAAATACGGAATAGGCCGAAAAAAAGTTAATTTCCCATCCCTGGGAATTTTTTTTTTTTTAGTTTTTCATAGACCATTGAGGCTCCCCAAAGCACGAAATAGGTTTAATTTACAAACATTAAAAAAAATAATTGATTTTTGGTATAAATTTTGCGTCGAGAAATAGGTGTAAGCTTCCCAGCTCTGGAACCATACTTCGGATCTTTCTGAATTTCAATAGCACTTAATTTAAGTTCATTTCCAATCTAACGGTCCAAGAAGGAAGTCTCTAGCTCTTCTGGGGACTTGGGAAAACCGTACAAACGGACGGACAGACGGACATCGCTCAATCGTCATCGCTATTCATAAGTATGCAGAATATACATATATACTTTATGGGGTCCCATGTGCATATCGAAGAAATTGCACACGGAATGACAAACCTATACATACCCTTTCACTTTTTTGTGAAGGGTATAAAAAGCAGCTAATATATATTTAACTTAGTAATAAAAAATGTAAGTGCGCAGCCACGTAAAACAAACAAAGCAACCCACTATGAATATCAGACAGATTAAATAACAATATCTAAGGAATCAACTATCAGCCCCTGAAAACTTTTCCGAAATTGAATTCTACAGAACTCTGGATTATTTTTATAACATTAAAATATTGTACATATAATTAGCTCTGATAAATTTGAACGTGTTTTTATTGCTTGTCAAATGTTTCACGTTTCTAATTAATGGTTTTTATTGATTGTTGAATTATTTATTAGACTGTTATGTTTTTATTTGAAATTATAATTTTTATAATGTGTTAATTTCAATTTCAACAAACAACAATAACTGTTACAAACGACTCATTAATAAGTCAAGTAAAGTAAAAAAAAATTAAACTTTAATAATTTTAAAAACAAGCGTTAAATAGCACACATACCCCCAAAGTTTATTAAAAACATTTTCACATGTTAAAAAAAAAGAATGAATAAAAAATTCAAAATTAATAACTTAAACCAAAAATATTCGTTTAATCATAAATATGTTATCCTTGGAAATATATTAACAATAAAAGTAAAATATCTCTCTATTAAAACAAAACGAGTAAACACCAACAATCTTTCACACTTACACATTCACAGTACATGCATCGCCACAAAATCATTATTTTGAACATCCAATGATTTTTAACATCGATTGTGGTAACAAGAGTATGAATACAAAATATCCAGCCTTTATTCGATTTGTATTTCGACTTTACGCGCCTGAATTTATGGAGGCTGAAAGAGATAAAGAAAAAACGCTTCTCTTGTAGAAGTGGTAAAAGGAGAGCGTAAAAGATATATTGCTTAATTAAAATTCAAACATGGCTTTAAGCATAGGACGAGATTTTTTAATGCAGAGATGCAATTATTCAGAGTCTTAAAACAATTTATTCAATAGGGCAGAGGAATAAGTTGCATATGACTTTGTTTTAGAACTTAATTTTAAAAATATTCAGCTTAATTTATAAAGGCAAATTTTGTTCATAAGAAATACATTTTTATATTAGGAAATAACATTTTATATACAAAATTTGTTTTATTTCTTTAATTAGGGATTTAATGAATAATTCATAAAAAATATGGTATGCTTATAAACTTATTATTTGAATTCTTTATAGGAATTTGTCAAAGAAGAAGGTTGCAAGAATAACTTATTTTTGTATGAATTAGGCCCATAATATAAAGTTTTCAAGTATGTTCATTAATACGGCTTAAATTGGTTTATTTAGGCGATTTTTGGGTGGTTAATGCAAACATATCAGTATTGCACTAGCAACCATTGCTACAGACACATCTCTTAGTAGATATAAAGTTAATTGTGAACTTTCCGCTGTTTCACTACCTAAACACAGCTTCTGTAAATGCAAAATTTATAATAATTTTATACGTATTGGTAACGCGATTTCTTGCAACTTAAACTTCACTTTTAAAAGCCGAAAGCTTCCACGTGATATACAGGAATTTAGGACCGATATATATATTCCAGGGCGCCGTGTTTGAGAGAGTTGAAGGAGACACTGAAGTAGTATGCCAGATATAGGTGGCCTTAACAAAAATTATTTTACCAGAGAGTTATAAACGTGTATGTAACGTTCTACAATGGATATTTGAAACCAATTTATTGAAATAAATAATAATACGAGTATATGAATTCTTATTATTAATAACTTGTGCCTATAATTTACAGTGGACCACAGGAGTCTGGAGCGAACTCCCACCAATAACCACGTCTGAAAAGGTTTCAAACTCGCATTTCTTAAATGTGTTAATAAAAAAGAAGATGAAACGTTTTTCTCAATGCACATGTTAGTCTTGTCTGTCTTCATTAAGTAGTTGACGCCTAATAAATGATGTCTATTTAGTTACTTATATTTAATCGTCATATTCGTGATTGTAATAAAGAAGAAAATAATTAGAATTTTGAGAGTAAATAGTTTTTTTAATGCTTTTCCACTAGTATAGGAAGAAAATTTTATGATGAGATGCTTCGATTGTGCAAATATACAAGACTAGTATTGTGAATGTTGCACTATAAATCCCAAATGATTGATGTGTATCGTAAAATAGATCTGAATAACAGCACGATTATTTTCTGCATACTGTATGGATTAGAAAACTCTTCTATCCCGCTTTTAATAGCCAAGAAAACCTATATATGCATTTAAAGAAGTAAAATTTCATATGGGCTAAGCATAATTGCAAGATCGAGAAATGAATCCACGCACCCTAACTGATGATCTCTCAAAAAACTATTCATGAAAACAAGATTACTTCTCGGAAAGCTGTTGTATTAATATCTATATTTAAAAAATTCAGCACTTCCAAGTCATGTTCACATCATAGGAAAATTTCTTAAGATTATTATGTCCTCCAAACAAGAATTGGAGGGTATATTCAATTTGTTATTCCGTGTGTAACAGAGCAAAATATCCCTCTGCGACCCCATAAAGTATATATCTTCTTGATTAGCGATGAAATCGAAGACGATCTGGCCATGTTTGTCCATCCGTGGAAAACACGATTCAGAGCTAGACCCTTGAATCTTGCTATAAATATATCTTGATAGATAGCACAGGTCAAGCTAGTAAATCGGTTGAGTCGGGCTAGAAGGAGAAAAGTTCCCCTAACAAGAACTAAACCAACCTCTAAACAACAACATAATTTTTAAGTTTTTTTGGTAATTTTGTTAAGCAAATGATATATTTTTATATTAAATTGAATTAAGATTTATATGCTAATTGTTCGAAATTTGTTTTAAATCTCAGAGGCACATGATAAATATTCAAGGCACAAAGGAAATTTAACATCATACAACATATCTTTATGTCACAGAAGGTCCAATACGTTAAAATTGTAGGCATAAAATCAAAAAAATTATTATTTTCATAACGCCCGTTATATATGCAAAAATAGCATAAAAATTTAACAAATTATATTCCTTAAGCCTACATTCCTAACAAATAAAATTTTTCAGCTTTATTGATGAAGCTGAGACGTAACGTGATCATCCCTCGCCTTACACCGCTCCACCTCCTTTGCCATCTAAATGACTCTATAAAAACAATTTATGTATTTGTATGCCCTTTACAAAAAAGTGAAAGAGTATGTCTAGGTTTGTCATTCCGTGCGTAATTTCTTCGATATTCACATGGGACCCCATAAAGTATATATGTATATTCTGGATACTTATGAATAGCGATGACGATTGAGCGATGTCCGTCTGTACGGTTTTCCCAAGCCCCAAGAACAGCTGGAGACTTCGTTCTTGGACCGTTTAATTTGAAATGAACTTAAATAGAGTGGTATTGAATTTCAGAAAAATCCTAGATACGGTTCCAGAGCTGGGAAGGTTACACTAATTTCTCGACGCAAAATTAATACCAAAAACCAATTATATTTTTGGTTGTTTGTAAATTAAACCTATTTCATGCTTTGGGAAGCCTCAATGGTATATTAAAAACTAAAAATATAAAAACTTTTTTCCAGGGATGGTAATGTAAAAGTCTTTTTTTGGCACATGCAGTATTTTGTAGTACATGTAATAACTGAAATTGTAAAAAATTTTAAGTTTTTCTTAAATAAGACCTCTTTATACATCATGTATTTTTGCATTGGTCAAAAAAAAGTTTAAAGATTAAAATTTCTCCTGCAGGGGTTGGAAATTGAATTTGTTTTTGTACATAAAAGTAACCAAAAAGGCAAACTGATTTTTTTTGCTAGCTAAAACAACTTTATAATTTAGGAAGAGCAAAGTTGGTATTAAATGTTAAAAAAGAAAATTAAATTTCGAATCCAGTGTTGGACAAGTGCAATATTTTTTGGTACATGAAAGTGACCAAAATGGTTAAAAATTTTAAAATTTTTCTTATATAAAACTACTTAACACCTCATGAAGCGTTGCACTGATAAAAAGAACAAATATATTACAATTTCCCTTCCAGGGTTGGGAAAATCTAAATATTTTTGGTACACAAAAGTACTCACATAAATTTCAAATTTTGTGTTTTTGAGAATTAAATCCATTTTATACTTCAGGAAGAATTAAATTGGTATTAAAAAATGAAAAGTTCCATTCCAGGGTTGGAAAATTGAAATTTTTGTTACATAAAAGTAACCACATAATATATATTTTATACTTCGCTAAGAATTAAATTGGCATTAAAAATCTTAAAAATTAAAAATTTGGTTCCAGGGTTGGAAAATCGAAATTTTTTAGTACATAAAAGTAGCCATATAAGTTCCAAATTTTGGTTTTTGTGAATGAAATCTTTTTTATACCTCGGGAAAAGTTGAATTGGTATTAAATACCAAAAAAATTAGAAATCCAATTTCAGGACTGGTATATCGAAATTTGTTGATACATAAAAGTAACCATATAATTTTTAATTTTTGATTTTTATGATGAATTATACCTACTTTATATATCAGGAAGAAATAAATTGGTATTAAAAACCAAAAAAATTTAAAAGGTTGGACAAATAGAACTTTTTGGAGTACATGAAATGGAGTTTTACTTTTTGTTGTTAAATTAAACATATTTAATACATTTGAAAGACGTTCAGAGGTATTAGAAATAAGAAACGCCAAACATTAAGCTTCCTAGCCGAAAGATTTAAACATTTTCTTAAATATGAAAGTAACTGATAACATAATTTTGTTTCTTTTTAATCAAACTTACTTTCTGTTTTAGCAAGAAAGAAAGAAATAAGAATTACATCTGTGAAGGGTATTTAAGATTTGGCAGATTTATCCCAAAAATTTATTTTTCATGTTTTATGGCAAAGGTCTAATGTCTGCCCCACGGCCTTTTTCTGAGTGACCTGTGTAGAGTTTTAAAATTGGGCTCAGAAATGTCTTAAAGGAACTGTGACCAAAAAGGTTAAACATTTTTTATCTTATCGCAGTCCCCTTTTTTCCCGTTGATATAAAATATTAATACGTAAGTCTTTATGCTGACGGAAAGATGTTTCAGTCTTGCTTCTCCCAACACATTGGAAACGACCATATTAAGATAAATTTGTTTTTGTTTACTTAAGCCATAAAAATTTAAAATTTAATAACAACAAAAATATAGTTTTTATTTACTAAATATTTGGAGGGTATTTAAGATGAAGGATGGAAAACTCTATAGCGAATGATTAACGGTGAATTTACGACGGTCAAGGAGCTTTATCATGTACTAGTTGTTAGTTATTACGACTATTTTTTTAAATTTGTGGAATGCCGAATGGGTTTTTAAAAATATTAAACGCCATTATTACAACTGAATTCCAGATAAAAATAGGATTTTGTGTGGGTTAAAGCAACGTTATAAAAATGATAAACTTTTTAGTCATTCCATAAAATCATGCTTTTAACTAACATGAATTTGTAATTGCAGCCCTAGGTTAGGTTAGGTTAGGTTAGAAGGGCTGGCCGCCATAAGCGAGAAAAACACTCGGAGGACATAAAGGCCCATTGTGATGCCCAGAGGACTACACCCTACACAATCCTTTCAAAACTAAGTAGTGGTTCCTGAGAACCACCCAGAACTTCTCACGAACCCCGCCAGGGCAGCCAGCTGTGCATCCAAGAGGCAGTCCAGTTCCCGCAGGAAACGTGAGCCTAGATGTCTAAGCCTACGCTCCAGCAGGGCCGGACATTCACAAAGAAAATGCTGTACTGACTCCTCTTCCTCCTCATCTGAACACCTCCTGCAGCGACCATCATGGGGAAAGCCCAAACGCCCCGACTTGTGCCCAATTGCACAGTGCCCCGTCAAGACCCAACCAGGAGTGCCAAAGACTTTTTCCCAAAAGTCAGAAGCTGTCTATTCCTACCCCTGTCAAGCGAGGGCCATAGAGTTCTGAAGACCCTGCAGGTGGTAATACTTGACCACCTGCCCACTCTCTGCCCACTCCTGAATCTTATTCAGCAGCTCAACTGAGGGAATGTCAATATCCCTGGGTGAGGCTGCCTCGTCCAAGGCCGAACCCGCTCTAGGGCATTCATCCGCCATCTCATTCCCCTGAATGCCTTCATGCCAGTACACATCTCGACCTCACTGTCCCCGAGTCTAGGGCCCTAATTGCTGCCAGACTATCCACACAAATGTCAATAATTCTTGCCTCCAAACTGAGCCCATCAATCCTCAATGCCGCCTCGGTAATGGCATAAATCTCCGTCTGGTAAACTGTCGAGGTATCGGGTAGCCTGAGCGATACCGAAAGGTCGAGATCCTCGGAATACACCCCCGAACCAGTGCCAGTGGCCATCTTCGAGCCGTCCGTAAAAACCAAGATCGCATTGCTGCGAGTCGCGGAGCCCTCCATCCAGTCATTCCTCTCCGGAAACGCTACTGAGAAGGACTTGTCGAAGTTCATGACCGGAGTCATATAATCAGTCCGTCTCCCCAGGACCTGCCCTCCTACCCTTTGTAGGATAATGCCATGTCCCGTACGGTCATGCCTGAAACTGCCAGACTCGATGAGTCTGAGGGCAGATCTTGCAGATATGTACCTGATGTAAATCCCAAGGGGAGCCAAGTCAAGCATCGTCTGCAGACTGGCCTGAGGGGTCGATCTTATCGCGCCAGTCATAGCAAGACATGCCAACCTCTGTACCTTGCCCAGTATAGAGAGATATGTACTCTTGTCCACAGCCCTCCACCAAACAAGTGATCCATAAGTAAGAATGAGTCTGATCACTGCCGTATACATCCAGTGCAGGATGTACGGTTTCAACCCCCATCTCCTCCCAGAAACTCTCTTGCACGCGTAAAACGCGCATAGAGCCTTCCTCGTTCTATCCTCCACATTACGTTTCCACGATAGCTTAGAGTCTAGAGCAATGCCGAGGTATTTCGCCTCCCTCGAGAGCTCCAAGCTCGTGCCACCAAGGCATGGTGGCCTGAAAGCCGGGATCTTATATCTCTTGGTAAAAAGTACCAATACAGTCTTCGTAGGATTCACACCCAGACCGTTCCCCTTGGCCCAGTCGAGTAGTTCGTTCAGCGCTGATTCCATGAGTTCACTTATCGTAGGCAGATATTTACCCCTTATAAGGAGCACAACGTCATCAGCATACGCAACTACCTTGGTGCCACCTGCGGCCAACCTGAAAAGAATGCTGTTTAGGACCAGGTTCCAAAGGAGCGGAGACAGACCTCCCCCCTGCGGAGTGCCCCTTGTTACAGCCTTCCTCTTCGTACTCTGCCCAAACTGGAGATTATGGATCTGCTCCCAAGCATGCTCCCTGCCCAGTCCGTAATCAACTGGTCCGCCCCGATCTCTCTGAGCGCACCAGTTATCGAGGATATGTTCAGATTGTTAAAAGCGTCTTCTATGTCTAGAAAGGATGCCATAACAAACTCCTTTTTGTCAAGGGAATCTTCTATAGTGCCGACAACATCATGCAGCGCCGTCTCCACCGACCTACCCCTCTGGTAGGCATGCTGTGCACCTCAGAAGTTCTCCGGCGAAAGAAGTTCCCTGACATACAAATCAACCAGTCGCTCCAGTGTTTTCAACAGAAAAGACGACAGACTGATTGGTCTGTAATCTTTAGCGGTGCAGTGGTTAATCCTCCCCGCCTTCGGAATGAAAACCACAGTCACCTCCCTCCCCTCCATGGGAATGTACCCGTAAAGGAGACTTCCCCTAAAGATGGTTAGCAGCCATGGTAAAATCGCCTCCATAGCATGCTGCATCAGCGCTGGGAAGATACCATCTGGCCCCGCTGACTTAAAGGGCTTAAAAGACGCCACTGCCCATCTTACCTTGGCTGGCTGTACAATGGAGTCCACCACGTCACTCCATTGGATAGCTGTTTGGACGGGGACAACCGCACCAAGTACGCTTGCCCCGTCCTCGCCATCCGGAAAGTGAGTCTCCATCAGTAGCTCCAGGGTATCCTCGCTGCTTTCAGTAAAAGTCCCATCAGGCTTCATCAGAGATCCGGGCGTGCCAGGCTCCTTTTAGAGTAGTTTTTTTAGGCGGGAAGCCTCAGATGTGCCCTCCAAGTCACCACAGAAACGCCTCCATGATTCCCTCTTTGCCTTCCTGGTTTCGTTCTTGAAGACATTGAAACTCCTACGATAATTATCCCAGTCTATGGGATTCCTATCGCGCTTCGCCTTATTAAAAAGTCTCCGGCAGACTGTCCTGAGCTGCTTGAGTCCTGGATTCCACCACTTCTGATGTACCCTCGTCGACGGTTGCCGCTCCCGACAAGATGCATGATAGGCGTCCCTCACTGTCCTTGACAGAAGGATTGAGGAGTCCTCCAGCTCCCGAATGCTATCCACCCGCTCCGCTTCTGGAGATGGTAGGGTATCCACAAGCTTTCTGAAGCTTCCCCAATCCGTTTGCCTAGGGTTCCTGTAAGGCTTGCCCCCACTCGGAATAAGATCGATCGTAAAGGTAATGCTGCTATGATCAGAGAATGAGCACTCAAGGCTCACCCTCCACTCAGATATTGTAACGGAGTCTTTATCACTAACCAAAGTTAAATCAATGACCTGTTCCCTGATCCTGTTGAAAAACGTTGGCCTATTGCCCTTATTACAAATCCTAAGATTGGTTGACAAGAGAAATTGTAATAAATCCTCACCTCGTTTATTAATATCCGTATTCCCCAAAGTGTGTGATGCGCGTTTACATCACAGCCCAGTACGAGGTCATTCCTTCGTGTCCCGCACCAGGCAATGAGAGTGCGCACCGCACTCGTAGGAGGGTCGTCCATTTCATACGGTAGGTACGACGATGCCAGGATCACCATCGGGAGATCCTTGCGTTCCAGCGCAGCTACCGTTAGATCACCAGAGCTGTAATGAGATAACAAAAATATGTTGATATTAATATTTTTCCTAATCAGAATACAGCTTCTAATCTTACCTTCCGTGTTTGGAGAGAGAAGAGTAAACAAGCGTGACCGAAGCCCTCGAACCTTATTAGCAACTAGCCAACGCTCCTGGATCAAGGCCGCGGATATGCACTCTCTCTCCATAAAGCTCGTCCGATGCTGCCTCGGAGTAATGCAAATTAATTTTCACCACTTTTATGCCGCTCGCAGTCGCCATTTTGCGGGTCTTTCTTCGTGGGCAAAATCAGCCTAAGCTGATTTAGCCCATATTTGATCACGCACTTTTTTGGACACAGGAGTTGGAGGGATTGCGAATCAATTTTGATCCAGAGATCTTTGCCATCCCCCTTGTCCCTGGCACGTCCACGTTCGATCGTCCAGTTCTCAGTACCGAGGTCCTTATTCTGGCGCTTAATAAGTCTAAGTGTGGACTCATCCTCCAGAATAGGAGGAGGAATCCACACTCGCACCGTCACCTGAAAGGGAATTTGGTCCAAGGGGACGATTTCGGTTTTGGCTCCTGGCCAAAGCTCGCCAACTTCTTGTACGCTGTTTTTGAGAAAGCTGAGAGCCTTCTCATTACCGCATCCAATTATCTTGACGATCTTAGACCACTTTGCCCCATCAAACGCAGTGAATGAGTCATCGTCACTAGTGGCGAGCTCATCCACTAGTCTGCGCAGGATCCGTTCCTCCAGAAGTAGCCATTGATCATTTGTCATCTTGCACCCAGGCTGACTGCGATCAATAATGGCTACTTGTAACTCAGGTGCTGATGTCAAGCTGGTTGATGGTTTCAACCGCTTGCCCTCAGGCATCTGCGTTTCACCTGACCTTTGCCGTTTGCCACTAGAACCACATGCAGGATCCCCTTTGCCAGCCGCGGCCCCTCGTTTAGAGGAGTTCGAGACTTGCTTTGAGGACATTTTGCTGGCGGTTTTCGCTTTACCGCGTGGGTCATTACCTCTCCTTGACTTGGATGACACCCCTTTAGATGTAGAAGGGCCATCATTCAATTGCTCCGAGCCGGTAATCGTGTACGGTCCAGGTTTAGTTGAGGGCCCGGCTGATGCCGAGATCGCTTTCCTATCCTGGTCTCTGGCCACGTTCGTCACCGTCGCTGGCCTTGCCCCTAATTGCAGCCCTAAAAAGTATAAAAACATAATAAAACTGCTTAAAAACGTTTTATAACTAAACAAGTAAAAGTGCTATATTCGGCTGTGCCGAATCTTAAATACCCTTCACAGATGTCATTCTTTTCGTTTAAATTTTTCGGCTTGGAAACTAAATGTTTGGTTTTTCTTATTTCTAATACCTCTGAACGTCTTTCAAAAATATAATATATGTTTAATTTACAAACCAAAAGAAAAAACCGAAGAATCGTCTTTTAGATTTTTTTTTGGTTTTTAATACCAATTTATTTAATCCTGATATATAAAGTAGGTATAATTCATCATAAAAATCAAAAATAACAAACAATATGGCTACTTTTATGAATCAGAAAACGTCGATATTCCAACATTGAAATTGGATTTTGAATTTTTTTGGTTTTTAATACCAATTTAATTTTTCCCTAAGTATAAAAAGGATTTCATCCATAAAAAACCAAAATTAGGAACTTATATGGCTAATTTCATGTACTAAAAAATTTCGATTTTCCAACCCTGGAACCGATTTTTTAATTTAAACATTTTGAATACCAATTTAATTCTTAGCAAAGTATAAAATACGTGTATTTCACGGCAAAAAAAACAAAATTGGGAATTTATGTGGGTACTCAAAGGTACCAAAAATATTTCGATTTTCCAACTCTGAAAGCGAATTTTTATATATTTTACCAATGCAATTCTTAGTGAAGTGTAACATAGTTTTACTTGACAAAAAAAAAATTAAATTTTTAAGCGTTTTGGTCACATGAATACCATAAAATATTTCATTTGTTCAACCCTGCCATTTTATTCTTTATTCTTCATGAATTATAAAACAGTTTTAATTAGCAAAAAAAAAAACAACGTCAATTGCCTTTTTAGTTACTTTTATGCAGAAAATATATTTAAATTTCCCAACCCTGGAAACGAAATTTTAATATGTTTTTACCAATACAACTCTTAATGAGGCATGCAATAGTTTTATTTAAGAAAAACTTAATATTTGTAACCATAACCATAACTACAAGATATTGCAGTTATCCACCTCTGGAATCTAAATTTTGATTTTTTAAAATTTTTGATACCAATTTTGTTTTTACTGAACTAAAAAATAGTTTTAATTAGCAAAAAACTGACGTTAGTTGCCTTTTTGGTTACATTTATGTATAAAAAATATATATATTTCCCAGCCCTGGAAGCGAAATCTAAATTTTTTAGCAATCATTAGGTATAAAGTCGTTTTATTTAAGATAAACTTAAAATTTGCAACCATTTTGGTCACTTTCATGTACTACAATATATTGCATGTACCAAAAAAACTTTAAACTTCCCAACCCTGGAAGTGAAACTTTAATTCTTTTTTACGAATGCAACTCTTCATGAGGTATAAAGTAGTATTATTTAAGAAAAATTTAAAATTTTGAGCCATTTTTTTCACCTTCATGCACTTGTCCAACCCTGTATTCGAAATAGTGATTTTTTTTGGACATTTTTGATACCAATTTTGTTCTTCCTAAAATATAAAATAGTTTTAGCAAAAAAAAAACACCAAACAAAAGTTAACAAAAAAAAAAAACACCGTCAATTGCCTTTTTGGTTACTTTTATGTATAAAAAAAAATTTTTATCACTGCAAATCTACATGAGGTATAAAGTAGTTTTGTTTTAGAAAAACTCAAATTTTGCAACCATTTTGGTTTTTACATGTACTACAAAATATTGCATGTACCAAAATAAATTTTAATTTTCCCAACCCTGGAAGGGAAATTTTAATTTTTTGTTTTTGTTTTTATCAGTGCAACGCTTCATGAGGTATAAAGTAATTTTTTTAAGAAAAATTTCAAATTTTTAACCATTTTGGTCAGTTTCATGTACTATTAAATATTGCACTTGTCCATCCCTGGGTTCGAAATTTTATTTTTTATTTTTGAATTTTTTATACCAATTTTGGTCTTCCTAAATTATAAGACAGTTTTAGTAAGCAAAAAAAAAAACAACAGCAATAACATCAGTTGCCTCTTTGATTAATTTCACGTATAAAAAATATGCAATTTCCCACCCCTGGAAGCAAAATTTGAATGCAAGAATTTTTTTTGGCCAGTGCAAATCTTCATGACGTATGAAGAGGTTTTGTTAAAGAAAAAATTAATATTTTTTACAATTTTAGTTACTACATGTACTACAATATACGGAATAGGCCGAAAAAAATTTTTGTTTCCCATCCCTGGAAAAATGTTTTTTATTTTTTTAGTTTTTAATAGACCATTGAGGCTTCCTAAAGCACGAAATAGGTTTAATTTACAAACAGTAAAAATAATAATTGATTTTTGGTATAAATTTTGCGTAGAGAAATAGGTGTAAGCTTCCCAGCTCTGGAACTTCTGAATTTCAATAGCACTCTATTTAAGCTCATTTCCAATCGAACGGTCTAAGAACTAAGTCTCTAGCTCTTCTGGGGGCTTGGGAAAACCGATTTCACGTACAAACGGACGGACGGAGAGACGGACATCGCTCAATCGTCATCGCTATTCATAAGGATCGAGAATATATATACTTTGTAGGGTCCCATGTGCATATCGAAGAAATTACACACGGAATGACAAACCTTTATATACCCTTTCTCGTTTTTGTGACAGAGTGTATATAGTACATATTTCACGTTGGATATTGTTGTGTCCCAAGGGGATTGTTTGAGTTTGAAATGATTTCTTAAAATTAAATTTGTTTCGCAAATAGCTCAGTTGCGCCTTAAACATTTCCTAACTCACGCTCACATTTAGGCGAAACTAGTATCCTTGTAATTGAAGCTTTTTATTGCGCTGTTCTAAATTCTTCCTATCTAATACAAGTTATTATCTATGTATATTTTGTTGTAGTCTTAATATGAAATATTTAACTTTTCTTTATACGATAATTTAATTTTTGATACTTATTAATACTCTAATTTTAACGTACAAAATATAAAAATAGCAAACTAATATATATTTATTTATTTATACTTGCAAAATTTGTGATGTCTATTCCAAGTTTGCTACTTGAGGAAGCCACACACATTTTATTTTTGAACTCGTATCTTTGCATTTGAAACAAAAGCCTATTGCTCTATATACTTTCCCCTGACACAGCATTATAAATACATAAATGTTTGTATGCGTTGGTATATTATTATTATTGTTATTTTTAAATCTATTATAATTAAAATTACAATAAACTAAAGAGCTATCGGCTTAATGCATTCGTATATACATAAACAAGTTGTAGGAATGAACAGTTAGTGAAGAAATCAATAATTCTTCTGTTTTTATTTAATACAAAACATTTACCTTCATTGTCCTATTGTTTTCTTCAAAAGAAAGTTATACATGTGCGTTTACTTTTGATTTTACAATCCAATGCATGTGACATACACATGTTCACATACATACATATATCGGTATACAGCAAGCACACGAATTGGAACTTAATTGAAATGGAGTTTATTTACAATCTAACGTTTTTTGAAACACGAACCTTTTAAAAATGTATTAAAACGCATTAAGGCAAATAGATTTCACAACGGTTTAATATCGGATCGAGGAACATAAATATAGAAAAGCAATCGTAAGTGAAGTTAGTTTTCTTTTTTGTAGATTATTTAATCAAATATTTGAAAAGAAATCCATTCGCGTTACAGAGGTTTTTAAGTAGCACACAATTTTTATTTTCGGAATATCAAAGAGTCTGAAACAAAAATTTACACAATTCATTTTTAAGTGTTCCGTTGACTTTTTATTTACTGGATGTATTAAGAGATGAAACCACTTAACCATGGAACTATTTAAAAGTTTGATATTAATTTGATAGAAGCAGCTAATTTTTCAAAGAATATTTTTACTGTAAATGCGAACACACACATATGTACAAAATAGCTAAACATGCCCTCCGAATAAGTATTCAAATTTGATATTAAAGTTTATTGTAACTTCATGATAGTGGTCAAAATTAAATACATTTATTTTAATGTATATAATATGCCTATTCCGAGTTTGAAATAAAATTTTTCTTTCCACTAAGTTACTTAAGACTGCATATTAGTTTTGAGTGCGAATCTGAAATAAGAAGCAGGTAGGAGCTTACCCATGCCAATCCAAGGAAAATAGAAGGTGAAAGTTGAGGGAAATAATTTTTGTCAAATATTTTATGTATTACGTCACATCGCGGACGAAGAAGGAGTGTTTTCAGTACTTAATTGTATCGATGAACAGACTGACAGCAATCAACGCAACGAAGTGCCAAAAAAACCAAAAAGATAAAATATATTCCAAGTTCATAGCGAGCTTTTGATTCGCGTTGACTAATCTCTTCTGCAATCTTCATAAATTAACCAATGTTTGTTTGTTTTAACTTCCCGCTAAGAAAGTTGAACATTTTTAAAAAATTGGGAAGTCAATGGCCGTACTCCGTTTTGAAAAAATCGATTTTTCAATTCTTAGGAAGCTTTCCCGACTACTACTGAGAAGCCGTCACGCTGTCTACATGTGTGGTTGTAATATGTGACCCGCTTATACATTTTAACGACTGAACCGAACCAAACTAGTCGCGTTTCAAAGTGGTCTTTGAAACTAAGTTCCACAAACTAATCAGCTCTTGAAATTCAATAACCATGACAATCGTCACTAACCAGGTCGGTTGACGTGTTTGTGATATATCGTGAATGAAGGAGTTAAAAAAAGCGTTTTGTTCTTAAGTCTGCGTCATTTTTGCTTAAATTAGCGGGAAGCTGCAAGGATGACCTTTAGTCATCCGTTTTGAAAATGATTCAATCGAAATGAAAACAATCGAATAATAGCAAATGAATTCGAAAATAAACACCGAAAGTGTCAGTCTTGTAATAGTTGCTTCTGATTGTAATATGTTAACCAATGACCTTCATACTCACCGATTTCATAATATTTTTAAAAACAATATTAATAATATATATGTATTGTTTATTTATTATTCATATATATTTAGTTATTAAATGACATTTGATAAAAATGATATAATACCGTAAATAAGCGAGGAAAATGGCTTGTCCCTATTGCAATGTTTGTTGGGTATGACAGTATGTCTACAGGAAAAAAATTGCTGTGTGGAAGCGTATAAATTTTAAGCCAATATAAGAAACAAATAAATTGCGAAAATTTCGCTGTGTTTTTAATAAAAATAGTAAATCATAGGAAATGTAAGTCCTAGTGTAACCGAATGAATTCTCATATAATGCAATTGCCTCAATATGTAATGTTTTCTTCGTCATTGAGATACGTACGGGAATTATTACACACTGACATTATTAATTTGACTTTCTTTTTGAAGATGAATAACAGAAAGAAAGAATAAAGCGAAGAGATTCAGTTGTATATTTAACTACGATTACGATTATAGAGCATTTGCTTTTGATCAATTCCTGATCTGTCAAATTTGTTTCTTCTGTACAACTTCCGACTTTTTTGATTCTTCTGTGCCATATTCGACTGCTCATGACCAATAACTTTTGACATGACTAAGTCGAGATACCTTGTTAGATTTGTTGCTTTCTATTTTATTAAGTTTGTCTCGTATTGGAAAAGGCTCCTTTTCTTAAGACTCTTAAGATAATATATAAATTAAAAATTTTTTTATTCGTGGGAACAGGATTGCTATTAAAAATATTTTAATTTTCTGTATTAATATATTTTCATTCAACAGCTGTCTGCAATAAATATGAGAAGCGTTAGAGGTAGTGGCATGGCTTGGAAATATTATTACTATTGTTTGTTTTTTTTAATCAGAGCTGCTGTTTTTGGTTATTTCTAACCAATATTGGTAATTTTTTGTTCCAATGTGAATATTTTTTTCATTTTGGCTACTTTTTTCAAAAAATAATAATAGTTATAAATATTTTCTTATTTTACTTATTAAATTTTTAAATCACGGTTTATTATATTGTTGACATTGTTATTTACTTATTTGTTAAGGCAATCTTAAAATTTTTTTAAAAAATCAGTTTTGTCTTGATAAAAATTTATTAGGTTTTTGTTTTGTGAAATTTAAATTTAGTTTATTGTAACGTTCCTATTAAAAACAAAAATTATAATAATAATTTTATCTATGTACTTTAAAGAAAATGAATTATATATGGAAAATTGACTCTTGTAAAACAAAAATATAAATATGTACATGAGTTTCTCGTTATTTTTTCAGTAGTAAGAATTCTTTAATAAGTAAATGAATTAAATTTCTTATTTTGTCATTATTAACTTTGCATTGCATTTCAACTTCAAATAAATTTTTATGTTTTTTTCCAAATAAAAGAGTGCATTTTAAATTTGGTTATATTTTCTCAAATTTGGTAACTTTTTCAAATATTTTGGTTAGAATATTTTTTTTTTGAAGTGGCAGCACTGATTTAATGCTATATGTGGACCTTTAACCAATAACTTCGTAATCAGTCATTTTCGGAACTTTGTTATTGAACAAATATGGAACTATGGTAGTTTCCTAGGGAATGATTTCTGTCATAAAACGAGAAAAATTTTCAAAATTTCCATTAAAAATATATACATAAAATTTTTTCATATATATGTAGAAATTCACAAGCACCTAGATGTCTACACACAAGAACAGTGTTTTCAAATGCGGTACTCCTCTAAACTGTTAAGGTGCTTGTTGCCTTCAAGATGAATGTTGCGCTTGAGTTGAAATTTTAAAGATCCTACTTTTAAAAATTTTTATAACGACAGATTTATAAATACAACAACCAACCTAACTAATAGTACTGATGATGAAACGGTAGAAACTAATCTATAGGATTTCTAATCTATAAGTTTGATGACTAAATGTATGTTGACTTCTCTTAACAATAGCCTATCATCCTTACTGCCTGTTCACCAATGTCTCAAGCTATCGAATCGAGTGGCTGACATATAAAACAAACTAAAAACTTTCTTTGTTTCAATTATTACTCCTTCAAAGAACAATTTGTGACATAGCCAAAAAGGCAGTTAAGTAAATTTAATATAGCAATTAACAGGTCGACACAAAATATCTTCTGTAGAATTTATTTTGTTTCACTTTAAAGTAATATTCAAAATGCTTCAATTCTGTAGCAAAATAAAATGGAATAATCTCTAACAATTGGAAAACACAAAATCACATTCGCAGATAATGCTAAAATTTTGGGACCAAATCTTAGTCCTTAATAAGAAACTATTGCTGCATAGGTTTCATGCTGCAGCAAGTTTCATAATCTTGAAGGGGTCTTAACAGCCGCATTCGAGTTAAAATATTTGTCCATTTCACAACCGTTCTGGTATCGCTTGAAGTTGTATTTGAGAAGAAAGTCGGGAATCTATTAGTGGCTTGCAATACGTGAATAATACACACAAATCGCATTATTCGAATACAGCGTAGAACACAAACAAGCATGTGTTAGTTAAGCAAACGCTTACATTTTTTATATAAGTGAACATGATTTAAGGTGCGGTAATAAATTCATTTAAATTCTCTTAACCTTTATTTATTTGAAAGCATATAATTTATTCAAAGCTGTTTTAATTCAATATGTCAAATATGTGTGCATGTGATACACATGTGTTTGAGTTTGATCACGCATACATGTGCATACCTCTATATGTATACGTTAATTATTCTCAACACATATTTTTTATTTGTTTAGCGCTTTTGATAAAGGAAAGATTTTAATAATATTTGCTGCATTGACATATTTGCACTTGGAAATAACTCACTGTCCTATTGACAAATAAAATAACTAAATTAAATAATAATTATAACGTATGTGTTGTCGAAAATTTGAAACGATCTTGAGATCAAAGTTTGGTTAATTCAACAATGCAGCTCATATTGCATTGAAAGTCGTTGGGAGTTTTATATACAGTCAAAATTATATGATAATTTGTTATTGAATTATATTTTATCTTATTCTATCAGCCTTTGCGGCAGAAACAATTTCTTCAGATGTGTACCAATTTCTTCTGGAAGTCCAACCATAATTACTAAGAAGCCTTTGCTATCTGAACCCATTAACCGGCTAGATAAGTATTTTATTAAATGCCTAAATTAAGCAAATGTCAATAGAACAAAAATTCTTTCCAACATTCAAGCAATGTAATGAACACCTTTGATTAGCTATATTGAACTTTTTACGCTTAAATACTATTAAATAAGTACTGTCTGCAGCTGTAAATATTTGTACTTTTACTAAAAGTGTTTTCTTCACGTGCTCCCCAAGTAGACTATGTTTTTCTTTATAAAACATACTTTAATGTCCATAATTAATATGTAAATTAGAATATGTATATTAAACCATACATATTTCTGAATTAAAAATGTAAATGAAAACTTATAAAGAGCTTAGTAAAGGCTATGCTTCTCTAATTAGGCTTTAGGGAGTAATAAGTTTCTGATTACTAATTTAACTGAAGCCAATAACAGTATTTCCAACTAAGGGAAAGATTTGAAACACTTATTTTATTCCTCTATTCAGACATATTTCCTTGTAGCAATAACTTCTTAGAATACAGTACAGAAGCAGAAATAAATATAGGGTCCAAATAACTTTTTTTTTTTGAAAATGCTATAAAAAAACTACTGAATATTTTGTCAAATTCCTTTTTTATTTGAAAGTACAATCCTTCCGGTTAATAATGGAGAATAATTTCATTCAAATGGCTGCATGGCACGATAACGATCGCCATTGACTGTAACGGCCACTCCTTGCTCATTTTCGAAGAAAAATGGCCCAATTATGCCTCTGGACCAAAATCCGCACCAAACAGTGACTCGTTTTGGGTGTGTCGGCTTTTCTATGTATTCGTGCGGGTTTTCTGTGCCCCAAATGCGAAAGTTTTGCTTGTTTACATACCCGCCAAGATCAAAATGAGCTTCATCTGAAAAGATGATTTTCTTTGGCAAAATCGGCATCTTCTCTAAGTCGATCGCAGGCCCACTTAGCGAAGTCAAAACGCATTGGATGGTCAACCATATTCGGTCAGCGGAAGGATAAAACTAATTATCTGTCAAATCAGACATGAGCTAAGTGTTACCATTCATGAAATAAGTACTAGTTGAAAAAAACACGTTAGATTGCGAACCCTATAATTTGGAAAAATTTTTTTTAACAAACTGTTCGGTGATGAGCTTCGCCAGGATCAGGCAGATGATTACCTCACAACAGAAGAAACTCTCGATAGTAAATAAATTTAAAAAAATTAAAAATTGTAATATTTTGTATATAGCAACCTTTGTTTTAGAATAATTTTTACTTCAATCCATCCGAAAAAACTATATAATGAATTTAATTGTTATTTGAATTTGTAATGAAATATACGTCGAAAATTAAATAACTGATATAAAATATATTGGTTAAATAAAAAGTCATTGGAAAACAATTTGAGTCGTCGTTTAAAACAGAAACTCTAAAGGCGTAGTGGAGAATTTCATATGATTAGAGAAGTTAAGAAAAAGGTCTGAGAAATTAGATATTATGAACTACGGGCTGCTTTAGATTTCCCCAACATCGCCCATAAGTGAAAGAATTTGTTCAATGTCAAATTTTATAAAAACTAAGGAAGAGTTGCTTAAATCATAAACATTTATGAAAAATTATTTTTCTAAAAGATTATTTTATAAGACCTCCTTAATATATTGAAAATGATCTCCCAGTTTATTTTCTAATTAATACGTAATATGTGTTACGTATTTATGAATTCTTTTTGTTTGCTCGTGCTAGTTCAAGAATTGGTTTTTTTCGAATAAACTCCAAATGATAAATTATTTATAAATTTTTGTTGAAAAAACTTCATTAACCAGTTAGCCGAACAATAACAAAATTAACAGAGTAAGATGAAACCTCGGTTAATAAACTGAGCGATTAACCGATTAAGCCAGAACTTCAATTAAATGAAATCCCTTATATATATTATTCGGTGTATTCCCATACTACAGTTACTTAACTATGTCAACGTTTACCCAATATTTATTATATCACTGATATACATATATATTTTAAAAATATTTATCAACTTGTACATTTTAAATTGGTCAATTTTGTTTTTTAAGATATGGTCCTCTCTAATCTCATCATATATGACATGTTGTTCTACTCACACGACAAGTAAATTACGCTAAATTATTTAGAAATAGCAAATCAAACATATCATATAATCTAATGAATAGAGTTCGTATGTTCGGAAAAGGTTGAAATTAACTAGCATAGCGACAGTTGGTCTTTAATATAACGCCATACAAACGCAAATTCATATAACTAATTTTTTTTCTTTATTGGAGAAGGAACGGAAATTATGACGCACGTTATCATCGATTTTGACGGTACAAGCCTAAATATTTGATTGTGGGCTTCCATATACCTAATAAACAATAATAAATTAAAGCCCTAATTTAGACAATTTTATAACTATGTTTCCACGATTCATGTTTCATTGTTTTCATGAATAATTCGTTATATGACATATGAGTGAAGGAGAATGAACAGTGTGCTGGCCTAACAGAGCACTTGGGTTCGATTCCCACGTTTGATTTTGGCCCCTTAAACTACGGTTAATTAAGCTATGATATAATTTATAACTGTATGTGTAACATTTAGTAAATAGATAAAACAAATACTAATCATCAAGCATGATCAATTGTCGTTGTGACTCGAAAGTTCCCATGTGTGCTTTATATACAAAATTGTATTCCTTTATATGTATGTATGTATGTACATACAACTATTTGTAGTTGTGGTTGACATTTTATTATTGTTTTTAATGACGGAATAAAATAATTTGTATTTTCAAACTTCTATTTCCCCAGCCGCCAGGCTGTATGATATGGCCAAATGAAATAAACCATTTGTGGTCGAATGACCGCATATATTTTTATTTCCATAGAGAGCTAAAACCATATCGTGCTTTATAAAATCGTAAATAACCATTTGTCGTAATACCAAACAGATTTTCAGACCAAATGGTGCCGTAGTTATTTATTTTTTAGCTAACATACTATTTTATTTTTATTGATTTTGTTTAAATATTTTTTATATTTTTTTAATTATGTCTGTATAGATGCAGATAAAGGGTGATTTTTTCTTTTTGGCAACACTATTTTTGACAGCTCAGCTGTTTTTGTGCATCACATTCCTATTAAACATGTTCAGTTTGGTCTATAATTTAACAATGAATCGCTTTGAAATTTATTATTAAAATTAATGGTCAGTTAAGAAAGTTTATCGTTCCCTTCTTCGATTTTATACAATAAGCTCATTCTTGGTTGAATAGATACGTAAACGAGCAAAATTGCCGTATTGGGTTTGAAGATCACCATTTTTCAAACATGACAAAGACAGAAACACTGCTGTGAATGGTGAGCGCTACCGTGCGACGATTAAAGATATTTTTGCACGCGAAACAATCGCTCAATTCAAAGGGGAATAGTTTATTTTACGTTTAACACCTTTAGACAATTTTTTTTGTGGCCATGTTAACACTCATGTCTCATGGGGCAAGTCCGCAATGGCTACAGCACTGGAATCCAATATTCAAGAAGTTATTCATGGAATACCGGGGGATATGTTGGAGAGAGTATGCTAAACTTAAACCCAGTGCATGAACCATTTGAGGCCTAGCCGCGGTCAATATTTACATGAAATCATTTTTAAACTCTGAATTATGGGGAACGCTCTATCAACACTAATAATGATTTCATAAGTTTCTTTAAATTTTATGCGCTATTTTTATCAAATCCGAAAGCTCTAAAAAAACCTTGGTTAGTGAACTAAATGAAGAAATATCTAAAATAAATTACATTAAGTACCAAAGAATAATTAGAAAATTGTCTTTAAACAGAAAAACTTGTTCCAATTTAGGCTTCCGGAAGCGGAAAAGTTTTATTGTTATGGGTTTGCTAACAATATAACATAGAGGGTAATATTAGAAAGTCTCAGTAATAAGAAATTTAGTCCAATATATTTATAATAAGACGGTTTTATATTCTTATATAAGTAACTAACAAAAGTTGTTTGTGAGAAAAAAAACATATAAGATATAGCATTAAAGTTCACGAGTAGCCTTGAAAATGTTTAACTTTTAACTTGTTGAGCTTTATGTTATATAAGATTCCATTCAGACTTTTTTCTGGACCATAATATTATAACACTGTTTGTATATGTATTGTTTGTCACAGATATTTCTCTTTCTTTCTTTCTTTATATATTGTTTATGTTATATATGAAGAAAATATTAATAATTCATAATAAAAACGTCACAATAAACTAATTTTTATGAAAAATATTAAATCCATTTTTTAAAGAGCATAGCAAGATAATAAATAAATGTCTACTAAATGGAAACTCTAAAATAGTCTAAAAGAGAACTGGTATCGTTGGTAGTAAATGTATACGAATTTAAAATTATACGAGGAAAATATTATGATTTTTGATTACCTTAAAATTGTCAGTTATTACTAAAAATTCGAATGATTAATATGGTGATTATATATATATATATATATATATATATATATATATATATATATATATATATATATATATATATATATATATAATCATGTCTCAGATTCTTAAGGCGGTATAAGACACACTTCACTGCCTGTAATCTTCACATATATACTCGTGCGGCTGAAAAAGAGATACATTTCTTACCTATAAGCATATAAAGAAGCTTTATGGTGACAGTAGAAGATCCAATCTATTCATCATTTGGAGCATTGACGAGAAATGTATCTCAAGTTTTGGTACCAGAATGTAATGCATTCTAATTAAATCAATACAGTTGTTTCTGTAAATTCCATGTAGTGCAAACTTAGCTAATTTATATTTAAATTCAATTAAGACTTATAGCCTAAGTTTTGTAAAATGTTATATTCCGAGATGCGTACCATATTTTGCTAGAAACAGGGAAAATATTAAATTTTGTTTGAAATAAAATTCCTGCATGGATCTTTCCTCATGGAGGAAAGTTCGAATGAAGTGCCCTCGTACTATCCCTAATCAGTTTTTTCAGTTTCTTTACAATTCACTGCATTACTAGAGGACATTCTATGAATGTTAATGTTAAAAAAATCATCACAATTCCTTACAATTTCTGTAACAAATCGACATACCCATTTACGAGTATATAAAGATGTTTTTTCTGAATTTAGTTCAGTAGACATTAAATACCGTCATAATGAAATAAACCACATATTTAATTACTGAATGAATAAACAATAGCTGTTGTATTTTCAGGATTATTTTAGGTTTGGTATGTATTTTAATAAAAAAAATTTTATAAATAACATTTGAAATTCAAATTTAAATTTCATCAATACAAATTAACAAGATTAGATTAAAATCGAGAATACTTCATGATATTATGTTACAAAATTTTTCGATATAAGGTGGGAAATGATAGAATATATTTCCTTTGTAACGTTTTATCTTAGAAGTTTAATATATTTATTGGACCCAAACTAAAACTATCAACTCGGCTATTTGCAAAATCATATTAAAAAGCAAAAGATACGAATATAATACGGGCAAGTCATACTGTAAGTTTTATGTGGAAACAAAATGGACTCCATTCACTTTTTTATTACAGTTTGTACAGTTGATTGTCTGAAATAATATCTGGCAAATATAAAATACTCAAAGTAATTAGCCAATCTATGTATTACTAAAAATAATTTGAAGCTAATTTGCAATGTTCTTGTTAAGTGAAAGAAATGTGTGTATGTATATTATTTATAATTAAAAAATAGAATATTGCTACAAAACGCAATTCATTTATGTGGTCGTTATCTCTGACATAAAACATTAACTTAATAACGGCTAACACCAAGAAACTTTTGAAAGTTATTTTATTAAAAAAATACTGTTCAATTTTATATACATGAGGGTACGTGGGTATGTGTAATCAACATATGTTTTCAGAGAAAAGTTTTCAACTTCTCGCAACAAAAGCGGCATATTAAACATTTCACTGAATTTATTAAAATACGTTTACTCTACGAGTATATAATTATAAATGTGATGTTAAAACGGCCAACTGACAAAACATCTTTGAACAGCGTAAAATATATTAATTGACCTACAACATGATGAACATTATATTGCGTACACCATTAAAGGCATTAGAAAAAATAGCAATATTGTACAGCCACTATTTGTTTTTTGTATTAAAATCAATTTTAAATCTATTTGCCGACGGTAACTGCTGCAGTCAATATTATTTTAGGAGAATTAAAGCAGCAACAAACAGCACATCCAATATTCAGCTGAATAGCAATATGAAGTAGATACAACAACAATAAGAATACAAAATGAAATAAATGAAAGAAAGCAATAAGAACAACATACGATTCAATTAAAAAAGTTTTTGGCACGCACTAAAAGCTATAAAAGCCATAAAAACCCGCATTAAAACTATAAAACGAAAATGAAAAGAATATTAAAGATATTGGTAGAGATATAACAACAACCACACTAGGAGAGCAAGTAAAACAAACAAGAATTCAAACGAAAAAGGGCAAAACAAAAACAAAAGCAACAACACAAAAGCTAACGACAAGCAGAAATTTCAAACTGAGTAAAACTTTAATTTTATTAAAAATAAAAAAACCAGCAAGAGCCAAAAGAAAAATGCTAAAGAAAATTAGATTTTAAACTCAAACCATTACCGAACTGAACATGTGAAACCCAGCCAGCACTGCCTGGAAAAATACTCATTTTAAAAAATGAATTTAATTATGGAGAGGACGAGGAAGGTTAAAGCAAAGAATGTATGTACGTATATTTTTCTTCTTTGGTAAAGAATATGATTTTTTTTGTTCACATTCTATTAAACAGCAGTAAGGAAGTTGTTGTTGCTTTTAAAATGTTTGTATCTTTTTTTCAATCACAGCTGGGTAAAATGATGATTTTTATTTTTATGCGCTTAGTTAACGATCTCGTTTCCACTTACTTAAATCTACGTTTTTACGGCGCATTTTACATTTTATGTCGCATTCTGCCATACAAAAAGGTGGGGAAGCCAACCAAACTGAAATGAAAATATAAATACTTTTCCACACGGAGTATCTATGAGATGTACTTTTATACAGTTACTGCTAAATTTCACTCTCGAGAGCTCTTTGAAAAAAACTCTTCTCTCAAACTCGTTTTACTACAAAGAGCGTGCGGAATTATATTAGAAAGAGAAACTAGAAGAGCATTATGTTTAGTGTTATTATTCTGCTGCTATTTAAAATTTTGTTAAAAGACGCTTCATGTCTCGACGAAGAACTAAAACAGTTGCAAACAATATGAAATGAAGTGTTATTTAATTGAAGTTATTATTGGGTCAAATTAGATATTTACACAATTGACAGTAGATAAGAAAACGACAATAAAAATAAACAAATCAGTTAATCAGAACGTTTACGTCAGCATTAACGTAACATATATGCTGTAGGGATGACATAAAGAAAGTCGACATATAAATATACGTTGTCTACGCATATATCTTTCGATAAATATATGTAAATGCATTATAAATAGTATATATAATAAGTAATTCAATACCGACTGATGAAACATTTCAATGTGTTGATATCTCAACTCAAGAACCTAAAGTCAGTTTCTAAAAACATCTGTAGACAGACAAAGTTGTACTGTACCGCTTTTAAAACATTTTTGGAGTCCAATATTTAATTTGTAATCATGTAAAATATTTTCGTTACTCCTGAACCAAAACTAGTGAAAAGGAATTTAGCCTATACATTACTAACTGAAGAATTAACTACAGCTTATTTGTTAGAAAACCAATTGTCTTTATTTTTGTTTATTTAAAAAGTATTATTATTATTATTATTATTATTATTATTATTATTATTATTATTATTACTATTATTATTATTATTATTATTATTATTATTATTATTATTATTATTATTATTATTTACATATATAAAAAGCTTAAAATGAGGAGACAATTTGCCGGGCACAAATTCCTTATACCACTTAATACCTACGATGGGTCTATTTTCCCATTAGTCAATATTAATTAGTATTTTCCGCATGCGATACTATTTTTTATAAATCTTTAGAACTTTGAATACATATTGAATTTTTGAAACTATTACTACTATGTAATAACAATATTGAAAAAGGCTGACTTAGCTCACTGGAATTGGTCGTAAATATAACGGAATGAATCACCTATTATGTATAAACCAGTTAGAACTGTTATTTTATTACATTTCATTTTAATAACTCTTCGAATTACTTTACAAAAAAAGAAATAGATCATAATTTTCCTGCTGTTGCAGATAAGTCCCGTTTCAGTCGTTACAGATACGTTACTCATAACAATAATGATTATGTAACAACAAAACCTTTGCAACTTAACCAATACAATCTGATATATGAAGTCATAGTCATAAACACAGCTATACTACCTTAATCTAATGCATTCTAGGTACTACAATACATTACATTAAGATAGTAGGATAGTAGCTCAAATGTAATGTCATATGAAAAGGCAGAAACATAAACTCTAACTGAAAATTTCAATCCAGTTAAAAACTTTGTCAATAGCAATAACCTAATAATAGAATAAAATACATATGTAATATATAGATTAATGTGAAAATATTAAAGATTTATGGTTGAAAAATTTTACTTCAACAAATCCACGACTGTCGTGATAATAAAATGCTCGTATTGTAAAAACCATCTTATTAAAAACCCAGTACTTGGTAACCTTTTGAGTTTGACAAAAATTTAAATGTCACTACGTGTATATACATTTTAATCACTTACATACGTACATATGTTGGATATAGATCCTTACTCAGTACATATCATGAAGTACTACGTAAGTTCTAAAATAAATTAATTATAAAATTTCAGAATACGATACTTGTAATTATTAGATACTAGATATTCGGGTAATAGTCAAAATTTCAAGCAGTCAACCTGTTTTTCTAATTTGCTATGTATGTTTATATATACATACCTACATATTTATAAAAAATACATTGAATTTGCCTGCAGTGCATGGTATGCCCTCGATAATTATTTCTTTCTCCTAACGCACATATACATATTCCACTAAACATACACATTCATACATATCTGGCTGGTATGAGAACAAGATACAATAAGAATAACACTTGCGCAATAATAGCAATGTAAACAAAACATTAAAATCAGAAACACAATGAAATGTTCTCGTACGCACACTGTGTGGAGCTTTAAACATTTTCTCACGGCCGTAATCACGGCAGTAAAATCGATTATACTCAATTTTTATTAAACTTCCCACACTCTAAAGTACACTTTTTATGGGTGACGCGTGTCTATACCTTGTTCTTTTCACAATTGTTTTTGGCCCTTAACTGTTAAAGTAAGACAGAGATGTAGAGTTATAAAAACATTTTTGCTTGTTGGCTCGTTTCCTCTAATAATTTTACATACATTTAATGTCACTCAATTGTTATTTTTAATGGCTGCTCATTAATTTGGTTCTCAAAAACTGAGAGCACAATGCATATGAAAGACTAAATATATATCTTCCTCTTTCAAACTAACCATTTGTCCCTAAATTCTCTTCACATATGGTCAAATTTGTTTTCATTCCTATAGTGTTTGCTTGTAGTGTATCACTGAATGAGTACAGCAGAATTCTTTCTGAGTTATTGGCAATAAGCCTTAACAGTTATGGCTTCCGTATAATGCACTCCATTTATGTTGTTGTTTCTTTTATTTATATTTCAACCACTTTGAGATCTTAGCAATTTAAGTATTGAAAACATCATGCTCTGGTTTTTCCAAAATTATTTTGATTGCCTCCCATAATATCTCTTGTTGTTGTTCTTGCTTGCATAAAAGCAATTCTCTTGACCAAGAGAGAGGCTTTCCTGATTTTTTTATATAGTAGCTAGACAATATATATTGCGATAGGCGTGGCTTAATTCAGTAGCACGTTGTATTAAGATTTTATTTATATATTATTGTGATTCTAATGGATTTTATACCTCGTTTACTCAAGTGCCGCTGTTAATATTGTTTCCACAAATATGCTCATGCACGTAGGAAATTATGAATGCTCTTTGTCTATTTTAGCGTCGGCAAAATGGTTTTTATACCAAGCAAGATATGAGGCTGCTACCTAGACAGCAAGTTTGTCAAAAGGTAACATCTTAGCTACATACAAATATTCATATTCAGTGTTCATGTACAAACATATGAACGTATGTATAAGTAAGAAGTTGTTATTATTGTTATTGTTAGTAGTAATATTATTTATATTGTTATTAGCTTGTTGCAACTATAACAATGCTATAAACAATGTTTATTTAATTTTAAATAGTTTCTACTGCTTTTGCTGTTGTTGCTATGATTATGATGACTCTTGCCTCTGTTTATTAGGCTATCTAGAGGTGTAATACATACACTCAAAATATTCTGTACGTAAAATTAACTGAAATTGTCATATAAAATAAATGAATATTCGATTAAAAACCGGTCAACTTATTATTCATTTAACTTTAACAAAAATATCATTTAATTTTAAATGTTAAAAAATTAACAGACTTAAATCTGTAAAAAATATTGCTTTTCTCTTTTATTTTGTTAGCTCAAAGAGAAATAGTATTGTTTGAATCAGTTAAAATTAAAATTGCTTAAAATTTTAAATGATTGTTCATTTAAGAATTATTATACGGAATACTTCTTGAATGAAGTACATTCCGTTTCTTTAATAATATTGTGAATGTACTTACAAATAAACAACGGACAATATTGAAAGCAACAGAAAATCCGTATTAATGTGTAGTTAGTTTTTTGAATGACTGTTAGAATCAGTTAAAAATAAATTTGCTTACATTTTTAAATGCTTATGCATTTAAAAATGACTGAACGGAAAACTTCTTGAACAAAATACATTCCTTTACTGTCATAATTTTGTCAGTGTATACATACATTTAATTATCATTCATTTGGAAAAATATATGTATATAGGCACATATTCTTAGTTAATACAATTTCAATGGCATATATTTGCTTATGTATTATTGAGGTAGGTGGGTATATATGTACATATGTACATGTGTATGATATAAACATTGGATTTCCAAGTGAAACAGTGAATATTATTGAATGTCAAAAGTGTTTTCGATATTGCAGTGTACCGAAACAGAGCAGATATATTGTTGTTAGAATCCAGGATTTATGTATGTTTTTTCCGTACATATTTGGATTTGATGTTTTGAGTTCTGATCGATATTCCACGCTTTAATTTTCTAGCTAATAGAACAAAACTTTTCTAACTGTGGCAGCTGTTATGGATTATAGCAGACGAGTTCAAACAACATATTGCCTTTCTGCTGATTTTAAAAGTGCACGTAGTAGTATAACGTTGTTACTACATATAAATACTTGATAACCACAGGATCGATAAGAAATAGCGGTTGAACAAAATAACCTTTGAAAATAAAACTTTATATGTTAAAAAAACAAGATTAACGATGTCGTAAGCAACATTTAATATCTCAGTAATAATACTGCAACACAGACTTCTGTTTATATTTTACCTCCATTAAACTCTGTTATATTTTATCCAATTAAACGTTAAGCAAAATATTTTTAATAGCAATTAATAATTATACTTTGCTTTATGTTTGTATTGCTATTGTCAAACAGTGTGGAGCTAGATCCAATATATAAATTTTTTCCATACAGAAAAATAAATCCTGAAAAATATATATTCAATAAATTTTCAGGATTGTAAATCTTATAAAAACTTTAAATTATTTCAAAATTCTTAAAACAATTAAAAACATATTGAGGCAAAAAATATATATGTACATTAATACACAAAAATACATAAAATTAGCAGACGGGTAAATGTCTTGAAAATTTGTGCACATCACTTGCAAGAGATCTATATTCTGAAATTAGACCCAAAAACTATGCCAGAATTTTCAAAAGCGGATATACCAAGACAAAAGACTGGTCAATTTAAAAAATATCTTTAAAAAGTCAGCGAAATGGAACTATGTAAAAGTTTTCCAGTTAAAAAAGGATGCGAGAGAATAATTTTTATATTAAGAATATCAAATCTTTAAAAATAATTCGAACATGTAATTTTCGCTGTAACCGGCAATGAGTTTAGTTTTGTTTTTAGTTCTTCGGAACCTTGATATCAAATAAATTAAAATAATTAAACTGTATGCACAAAATATATTTTCCTATAACATTGTATCTGATTGAGATGTAATGCTGAACTTTTGATTTAAATTTTCAGGTGGTATGAAAGAGCAATTTTGATAAAAAAACTAAAAATTTGGATTTTATAAGATATGATTATGTTGCAATAAAGGAGCGATATGTAATACTCATAAAGATTGACCACATATTCAAAATACTATCTGTATCTTTATCACTAGAACTAAAAAGAAATATGTCATTAGGCCAGATATGCCTAAAAGTTTCCCAACTAAATTTTTTAAAAATTTTTATTGAAATTATAATGTTTAAACACAAAGAAATTCATTTTTATTTATTTCAGAAAATCATTTTTTTTAAACACGAGTTTAAGGCCGAGCTATATATATGACATTAGGCATATAGGATACTACATGAGATTTGCATATTAAAATTATTTTTTGGTATGAAATGAAGTAAAACACTTAACATGTACACCAATATCGCACTTTGAACATCTGGTTGTCGTTTTTGCATGACAATGACCACATCTTGTTTGTTTTGTCTGAGGGCTAATTAGATGATCTAGTCGGTCATATCGCAAGCCTGTTCCTTCAGAACTTTGATGTCCTTTCTGATAAGTTGATGATTTTTTATTTTGAACAAGCATTGTTGTGGCAATAGACCTTCTGAAATTTAGTTGGGTCAGTTTTCCTCCACTTTTACGGTGTAATTGCCAGGCATTTTGTATCGCCATATCAATACAGTGAGTCAACAAGGGCATATACCATTTTTTTCCTCTGATGCCTACTCGATATAAACTTATGTTTTGATCTGAACGGTCAACACCTCCCATATTTGCATTGTATAGATTTATTAAATGTGGCTGCAGAACTTGAACTGTTTTTTTCTCTTTTTGAGAAAATCGCTTCACTGCGCGAAGTGGTTCAACACCTGCAGCATTTGAAGATACACATACTACACTGTTGTCATGCCACTTGACAGCTATTATATTCTGGTTGCTAATTTTTTTAAAATCCTAACTGCCTCGGTCATTTTTTCTAATTTCCTTGGAATTTATAAGATCAGCTCCTTTCAATCTGTTTTCTCTTGCTGTACCCGTTGCATAGAAATTCAATTTTGTCAGCTCCTCGATCAACGGAATTGATGTGAAAAAATTATCAAAGAAAAGATGAAAGACTAGGTCCGGCCACTTGACACGCAGTGCTTGCGCATATTCCAACACCACCCCAGCACCAACTCCAAAATCAGCATAAGTTTCGCTTATATTCGTCGCCGCTCCTTGATATGGTTCAAACCAATTCAAATAGCCCAGCCTGGTAGTACCAACACATAATTTATAGCCATATCTTATCGGTTTACCATGAATGAACTGCTTGCAACTATGTCGTCCATAATATGGTACCATTGCCTCGTCAATAGAATGTATTTCTTCAACAGGAGCATTTTCCATAAACTTCTTATTTAGAAGCGTAAAAAGTGGTCTTACTTTTGCATATTTGTCAGCTTGATCTAACTGGGAGTTATCACACACATGCAAGTTCGTGAATATATGTTCAAATCTATCCCTTGTAATTGCCTCTGAAACTAACTCGTTGTGGCTGTCTTTTTCGCGCTCCCAGTACATTCTACGTCTTGGAAGTTGTACATAACCACTTAGAATCAAAACTCCTATGAAAGCTTTCACTTCACTTTCTTCTATATTTCCTTTAAAATTTTTAAGTTGGGCATATCTATTGCTTTGGGTCACAATGAGATCTATTACTTCTTTATCAAAAAATTTGCTGAAAAGCTCGTAAGGCGTATTCAAAATTTCATTTGACTCCAAAATTTCAAACTCTGAAACATATGGCACCAAATCTTCTTTGACCCAACTGTAGTTGATTTTTTTTTTATGGACTTCTTGTTTTTAGTTTTTTCTTTTGAATTAGCTGCCAGTAGATATAGCGGTTGGTTATCCTCCGACTCATATGAAGAAGAATCATATATATTTTCATATAACTCGATTTCCGCTGGAGCTTGGAGCTGTGCTGCGGGTAGGTTGTCTATATTCACTGCTTCTTCATCTCCAGAATCCTCATCAGTCTGATTACCTGTTGCATTTATAGTTGGAAAGCCTGCTATATTATTAGATCGAACATTTCTCATATCATTTCCCTCCAGTATTGATATAGCTTCATAAAGAGAAAGTCCCCTGAGATAAATAAAATAGTTATGTAATATCCTAATGACCTATATATAGGACACCCATTTTCTTTCCCCTAATACTCGGTAAATATAAAAAATAAGAAAGCAATTTTTTTTTTTTTTTTTTTTTTTTTTTATTAGGACCGGCACTCAGGGGATGGCCCCTACTTATGCGTACATTGTGCTGGAACTAGGAAAATTGGTTGTGGGAAGGAGGATAAAGGGAGTAGTGTCTATGGACATTCGATTTGAATTTATCCATGCTATATACGGCAGGAAAGACTTCCGCAGGGAGTTTATTCCACATACGGGCTGTACGGGCAAAGAATGAATTTTCCCTATAATGCGTAGTGCGGTTCACTGATAAATCCACCACATATGGATGTGATCGCACTGTAGAGCGTGTTGAGCGTAGAAAAGTGCGCGTTTCGGGAAAGAGATCCCTGACTTCGGTGGAACAAAACCCGTTATAGTAACGATAAAACAGTGAAACACACCCCACATTGCGTCGATGCTCAAGTGAGTCAATAGAGTTGGCTACCCTACTGTCACCGATGAGCTTCTTCGCTCTCTCCTGTACGCGGTCGAGTAACTTCAAAATAGACTTTGAAGCTCCGGCCCATACATGAGAGTTGTATTCCATCTTTGGTCGGATGTAAGTGGTATAAATAGTAAGGAGATCAGATGGGGTGAAGTATGTCTTACACCGCCTTAGAAAGCCGAGGCACTTGAATGCTTCTTTTGAAACATGAAAAATGTGTTCAGTCCAGCGAACGTCACACTGGATTTTCATGCCGAGAACATCAAGAGCTTCTGATAATATAATAGAATATTTACTGTAAAAATTAGTATTTCTGACAGTCGTTTCACACTTTCTACGATAATTATTTATACATTTAGTTTTTCAAATTGACTCACCTTGTAAATGGGATAAGATGTTCTGCCATTTCAAAAAATTATAAACTTTCGAATAAAAAAAACACTCACTAAACTTCAAAAGTTAATGCATGTCTTTCTTCAGCGACAGACACGTGCGTACTAAATATTATAAAGTCATTAATGTAAACAAAGAGATATACGGGCGTGCAGTATCGAACATGATCTTGGTGTACTACATATAGGACATTAGGCATATCTCTTTTATGTAACTAAAATGAAGTACATAATAATTCGGAATAAGGATTGTACGCGTACCACCCCATTGTAATATGACACATATTAACATGGACTAAGTAATTGCCGGGTAATTTATTGTACTGCACAATAAACAAGTAAAAACGTTATATTCGACCGGGTCAAATTTTAAATACCCTCCAAATATTTAGTAAGTAAACTTAAAATGGTTAACTTGGTGGGACATACTTCCTTTAGGACACCAATTAACAGGCCTGTTCTGTAAATCACGTAGTTTGAAATCGCGTGATTTTAGAAAATTATCTCCACTAATAGAAATATTTTTCCACACATTTTTCAATATTGCTGTTATATATAGCTTCAAATATCATATCCAGAAGAAAACTGCCGTATCAAATTTTAAGAACGTTTTCAGGACCATGATTTATTTTTGAATTCATGCGATTTTCAGCCGACGTGATTTACAGAACAGGCCCGTAAATATCCAATTTTAAATATCTATTTTGACAGAGTCATTCCGAGAAGGGCCGTGGGGAACACGTTTCAACTCTGCAAGATCAGAGAACATCTCAGCTTCTAATAGGCTTAACGAATACAAATTGTACAATATTTACACTATTTTTATAAAATATCGTACGTCAACGCCCACTAAAGAGAGCGGGCTCCAAAGATAGGCTATATCATGTTTGCCACAGAAGAACGTATGGGCATTGCCAGGTCTTCTTAGACTTCATCACTGATCATGAATATATATAATTTATGGGGTCCAATTCTTTTTGAAGGATAAAACTGGCTGTTATTTTGGAATTAGATTAAAGTCTACTGAAGATCTGGTGTAAGAACCAGTGAATATAGACATACTTGACCACATAAAAAACAAAAAGCACTAATTTAATTGAGACAATAGCTATGTAGAATAAACGATTTTAAATTATTCATAATATTAAAAAATTGCTGCTCTTCTTATTAGATGCAGGTAAAATGTTTTTTATTACTTAGCATAAAGAAACAAGTGCTGTTACCGTCCTCTTAAACTGCTACGTAAAATTAAAAAAAAAACTACTTAATGAAAGTATCGCATATGTATTTATAACTGCAGATACATAATAACATATAAATATTTATTTTACGAGAAACCATAAATTCCAATTGCACGAATTTCGACCACCACACGATTCCAGCAGTTATTATTATGCATTTTTGCTATAAAGTGAAATTTAAATAAATCTGGAGGAATATTGTATTATCTGATAGAAATTCTGAAATTTATTTTCATTTTAAATTCATTAAGTAAAAGTATGTAATGACAATAAATAGTTTAATACAGAACGTATTTTTCTGAAGTTAAGTTTTACTTGTTCAAGGTTTGATTGTTTCAGAGAATAACTGCAATAGCGTTTCCTTAAAAACTAGTTCATGAGTCGACACACCCGTCGTGGAAAATATACTCACTCCACAGTATTTCTAATTAAGACAATTTCAACAAATTTGGTAATTAGAAATTTATTCATACTAAATAAATACGTATATTTTATGTTTATTCTATGAAAACCACCCCAATACTAACAAGAAATGTATTATAGAGCAAGAATATTATGTATTCTTTGTATATATTTCAAATAAATTATTTCGAAAGGTTGAAGAAAACTTTCCAATAAATATTAATAATCAACTTTAAAAAGGAAAATTATTAATATTTCTATAGCGCTTATATTATAAACGTTTGAAGCAGCTGAGGGGGAAAGCACCGTCAATTGATTTTTACATAAAAGGTGCTTATTTTAAACAATAAAGAAAAGGCCGACAAATGCTCTCACGTTTGAATGCATAGACAGACCTTGGCATTGAACTAATGACTTGATAAAAGGCAAAAAAACAATTAAATGACTAAAAATAACAACAACACACAATGATAATGACAAAACAACCATTGAAAATTATGTTTCTGCATTTTTAGGCTACAACAAACTGAAAACGAATAATTATTTCGAGAAAAGAGGTCACTCCACTATCTTGATGTTTTTTATTTGATAATTTTTAATGCATGAATATGCTTTAGAAACCCAACAAACAAAATCTCTTAGATTAACATTTTATATATAATTTTATAAAAATACCTTCAGCTTAATATATGTAATAAAATAAATAAAATAAAGGTCAATAAAAGTTAACAGAAATCATATATGTAAATGCTTACAATCCTCCAAAATTTTAATAATTTGTAGCAGAGCCCAGCAGATAGATAATTAAATTTATTTAATTTATATCAAAACTGCTGTCAGATTATTACAATTCGTAATTAAGACTGTATATCACTTGTTTGCAAATATCTAAAATTAAACAATTTTTAGTTTACTCTCTATAAAGGAAGATGTGTGATACATAAAAATTCTATGCCCTAACAGGGCTCTCAGTTTTTTAGGCCTCATGCCCAAGTTTCAATTTGTCATCCCCAAAAGTCCCCAAAGTAGCTATTTTCTTACTCCTAAAATCATATTACACCTCAGAAAAATATGGACACATTTCTTTCTGATTTGTATCAATTGCGTGGAAAATATTTAAAACTGGGGTTACAAAAGTGTATAAAATTACGTTAAACACACACACACACATAAGAATAATAATAATTATAAGAATAATAATAATAATAAGAATAATTAGTTGAGCATTAATCGTGCATTAATCTATTCGAAGTATTAGACTATTCAAAATATTGTCTCAACTTATTTATTAAATATTAGTGCTTTTTTATAAATACCAAGGCACAAAGGAAAGTCAATATCAGTTTTTAGTAATTCAACTTACACAGCAGAGCAGAACATTTATTTTGGAATGCCGCAACGCTTTCGTCATCAGTGCTCACGTGTAGTGTGTTTGCCAGCACTTATTAGGTGGCTTAGCTGAATATGATAACAAATTTATACAAATTTTATTAGGAAATTGCATACGGGAGCTGTATCAACCTGATGGTAACACATTTTTGTTTCAATACCTGTGTTGCCGTTTGATTATTTTCTCCATGTCCCATTTTTCTGAATTTTTTGTTCCATTATACCCAAGCCAACATTTTTTGGCTTGAATTCTTTTGGAAGTATTTTTTTACGAACATTCATATTTCTATATTAAATTCAATTAAGATTTATGGGCTAATTGTTCGAAATTTCTGTTTGTTTTTTAAATAGTGCTTTTTGTTTGTTATGTGGTTAGGCATTAAATGCCTAACAACATAACAAACAACAACTACTAGTAAATATTATGTATTAATATTTATCATTTCAAAAACTTCCGAATCAAAATCTTCTGATTAATTAGTTAATGTAATTTTGTTGTACATTGTGTTTTATGTTATAACATTTCATGACATGGAACGAAGCGGTGCTTTAAATTAAAAATAAATTTGCATTTATGTATATTTAAAAACCATAATTTTTTGAAATATTTTTTGTATAAAGCGATCCAATTTTATTTTTCTGTTTGGCTGATTCACTATGCCTCTTAAGGTCTTTTTTTCTCTGATTTTAAAGAGGTCTTGAAACCCTCACACCTAAAAATATATATGTCGGTTCACTGGTATCGTGATATGAGTTTGGTGCAACCCAAATATATTTCAGCCATCCTAAAAAGGTTATTAATATATTAAACCACAATAATAACCACAATTAAATATCTAGTGTTAACTCAATATTCTTGCTTCCAATTAAAATTGGGGTTTTTTAAGATCGAATAAATTATTGTTAAGAACGTTAAAATATATTTAAAATATTTTTAAACAATTGTAAATATTTTTTTCATGGGTTAGCATTCACAACAATTTTTATATAGTAAGTAATTTTGATGTTACCAAACCAAAAAAGTTACTTGCTAATACATAATTTGTAACTATCAGAATACACAAAATAACAAGATTTATAGTATGCTGTCTCAAAAATCCTGAGAACGCCGTGCCCTAAATACAGCGTATCCGCATTAGCCATGTCTATACTTTGTACACAGTCGTTTATTCGCTCTTTTTTATCACACCCATAACAATCAATAGGTGATTGAATTCGATTATGAATTTCGTCCGCAAGCCGCAACACTCAGATGATTACTAGTCAATAGCAATTTGTAGATATATTTTTGCACAAAATCCTGTAAGACCAACTACGTTTTTTCATTGTGCCCCATTTTGGTAATACATGTTGTAGTTTGGCAAACAAATAATTTTTTTTGCTTATATTAAGAATAATTAAGCATGCAATGCAATAGTAAACGTCGAACAAATGGCGAGCTTTATTATTGGATTAAATATCGTTATATCTGTCAAAGAGATAAAAGTAAGAAAGAATTAATTTAAATAAACTATTTCAGTTGTTTTCGTTATTTGAACTCGCACTCAGGGGATGACCCTTCATATGCATAGGAAGGAAGGCAGATAACGAAAGATGTGATTTTTTTCTAGAATTTTTTACCTTTTACTTCAACGGCTAATATTTTGCTAAGGGCTCGACGAAGGAGGGTCTGCTATTCCTCTGCTGTTTAATATATGATAGTGTCAATCGCTGCACGGCTATAAAAGTTTAGTGTGGAAGTGGCATTTCTGAATTTTTTCAGTATCATTCTGTAATTCGATTCCTTATGGTCTTCTGCAACGCACGACAATTTAAAAATCATCCGATGCTATTATTCTCACAGTATAATAAATAATTAATAGATTGTTTATGACAAATATGTTTCTGAAGTTTATTACTTAAAGAGCTGAATTTTATATAGTAGTTTACATCAATTTCGGAAAGTTGTTATTAAACAAAGATTAAAAATACATAGACCGATCTATAAAAATAAAGACCAAATATTCGTCTTAGTTGTTGTTACTTAATAAAAAATGCCCAAATAACAATTTTAAGTATATCCGTTCTTCAATATATACACATGCTTATATACATTCATGTATATATCTATATATATATATATATATATATATATATATATATATATATGTATATATATGTATATATATATTTATTTATTTTTTTATTTTTTATTTTTTATTTTTTAAATGATTTAAGCACTTGACAAGACAAAGGAACCAAAAAATTAAATTAAATTTCCAGTTCTTTTTTCAAGAAGAAAAGCTGTAGGTAGTTGCTGTCAAAAATTGTTAATTGTAAAAGTATTTTTTTATTTAATTTTTAAATTGGCACAAAATTCTCTGCTTCATACAGTACTTTTATTTGTACATACACGCATATGTATGTGTTGCATACATATGTATGTGTGTATTAAATATGTTTATGTGTTTGCAAGAAAAATATAAATACTTGATGTATAAATTATTTAAATTTATTGCTCGTGTTAATTTTATTTTGTCTTTATTAAACATTCTTTTAATATTTTATATCACATTATATATAAAATATATTTTAATTATAAATAAATTAATATTCGTTCGGCTGAATTTAAAAAGTAAAATTTTTATAAACAAATTTATTATAATCGCTTAATCTCATATTGGGCAGGCATGATTCTGAATAACACTGGGAGAAATAAACAATGTGTTCAGCAATTATCGAGTTAAAACTGCAATATTCAAATAATATAAGAATAATTAGCCGTTCTTATGACCTATGGTATGTATCTGTTGCAATACGTAATAAAGGCTTACGTGTCCTTAAGGAAATCACTTTTTTATGATTATTTCATTAATTTTTTTTTGTGACCCCTTTCTGGTTTACATATGATTCTGAAAAATGATATCCAACACGATTCTATTTATGAATATTTCTTAAGGTACTCAAACAATATACAATATTACTGAGCAATTTTATATTATTGCCATTTTGTTTCACACAAACCAATAAATTGCACAATATTAAAACAATTTTTATGGTGAAGTATTTCTTATTAGAAGTTAAAACGTTTTGTAATATTAAAGTGTCTTTATTGACTATCAAAAGCAGAATGAATTAAAAGGATAAAGCATAAAAGAACAAGTAAACAGTTCATAGTTGTACAAAAGAGGTCTAAATATCAGGGTAACAAATATCATTGTAGAGTTGCTTTGATCTGCTTCGTTGCTCCAACACCTCCCCTCGAAGTAGATAAACTATAGCATCTTTAGTTAATGAGGCAGTAAACCCAAGTTTGCTGAACAGAATTTGTGTTTGCTGGTGCTTAGCGCCTTTGTAAATATGTCGGCTGGCATATTGTCGGTCGATAAATACTCAAGATGAATGTTACGATTTCTGATACAATCACGGACGAAGTGGTGACGGATGTCAATGTGTTTCGTTCGTGAGTTATAAGCGATTCCACTTATTAATTTCTGCGCACTTTGGCTGTCGTTGTATAGCGTTAATTCTTCGTTGGCTATACCGATGTCGTTTACTAAGTCTTTAAAATAGAGAGCCTCCTTCGTGGCTTCAGCGATAGCTAAGTATTCGGCTTCAGTGCTTGATAAAGCCACTGTTCGTTGTTTGCGAGCCTCCCAACTTATGGCTGCGCCACCGAAAATGAACGCGTAGCCCGTGTACGATCGGCGATCACCCAAATTGCCTCCCCAATCTGCATCCACAAGCCCGTAAGGCTGTTTATTAGTTTTGGTAAAACATAATCCATGATTAATTGTTCCCTGAACATACCGCAAAACACGTTTTGCTGCTTTCCAGTGATCTTCGCAATAGTTGGAATTGAATTGGCTCAAAAAATTAACTGCGTAGGCGATATCAGGGCGTGTTGTTACGGCCATATACATCAGAGCTCCAATAAGCTGTTGATAGGGGTACCTAGTCAACATGTTTTCGTCTTTTTCTAAGGGACTAGTCAATTTACAATTTGCCTCTATTGGTGTTGATGATGGCTTACAGTCTGCCATACCAAAGCGTTCTAAAATTGACTTTGCGTATTTCTGCTGTGACATAAAAACTTGATCAGATTTTAGATTCTGGTAAAATTCGATTCCTAAACAACGCTTAACAGGACCGATATCTTTCATATCAAATGATTGCGATAGAGATGATTTAATTTCACTTATCCATTCAGGCTGGTTTGAAGCCAAAAGCAAATCATCTACATAAATCAATATGAGTAAAACTTTGTCACCTTCTTTTTTCGAGAATAGGCACGGATCCTTTTTAGCTGGCTTAAGCCCTAACTTCTTGAGTTGCATCGTTAATTTATAATACCACATTAGCCCAGATTGACGTAAGCCATATAACGCCTTCCTTAGTAGACATACTGGACTTTTTAAACGATTTGTGGCACTTAGCCACCGTCCACATGTTTTAATGACGTCCTGGCTGTGGTTTTTAATATTATTTGAACCAATTGGCTTACCTGACATGATTTTGTTCAAAATACTTTTTAGCTGATTTGGAACTTCAATGTACACGTTTTCTTCAAGGTCGCCATTCAAGTAGGCTGTGATGACGTCCATCTGATGAATTTCTAATTTTAACTCTGCTGCTAACGCTGACATAAGCCTTATTGTTGAAGAACGGGCAACTGGGGAGTACGTTTCATGAAAATCTTCTCCTGGAAGTTGTGCGTATCCCCTTGCTACTAGGCGCGCCTTTCTTTTTCCATCGTCTTTCGTCCGAAATACTAATCTGCTATCTATAACTTTTCTCTGATTTGGCCTCTCAACAATTTCCCACGTGTTGTTTCGTATCTGCGCTAAATACTCTTCTTCTACAGCAGCTTTCCAAAAAGTTGCATCTTCTCCCTCCATTGCTTGGGCATAAGTTCTCGGATCGGATTCCGTAGATAAGAACGCCAACTCACACTCTTCAAAGTCGTCCTCTTCGGACGGAGTATATGGATCGCCTTCGGACAAATTTTCACCATCTTTGTGGATTTGAAATAACTTTTTAGGTCGACCACGATTACCTAATCTTTGGAGTTTCGGTCGTCCCCTACAACGTTTCTCATCTTTTTCTGCAGAAATAGCTTCATTTTCATTGGTTCGAATTTCTCTTTCATCAGCGTTTTCCAAATTTTCTTCAAGCTCAACGTCAATAAAGTTATCTTCAGGACTATAAAAATCTTCGTAAGCGTCGGTAAAACCGTTTTCGTCGATAAATTTTACATCTCGACTACAAATGACATCATTTTTCTTTGGGGACCACAAACGATATGCTTTTGATTCTGAAGAATACCCTACGAATATACACAGCTCCGAACGTGCGTCAAATTTGCCCCTGTTACCACTTTTATTCAACACGTAGCCTTTGCAACCAAAAATTTTCATGTGCATTACGGAGGGCTTTTTGTGTGTCCATAGTTTGTACGGAATTTCGCCGTTAGTTTTTGTAACACATCTATTTCGAATATAGCACGCGGTGTTAATGGCTTCAGCCCAAAACGAGGGGGGAGACCCGGCATGTCTCATCAAGCAGCGCGCCATTTCTACGAGAGTCCTATTTTTACGTTCCGCTGTACCATTTTGTTGTGGTGTATAAGGTGCTGTTAAACGACGTTTAATTCCACATTGTTGTAAATATAAATCAAATTCACGATTACAATATTCGCCACCATTGTCTGATTGAAAAAATTTTATTCTTCGGCCTGTAGAATTTTCTGCTGCGGCCTTATAGCTTTTAAAAGCATTTAAAACGTCGCTTTTCTTCTTTAAGAAGATAACTTCACAAAATCGAGACTTGTCATCAATAAATGTGACGAAATATTTTGCGCCGCCGTTTGAAGCACATTTCATTGGGCCACATACATCACTATACACAATTTCCAGCAAGTCATTTGTTCGATGGTTCGCGGTTTTGGGAAACTTTGCGCGCGTTTGCTTTTGGCTAATACAGATTTCACAAGTAGATAATTTCAGTTCCTGGTTAAATGTTAGTCCATAAATTTCACCACTTTTTGCCATATCTTTAAGTTGTCTTTCGTTTAGATGACCCATTCTAAAGTGCCACAAGTCAAGCTCATTTTTAGCTTCGATTACATTCGCTACGTTTTCACTGTTTTTCATGAAATATAAATTTCCTATCCTTTCCGCACTCAGGCAAACCTTTTTATTTTTATCAACAATTACTGCTTCACCTTTGCGAAAGGTGACTTCAAAACCGCTGTCAGTAATTTTCGATACTGAAAGTAAATTCGTGCGTAAGTCTTTTACATATAAAACGTCTTTTAATTGCAAATTTGTATCACGACCGCGGTCACAGAGAGACAGTTCAACATTTCCAACACCATTTATTGTTGTATTTTTATTGTTAGCTAAATTTAATGTTTTATTTGTTTCGGAAATGTTTTTGAAATATTCAACATTTGCACTCATATGCGATGTGCACCCACTGTCTAAACACCACTTCATAGTTTCGTTTGGACACAAAAACACTGATTCTACTGTCGTAAAACAAACGTTATGTTTTTTGTTAGCCTCTTCACAATTTTGGACACTTTGTCTGTTTTTCATTTTACAATTTCTTGCAAAATGTCCAATTTTACCACATTTAAAGCAAGCACCGTTCGATCCGTTGTATTTCGATTTCGTTTGTTTCGGTTTTTGTTGTTCACGTTTTAGGTATAACGCATTGTTTTCATTTTTGTCTTCCTTTGATTTTCGCGATTCGAATTCTTCTAGAATTTTTACACGTAGCATTTCGGGCATCGGCAATTCATCACGTGTTTCTAAAGCACACCGAAAAGTTTCATATGAATCGGGTAAACTGTACAAAAGTAAAATGGCTAAAAGTTCGTCACCAATTTCTACACCAATTTCTTTCAACTTTGCGACTGCATCGAAAAATTCATTTAAATGTTCACGCACTTTGTCTGTTTCACGCATCCGCGATAGAGCTACTCTTTTTAATAAGGTTGCTTTTCGAGCAGGGCCTTTTGATTGGTAGGTCATTTCTAACCTCAACCACATTTTTCTTGCTGTGTCACACTCTTTTATTAAGCTTAACTCCGATGGGCTCATTGCAAGCATAATATCGGCAGCAGCTTTTTGATCTTGCTTTTTCCAAGCAGTTGCCGCTACGGCTTCTACAGGACACACGGCACTGTCGTCAACATACGACCACAACTCATTTTTTATCAAAATAGCCCGCATTTGCATTTTCCATGTATCGTAATTTTCCGCGTTCAGCGGTTCTATACGCACGACTCCGGCCATATTTAACTTTTCCGTTACCGATATACACTGCAATATTACGCACTACTCTTTACAGCACTTTACTATATATTTAGCCTTACTGGGCCCATAACCTATTAGAAGTTAAAACGTTTTGTAATATTAAAGTGTCTTTATTGACTATCAAAAGCAGAATGAATTAAAAGGATAAAGCATAAAAGAACAAGTAAACAGTTCATAGTTGTACAAAAGAGGTCTAAATATCAGGGTAACAAATATCATTGTAGAGTTGCTTTGATCTGCTTCGTTGCTCCAACATTTCTTACAATTACATATATGTGAAAGTAAACAACAACTACACGTACATGTTTTAAAAAGCTTTAAAATTGATCTTCGTGATACTTACAAAATCCTAAGAATATTAAATATTTTTTAAACAAGTTATTTATAAATTTGAAAGATAAAATTTTGTCATTAGTTTACAATGTTGTCAACAAATTATATAATATATCATGTTACACGATATAAATCGTTTCATATAAAACTAGTAGGGAGTTTCATAGTATTTAATATAATTGGAAACTCTTTACTCAATAATCGTTTACTTGACCTGAATGGTTTTTCATTGGTATATAGTGGCTACGCTTTTTTGAGTCAATATTTGATAAGTGTGACCATACTTTTACTGTCCACCGCTAACTTATACCGTTTCTATTCAACTTATAAAATTTTTGTATAGTAACGCAGAAATTAATTTAGCATTAATTTTTTATGTAAGTATAAAGTAGGAACTCTTCAGAGGGGTTAAAATACTATTCAATTTGACAAACCGCAGAAATATTTAAAGAAACTAAAACCCATTTTAATGAAGAACCGTTTTAACTTATTATGGTGACTTATTTATAACAGGTTAACAAAACATGTTTTCATACACAAATTTATTTTATACGATTCTTATGAATCAGATTTTTTTTTTGAACTACGTTAATTTTATTTAGAGTATTGATACAAAAGGACTTGATTTATAAAAAAAATTGATGGGACAAATTTTCATAAAAAAATTTGTTGTATGTTTTGTGTATATTAAAAAAAGTTTTTTAAAACATGTTTATGCTTTTAACTGGCATGAATTAGGCCTCAAATATCTAAAATAAATATTTATATGAAAAAGACGTTGATGATGAAATCGACCATTCCTTGCAAATTTCTCGGTACATCGCAAGTATATCGGAGTGGCTCATATTAGTTTCATGTTTTCTTTCTTTGATAGTTTAAGGTTTCAATATTGAGTACATGTAGTTTGGGAGGTTTTCTATGTTGTACAAATATTATTATTAATTATTTTGCAGTTTCGTAGCATTCGTTTTTTATGATCTCGATTTGATTGCCATCGAAAATAGATTCACAGATGTTGTGCCAGATGTTCTAGTTCGCTTAGGCACTGCAAGATCTTTTGGTTCATTAAAACGGTTCTTACAATTATTTTACTGATATTTCTATAATATAATACTGGAGTTTTTAAAGAAGTAAAAGATTTACTTTTCAGTGTCATTGCCGCGTTTATCACTTTTAGCATTACTTTGTTCCAGCCATCTCTATGCACCTCTTTCCAAATATTTATCGTACATAAGACCTCTTCGAAGGGTAAGGACTACTTATTTTATTCCTTCCTCCAACAGCAAAAAATCAACAACACTAAACAATAATATGTATCATAAATAAAAACAAGTATTTTCTAAAAAAAATCAAGTAAAAACGTTATATTCGACCGGGTGGAATCTTAAATATCCCCCATATATTTAGTAAGTAAATTTAAAATGTTTAACTTGGTGGGATGGAGTTTCTTTATATAATATCGAACGTCAACGACCACTAAAAGGGTCGGGGTTCAAAAATAGACAATATCATGTTTTCCACAGACAGAATGGTCATTGCTAGACAGTCTTAGACTTCATCGCTGATCAATAATACATACACTTTATGGGGTCCAATTCTCTTTGGAGGGTACTAAAACTGTATTTTGGCGGTGTCGATCTGGCAAGGGCAGTGAGAGAGACATTTCACCTTTGACATAAAACTCTAAAAATAACTGTTTGGGATGATTATATACAAACTTAAAAAAAAATTTTTATAGGGTCATCTAGGAGGCAAAGGGGAACGAGGGGGTAGGGCAGAGTAGTACAAGGTTACGTCTCAGCTTTGTCATTAAAGCTTAAAAATGCCATTTTTAAGGAATGTAGACTTAAGTAAAACAATTTCTTAAATTTTTACACAATTTTTGCAAATAATAACGCCCATTAAAGGAGGCGGAGTCCAAAAACTTTTTATTAATATATAAAAATATATCATTTGCTTAACAAAATTACAAAAAAACTTAAAAAATTATGTTGTTTTTTAGAGGTTGGTTTAGTTCTTCTTAGGGGAACTTTTTTCTGATTTTTCCCTATTTAGCCCATATCCGAACTTAACCTGTGCTATCCTTCAAGATATATTTATACCAAATTTCAAGAGTCTGGCTCTTTTCGTTTGGATTGAATCGTGATTTCCACAGACGGACGGACATGCTCAGTTCGTCTTAGATTTCATCACTGATCAAGAATACATATTTATATTTTATGGAGTCTCAGATGGATATTTCGCTGCGTTACAAACGGAAAGACAAAGTGAAAATATTCTTTTTTGGAGGGCATAAAAAATCGTCATCAGGGACCTCCAATAGTTTTAACAGATTACGAATTTTGCAATAAACTGTATATAATATAATTAAAGTTATTATATAAACGATTTTTAAATGAAATATTTATTTTTTAGAATTTCAATAGGTTTTGAAAGTCTAGATGCTTTTAGACTTTTTTACCGTGTTTAATTTAAGCAAAGTTTGCATCATCGTTACAGTTTGTTCTATTTTGTTGGTGATTTATTTTCTGAAAAAAAAAAACGTAACACTTTATCACTGTTTTCCTAAAAAATTACAATTGGGCGCAGTTTTAAAATAAAAATAATTTTTCGCAAGAAATGGTAAATTCATTTGTAATGAATTCACTATTTCCAAATGTCATAATATTGCCATTTTTTATTGAAAAGTGCAAAATATGTAGCATTCTTTTTTAGAAAAGAAATCACCATTATTTTGTGTTTTTTTCTATTCGAAGACGATAGGTATGTATGTATGAGTGTTGTGTGTGTTATTATTGAAAAAACAAACTGGGGATTTCCCTTTTTATTAGCTGGTGCGGAAGTGTTTATTTTCTGTGCATAGGTGATACGCATGCGTGTTGTAAGAATTCCTTATTTTATTAGGTGGTTCATTTGTTTATTACGGTGCAGTGAGTGAGTGATTCGATTGCTGTAACTTTAAAAAAGAAATCAATTTTTAACCTTAATAAACATATCACTTTGGGAAAAAGTGAAAAGTTTAAAGGTGTAAAATTCATAAATTTTGGTGACTTTTTTATTTCCTAGGTGCTTGTTTATCATTTACGATATAACAATGAAAAAGAAATAAAAATAGTTCACTTTGCAAAATATATTTTTATTGGTTTTTTATGCGAGATCGTTTTGATTTTTAACTAAAATTTGAATTTATGCGATTTTTCATAATTTTGGAACGAATCATTAGTTTTTATGTGAAGCTAGAGTATCGTTTTATGCAATTTTTTTTTTGGAACGCATCTATCGCATAAAACGAGACCTGAGTGTATAATTGAAAATGTATCTGAGCATAAAAAGTTTAAAAGCAATAAACATTATATCATATAAAAATCTATAGAACTTTATTTAACGTAATATAATATTTTTCAAATATCAAAGATGACTCAAAATATCGAAGATGGTTCCAGTGTATATAAATAATTTTTTTTTTATATAAATTGGTTAGGTTGTCATTCCGTGTGTAATTTCCTCTATATTAATATGGGCCTCCATAAAGTATATAGAATATTCTGGATCCTAATAAATAGCGATGACGAATGAGCGATGTCGGTCTGTCCGTCTCTCTGTACGTGCAATCGGTTTTCCCAAACCCCCAGAAGAGCTATAGACTGATGGATTGGAAATTAACTTAAATAGAGTGGAATTGAAACACAGAAATACTGTTCCAGAGCTGGGAAGCTTACACCTATTTCTGGACGCAAAATTAACTAGCAAAAATCAAATAATTTTTTTGTTTTGTTGTTAATTAATCCAATTTCATAATTTGGGAAGAATAAAATTTGTATTAAAAACTAAAAAAATAAAATGTTTCTCCAGGGATGGGAATTCAATTATTTTGGTATACAAAAGTAAGTTTTTTTTTTTGCTAATTAGAATTATTTTAGAAATTAGGCTAAATAAAATTGGTATTAAAATTTAAAATAATCGAAATTTTCATTCTAAACTTGGGAAATTGAAACATCTTTCGGTCATTGAAATAGGTAAAAAAGGTTACAAATTTAAATTTTTTGTTAAGTAAAACTATTTTATACTTTAATAAGAATTGAATTGCTGTTAAAAATCGAAAATATGATAAGATTTTAAGCCGTGTTAGAAAAAGGAAATATTTTGTAGTACATGGAATTGACGGAACAGGTTAAAAACGTTAATTTTTTGTTACTACCCGTCCACACGAGCAATAAGTTTGGCAATTATTGCCGTAGCAACAGTCAAATTTGATTGCCGACATAAGATATTAACGTGTGCACCGCACGAATATATGTTAGAACACATATTCGGTAACAAATGTTATAATACATTGCCGAGCAATAATCTTATAACACATGCTGTCAAATTGAATTGTCATTTGATTGAAATTTTTGTCTTATAAGAAAACAACACTGTTTATGATTTGTACGTGTTCGCTACCAAGGTATACAAGCAAGAACATTGGCAATTGACGTTGCGTTTCTGCCGGTGTTATTGCTTGTATCAAGACACGAAATGTTGCTCGTGTGGTCGCAGTGTTAAGTAAAATTATTTTATATCTCATTAAGAGTTGCGTTGGTAAAAATATTAAAAACTTCAGGGTTCGAATATTGAAATTTTTTTATACATAAAATTAACCAAATAAGTTCTTAATTTTGTTTTTTGGTGAATTTATATTTTTTATACTTCGTGTTAAAAATCCAAAAAATTATAAATTCTTTCCCTTGGTTAGAAATCTAAACTATTTTGGTTAATAAAAGTAGTCAAATAAGTTCACAATTTTTGTTTTCTTCGAGAATTAAACCTATTTTATTTTTCAGCAAGAAAGAAAAAAGAAAATCGAAATTTGAAATTCTTACAATTGGTATTAAAATTCTAACAAAATGATCTCCAGAGTTGGACCATTGACAATTTTTTGATACATAAAATTAACCAAAGAACTTTGGCATTTTCTGTAGTTTAAATATATACTTTATACTTCAGGCCGAATAGAATTGGTATTGAGAATTCGAAAGAGTCAAAAAGAAGATTCCAGGGTTGGATAAACCGAGATTTTTACGGCACCTAAAAACAACAAACTCAAACGAATACTTTCTTTTTATACCCTCCAAAAAAGAATATGGAGGGTATATTCACTTTGTCATTCCGTTTATAACACAGCGAAATATCCATCTAAAACGCAATAAAGTATATATATCCTTGACCAGTGATGAAACATAAGACGATCTGAACATGTCCGTCCGTGATTCTGCCAAACGAAAAAAGCAAGACTCTTGAAATTTGGTATGTATATATATTGAGCGGTAGCACATGTAAAGTTCGGAGATGGGCTAAATCGGACAAGAGGGAAAAATGTTCCACTAAGAAGAACTAAACCAACCTCTAAAAAACAACATAATTTTTAAAGTTTTTTTGTAATGTTGTTAAGAAAATTAAACTTGGAGCCATAAAATAAAAATTATAATTTTTGCATCCCGCCCTCTTTAGTGGGCGTTTTTATATGCAAAAATAGTGTAAAAATTTAAGAAATTGTTTTACTTCTTTCTCTATTCTTTAAAAATAAAGTTTTTAAGCTTTAACGACGAAGCTGAGACGTAACCTGGTACTACTCTGCCCTATCCACTTGTCCCCCTTTGCACCCTAAATGACCCTATAAAAAATAAATTTTTTATTTTAAATTGTGTATATAATTATCCCAAACATTTATTTTTAGAGTTTTATGTCAAACGTGAAATGTCTCCCTCACTGCCCTTGCCAGAGCGACCCCGCCAAAATACAGTTTAAATACCCTCCTCAGTGATGAAGTCTAAGACGGTCTAGCAATGTCCATACCATCGCCTGTGGAAAACATGATATTGTCTATTTTTGAACCCCGCCCTTTTAGTGGTCGTTGACGTACGATATTGTATAAAGGAACTCTGTCCCACCAAGTTAGACATTTTAAATTTAGTTACTAATTATTTGGAGGGTATTTCAGATTCGACCCGGTTGAATATAACGTTTTTAGTTGTTGTTTATAAATTAAATATATCTAATAGTTTTGGAAGACTTTCATTGGTATTAGAAATAAGAAAAGCCAGAAATACAGCTTCCCAACTGAAAAATTTAAACAAATTTTCTGTTTTAGAATGAAAGAAGATATACATATGTGGAGGATATTTAAGATTCGGCACAACCGAATATAGCACTTTTACTGGTTTCTCTTTGAAATATATTGCTAGCAAAAATTTTGTAGCATTAAGAAGAATATATTGGTATATATTTTTTAAATGAAATTTATTTGTTGGTGGTTAAGCAATGTCTATATGCATTTCATTGGTGCTTTACCAAATCGTCAGTAGACTTCAACCACAGTTCTGAAAAGTTAAAAACCTCTTATCTTATGCATATACTTCCGAAAACCATCTGAGAATTCACAACTTGTAAATTACAAACTATTTTCAAAAATAACAACAGAACAAGAACATAGGCTTGCAACTCATACAAAACTAAACCAACAAATAAAGTATGTTCGATACGAATCTATTTTATTTTTCTACACCTTTATACAATCAGAAATCCATTGGATAACAAGAAAAGTATTTATAAGGCAAAATGAAAAATAAAATCTAAATCAAACTGTTATGAAGTTTTTCTATTTAACACATTGTTGTCACAATACTAATATATAAATGAAATTTATTTGTTGGTTTAGTATTGTATGAGTTGTAAGCCTATGTTATTGTTCTGTTGTTATTTTTGAAAATAGTTTGTAATTTACAAGTTGTGAATTCTCAGATGGTTTTCGGAAGTATATGCATAAGATAAGAGGTTTTTAACTTTTCAGAACTGTGGTTGAAGTCTACTGACGATTTGGTAAAGCACCAATGAAATGCATATAGACATTGCGTAACCACCAACAAATAAATTTCATTTATATATTAGTATTGTGACAACAGTGTGTTAAATAGAAAAACTTCATATATATTTTTTATTTATTCAAAAAATATTTTCCAAGCGAAGATTATGTTTTAAATGGATCACTTTGTTTGATGCAGGAAGAACTGTATAATTTGTCAATAATTTTGTTTTTAATTTTTTCTTACAATACTGTACGATGGTCTTGACAAAAATATCAATGCTGCTGGCTGAAATGGTTAGACTAAAAACACGAAGATACGGGGTTCCATCCTGAACTCATATGGATAGGATCGAATTTTTCCTACTTGCATTGGTTGTGGTTTTATTTGTTGACCACCCGTTTCAATAAAGAATGCATGGCGATGGTCGCTGAACTAAAAAGCACCTAACAGCATCCTACTTCCTCTGTACTGCTGCAAAAATTCGCGGCTCAAGTACAAATGAATTTCTTCTCTTCGCCCTTGCTCGCAATACTATTTCCTCCTTTTAATAGTCCTCGCACAATGAATTGCATGATTGAGGTCCTAGTTAAGTAAGGTTATGGACTAAATGTTTTATGTTCGAAACGAAAGTCACAATCTTTCTAGAGTATAGTAATTTTCACATACAATCACATACATTTTCAGACAAATATATAGGGTATTTTAGAAGCTGCATGCTTATTAAAATTTTTTTATTCTGTTTCACTGCGCGTTGGTGGATACTAAATATATTTATAAAACTGAAAAAATCTATTTTTTGTATAATTAACTATATTCTAAGAAATGATGTCTATCACATTTTTTAATTTCACGGTACATTTGAATACATCATGTCATTTAAAGGCTTATCTACGGCGATTTAACTGAATACAATATATAATTTGTTACAAGTATAGAAAGCTTGTTCTATATGAAATTTTATATATTAAAATACAGACAATCGTGTGTATAGTTATCAATAATTAAGCTCCACTATTGAAATCATTTGCTGTGATACTTTTATGTAAACCTAATTTATGTGTGTGTAACAACATTTTAAAAAAGCGTTATACTTTCTCTTAGTGTAACCACTTTTCATTGGTATGTTTGTAAGGTTGACGTTTTTATTGAATTTTAAATAAGACATTGTTATAAAAACAATTAAATGCCTTTTAATTTAAAATTAATGATTAATAAAAATTTATTTAACATTCAAAAGCAAAAACAGCGGCGGAATAAAAAAATCATTTAAATAGATATGTTAAGTAAATATGTTTGGCGTGTATGTTATACGAGTATTTTATACAGCAAACAGACATTAAAAGTTTAACATTTTATTCACATTATTTTGATAAATTTTGTAATAAATTTTAACGATTATATTGCTGTTTTATGTTTTACGCACTGTTTAGGAGAAAAAAAGTTAAACTAATTTAGTTCATCGAATATGAATCAGTTAAAAGTTAAATTATTTTTAACGTTAAACTTGTTGGCAAAATTTTATTTAGATGTAAATTCTACAGCCATATGTCTTTTAGACGAAACTAATGAAATTAGAAGGATGAAAAGAATACATATTTTGGATCTTCCATTTAGAACATAAATATGCTTAATTTTTTATTCTATTTTTATGTAACTAAAACAATATATTTTTATGCATAATCTTAGTGATATTATATACTGAAATATACTATATGTACTTTTTTTCCTTGAGTTTTTATCAAATTTGCTTAATATCATATGATAGACTGCAAAAGAAATAAAACACAAAAAAGTAATTTCTCCAGCAGAGAAAATGATGACTGAGATGATTGAGATGAGAGATGACGAACGATGAGAAGATAGATAATTTGTGTTGCTATTTCTAATATAACTTTGCTGATGAATTTATAGCACAGGGGCGACAAAGGATATGCCTTCGTCACTGAAACAGGCACAAAATACCTAACACAGCCATGCAGTAACGCTGAAGAGAGAAATTCTACACCATACTTATGACTTAGCGTGGATTCGAGCTCGGATTCTTGCCTTCTTAGTCATGTATTAACTACTTCAACCAACAGCACCCTCTTAAAGATCATTCTTTGGATCTAATTTTTACGGTTCAGTACGGGATCGAGATCGTGGTGTTAAATATCACGTCTCAAAATACATCTAGGCAAATGGATCAAAGTTTTTGGATTTTTCATATTTACCTATATAGTAAAAGTAACGTTTTTGAAACTGCTGTAAATACTTTGGGTTTTAATGTTTAGGTCCATTAGAGGAGAACACCGGTACGCAACTAAAACCAAAACTAAACATATGAAAACAATAGTTTTGAAAATGTTAGGTGTGCCACATTTTAATTATTTTTCTTGTTTATTTTTCGCCATTTTATCATGAAAATCTCTCAAATTAAAACAGTGTCCATTTCGAGTTTCCTAACCGTTTCTTAATAATTTTTAAGGGTTTCGTTTTCCTCTTTCAGCGACATTTGCGAAACTAACACAAATAGCTACTCAAGTGGCAATCTTGCATATAGAAAATATAGATTTTTTTAAATATATTTACGAACTTGACGACAATGTCACAGACCACACAACAGTAATATGTGTGTGTAATTTTCCTGATTAGAAGGCACTTGCGTAGTTCATTTATACCTCAACTCCATGTTTCATAAAATTCTTTCTCTTAATGAATTTATTCTCAAAAGTGTGCCAAAAGAAATTATAACAATTTTCTATAACAAAGTTTGTATGATTAAAAATGTATATATGTCCGAGACAATTTGATCCATTCAGTTATTATTTGTTGTAAACTATTAAATAAATTTGCCTATGGAACTTGCAATGCCGGAACCTATAAAAAAGCTGTATTGACCTAGTTTAACTTATTACCTTGGCAAGAAAATTGTTCGAGGAGTTGTAAATTATGTTTGTGTAAAACTCTATACCGCATGCTACTACTGCAGGCAAACTCTGTACACTCTTTTCATCATGCAATTCCGAAATATCTTCTGTGCCCGTCCGGCCATTAATTTCAAGATGCCTTTGCTAATGTCGTAGCAATCAATTTAGGTGTTTTCTATTAAAACCAAAAACAGAAATCTGTTCAATTCGCCGCGATCCCCATATTGGACTTTCTATTTAAAGTGCGCTTCTCTTGCAATACCCATGGTCCATATAGTTATGTATGTATATGTCGTGATATAACTAATTTCGGTTTCACATTATATGTTTCAAACTTTTCGTATCTATAGGTTTTGTCCTCCTTTTCGCAATATATGTGCTACTGTGCAATAGTTGGCAGATACCCGAATATACGTTTATTATGGATTCGCTTAAATAATGAATTCGAAAAAATTTTTAATTTCTGTTACTTTCGAAGAGCATCGCCACACTCTTCACGCAAGTTGTTCGTATTTAAATAAGTTTTTAAGCTGATATTGACCTGTTTTAAAACAATTTTAATAATTTAACTCTTCAAGAAATAACAAACACTTATGAAAGTGTAAGTGCACCATCATGCTTGTATATTATGATGGAGGTCTGTGAAATATATGCTCATCTCCATTTTTTTTGTTGCAAACATACCCGACTACTCTTTGACTTGGCCATGCATGCTCATTCGTACCCTCAAGTGTCCCCACTGAACGGCTGACGGTTGAAGTATGATTAATATACCGCATGTTTTTGTGTGTTGATGTGATATTAGGTGAATTGACTGTCGTTTCGTGCCTAAAATGAAACGAACAAAAACGCCATATATGAAATTAAGTTAAACGCAATGATTGCTGTATAATTATCTTAACAACAAGAAGAAAATTAATTTTAATTATTTAAATGATGTGCATACATGTAAGTTATATATTAAAAGCCGCAGCATGCAACACTTGAGTATAATTTGGTTTTACATTAAAAATATATGAAGAATGTTTTTAGATATTTTCATGGATGCATAGTAACAAGAAATTTAACAACCGTGGCATTACATGTATTAATCAAATCAATTTAAAAATAATAAAATCCATGTAAGACTTACAATGCCAGCAAAAGATAATAGATCTAAACTATGAGTCAAAATATAAACTGCAAAGCGGAGATGCCAACCGCGACAGGGTCAGAGGAGAAGATTTGAAAAATCGGTTTATTTTCATTAAAGTTGACTTAATTTATTTAGTGATTAAGTGGATTATACTTGCTATTGTACTAGGCGGATTCTCATACATAAAAAGCAGCCACTATCAGTACAAGTGGCCAGACTTTCATCTGTGTCTTGCTCGAATCTTTTTAATTAGGACTTAAGGTTGAAAATAATAATAGATTAAAAATTGTACATAAACATCTAACAATGGTTTTTATACAAATATTATTATTTACTTAATTTAACTCTTGTATTTATATGTATGTGTTAATCTATATATATATAAATATATATATATATATATATATATATATATATATATACATATATATATATATATATATATATATATATATATGTGTATATATAAAAATAAGTTGTCCTATGTTCGTGATTTTATAACTCGAGAACCACTCAACCGATTTTCAAATGAGTACATGCGTTGGAAAGGTATACTTTCACTGATGGTTTATAAAAAAAATATCGACAAATTTCTACGAATATACGTTATACGCGCTCTTTTATGTTGGTGTGATATATAAAATGTATATTTTTTCTTATGAGAAATACATTTTGTCGGTATAAGGCTCTGACCAGGGCACACTGATACAGGTAGGAGCGGTTTTACAAAAATAAAAACCTACATGTATTTTGTTTTTGTGAATTCTAATTCAAACGTCACAATTAATTGTGTAGAGCAAAGCAAAACGAAAAAGTACAAAAACAAAATATACATGTTTGTTTTGTATGTATGTAAATATGTAAAGACATTTTGACGTTTGTATTAGAATTTCTCCCAAAAACAAAATAACCGTATGGGCTATCGCTCCTACCTGTATCAGTGTGCCCTGGCTCTGACTTATTTAATTTCTGTGTGTTTATTGATTGTCATTTAAGTTTACAGTGCCAGCATTGACATTGACATTGACAAATCTTTTGCATCAAAAAAAAAAAAAAAATGTCTATTCTTTCTAGAAAATTTAATTTTTAACACAAATACGTAATCGTATGTTATTGTATTGTCCAGCAACGCGGGCAGGGTTACTCTAGTTCCATATAATATTTCAATTATTATATTTTAAACTTTCCAAAATTGTCTTTTTATTTCGAAATTTATTGAAAATAATTGATTTAAAAAGAGCACACAGCTTATGCAATGCATGCGTTTGTACCGCCATGTACAGCAGTCCCCCGTTTTACAGGGTACTTGTTTAACATTTTTCGATTCTTCACTACCACTTTAAGGTAAAATAAAGATAAAGGAAATATATACATAAAGGATTATTATAAAATTGCACACAATTAATTATTTCCACTTCATATACATATGTGACGCGCAAAATGTACGTATATATGACAGACCTAAATGAAATATTATAAAATGAAATGTCACATTTAAGTAAGCGAAATATTATTCCAAGAGCTTTATACATCATCAGTTAATGTGAAGGCATACATTTTCACAGCAACTTGTAAAATAAGTTTTGTATTGCAAGTGAATATAAATGAAGTTTTTAGTGAATGGTGTAAATTTTAATTTCATGATGGAAAAATGGAAAAGTGAAGAGGAGACCAAGAAACAAAAAATTAATGATTAGAGGAAATAAATAAAAATCTAATTCTGATGTTTTTCATTTTACACGGTTTTTCATGCCACACTTATATTTTCTATGCCAGAGTAAATATTTTTAAAAATTGAGGAAACTGTGTAATCCCATAAAAGCCTTCAAACAATTTAAAGAGTTTTAGAAAGACGCGATACCTATTCGAAGGAAGAATAGCTGCTTGCATCATCACTAACCACGTGCATTTTTGTTTATTAGGTGACTTAGTTGAATGTTGGAGCAGTTTTATTTAGACATAACTTTATGAGATAATATACGAGAACTCCATCAATACTGTGCTAATTCAAGTCATGCAGTTATATTTTCTAAACAATTCAAACGGGATTATATGGTTGCTGCGAACAGACCATCATAGTGTAGTATGTTATTTAACATTCGATCATCTGAAAAGAAAAAGAAAAACTATTTGGAATCAAATCGAAAATTTTAAAACAACTGCAATAAAGTGCGCAAAATCATTTGCTACAATTTCTTTCTAAGTTTTAGTGTTCTATTCAACATATTTCAGGGTGTTATTGTACAAATTTATACACTTCCAGACAGTTTCACTCTTGCGAATTTGTTGACTAGTCTATTTCTATTCGGAAAAGAAATTGTTTATATATTTTGGATACTGCGGAAACAAAAAAATAAACATTGGTTGGGAACAACATCATTTTTAATGCCATTAAATGAACGGCATATTTTCATTTAAATTGTGTTAGTATTTGATTTAAAAAACAATTTGGGAAAATAACCAATATTTTTTAAAACTTTGTGTTAAAAATGTACATGTTTTGCAAATGGTAATAGTTTGAAGTTTATGGAAAATCATATAATACATTCTCTGATTTTTTTTTACAATTAGTTGCAGGTTGTTAAAAATGAATTTTTGTGGTGCAAGCTTCTTCTTTGTGGTTGTTGTAAAAAAGAATGTTGTATTTTCCACTTTTTATTTTTCACACAACAAATTTTCAATAGAATACATTTAATATATTAAAACAAACGAAAATGTTTATTTTATCTACAAAAATAGGCTCTAAAAATATTTCATTCTGATATATTGCTTCGTCTTTTGAAGTATCAGTTAATATACGATATGGGGTATATTCGGTTTCCAAAAAAAAACTGAATTCTGTTACATGGATTCATAAAATTATACAAATTTTGTTGTGTATTTTATCCAATATAAACAAGTAAAAGTGCTAAATTCGGTCGAGACAAATCTTATGTATCCTTCACCGAAGTACTTCTGAATTATATATGGCTCCCTGGAATCAGCTTTGTCATATTTCATTGCAATTTTCAATACTAATTTATTTAATTCAAATGTATAATATAAATATATAAGTTTAATATTCCAAAAGATGCTCTGGATCTGCCTTTTTGACTTCTAACACCAATGATTTCTTTTCAAAAACATTAAATATGTTTGATATATATAGAATAAAAATTTTTTTTAGTAAGTTACTTTTGATTGTTGATACTAATTTAATTCTTCCTGATGTATAAAAGATGTTTAATTAACAAACCAAAAAACTGGAATAAAAAAATCAAAAATTAGTTTTAGGTAGTTGCTTTTATTTACCAAAAATAAGTTTAAGTTATGTTTCCTATTCTTTATGACCCAAAATATATATACTTTCACATAGTTATATTGTGGATATTACAAACGCAATGACAAACCATTTAATAATTTTTGGAGAAGAGTGTAAAAGGTTATAACCTGGGATAACATCACAAGACAATTTTTGAGAAAATATAGCAAATAAAGTTTTGACTTGCTTTTCCCATTATCATCTACAATATTTAATACATTTATTGCTCTGTGCTTAGGCGCCTTCCACGACTGGTTTTATCTGTGCCACCCCGGTTTCAAAGCAAAAATAATAAATAGACGTCATATTGTTCGCAAATCCATAAATGTGTCCCCGATTAAAATAAAATATAAAAAACTATTTCGTGTTCCCTTTTTCTATATTCTTAACATCTAAAAACAAGACATTTTCCATAAGCGAAATTGTCTTATTTACAACATTTACAACAACATTATAGGCAGCAACATCGCAAGCAAACTGACAATCACAGCAGCACAGACAACAACAAATAAACAAAACATATTTATCTATTTATAAAAGCAAAAACAAAAGTTAAAGCTCTTTTAATGGCCACAATCAATGGCGTTTATTTATGGGAATAGTGTGGCATGACAGTTTTTATTCTGTGAGAATAGAGACTGCTGCTTCCCGTTTGTCATTACAAATGTGCCATAATTTTAATAATATAAGAATTAAGCAGGCTTAAGAAAATTCTAATATTTCGTAAGTCGAACAATAACTTGCGAGTACATATGTACATTTATAATTCACAGACAATTTGTATATTCCCTTCCATAGGATATTCGAATAAATTAGCTGATTTCATCGAATTCCTAACATATTCATAAGACTAATTATAAACAACAAATCAACGAACTATTTTTTTGCATAAGCAACTTTTTATTTGCCGATAGTATAGTCGGGGAAGCCAATTTGATGAAAAAACTGGTATGGAGTGCCCATACCTAAATTTAGAGCACTTAGATAACAATGTTCTTATAGATAAAACTTGTTAATATATATTTATTTGCAAAAATTTTGTGTGAAAAAAATGGACTTGGCTCACAAGCAAAACGATGTCCGACATATAAATAGTCTTGCTATATACTGCATGTTCTCTGTACAATAAAATGCTTTAGGAAAAAAGTATGCGAAACGGTTGACCTTTTCTGCAACTTCCCGCTAATTTTTACCGCTAAAAATCGTAATATATAAATTTTAAAACTACTATAACTTTCGAATAGATCAGTCGATTCCCACGTGGTAAGCGAGTGATTGATTCAGTTCTTCAATACTTATAGATGAATCGAGAATATATATCACATATTTAATTTTGGAGTGTTTTGAAAAATTTTAATTTTTGAATTTTCCTTTCCCGATATCCCATAAACGAGTGAACCGATTTTGACCTGGTTAGAAGCGCTCGACGTAGTCTTTAATGGTCACGAGCTGATTAGTTTTTGCAGTCGATCGGAAATTCCATTTAAAAGTTATTCTAAAAATACTTCCAAAAATTGTTTTGTTATTATTTTTTCGGCTATTTCCGAAAATGTACCGGTCTGAACCGGTTCCAATTCACAAGAAATCTAACTTTGAACTAGCTCTTTGAAACGCGACTAGTTTGTTTCAGCCGTTCAAAAGTTATAAGAAAGTCACATACTTACACACACAGAGTCGCGATCTTGTGAAAACTATTGTTATTCCAAAAATTCATACATTTCTCCACGAGCTACTAGCGAAGTCAGCATACTGTTGAGCTTTACCCATTCGCAACCATTTCTTGTCTTCAATTGTAAACAAATAGCTGGCCAGTAACAGAAACAAATGCTTATTTGTGTGATTTAATTTTGGGATACAAGGTCTAAGCAATAAAAACCCTGCTATCAATCTTAAAGAATTTTGTGTGTAGAAATTGAACGTATTATCGCGAAGAATTATGTTTTATTTAAAGAGCCACGGAATTATCACACAGCGTAATAGTGATGGTATAGAAATATATACTTTTAAAAAGATCCTCTTTCTTAATAAAATGTCCGAATAGTTGATATCGTACTACCGAAATTCGGATCTACAAGTTAAGGAGAGATGTTTCTTGTAAAGAAAATGTTATTGTAGTCCTTAATGTAAGAAATCTTTTAATTCGCTTATTTTTATAGCGATTTAAAATTGACAACATAGTATTAATGAATGCTTTTAATTTGCTGTTATTAAGCAATCATTTAACAGAAGCTTTTAAGTGCTTCCTGCCATACTAAGTATTCATGTTTTGAATATGAAAGATTTGATATTCAACTAACTGTAGAAGAACACCCGATAATCCATAAAAAGTTTATCTCTAGCAAGCGAATTCATCATTTTTTCAGGTTTGCTCTTCACCAATTTCAATACTTGTTCACATATTATTTATTCTGATCGTAAGGTACTCCTTGTGTTATTTCTGTCTATAATCAGGTTTTTAATATGAACTTATGAAAAATGCGCCAGCATAAAATCTGTTTGTGAAATTGAAGTGATCACTTAACAGGTATTGCAAATAAGAATGACCAGCAAAGTGCTCACTACGTTGCACCGAACGCAAGATGTGAAATTGAAATTGCCAATAACGTTTAACTTAAATAGGGTTTTTGTTTAAAAATACATTTATACTTTAACTGCACTTTGCAGAAAAAGATAAGTTGCACAGGTAAACGCAAACAGATGAAGAGTGTCATAATTATGTGGCAGCCATTAATACGGGCTATTGACCGACCGCTTATAAATATGCGTATGCTTAAGGTACCCGCTTGCTCAATATTGCATTTTGAGATCATTTTATTATTGGCAAAACATCACGAAACAAATTAAAAACTTGTACTAGCATATTTTCCAAATTACAGGTTACATTTTAAGGCTGTTTTTTTTGGTAAAAGCCTTAATTTTATTATCGAGGCGTTAAAGATACGAAAACGTTTAGGTTGCAACACATAATTACACTCAACTGTAATACAAACACATCATACACTTTGTAAGTGACTTATTGCAGATTGCATAAATGGTCGAGCAGGACAATGGGTCAAGTTTACTCAGAGTGCAAGCAGTCTGCAAAAGTGTAAACAATTTTATAGTGATAGCTTTTGTTACGATGAATAAATGGAATTTAAGGCTCCATTATAGAAAAATAAAGTAAATCATAATTAAGGAGAACTGCGAATTACGTTTGTTATTTTGGCACTCGTAACATACATTAAGATATCATAGACTATATATCCGTACGTTTTTTAGTTTAATTTGATACCATTACTGTTCTTGTTGACAGTTCCAGAGTCGGAAAATTTCGATCCAATGCAAAATTTCTTTTATTTTTTTTCATTAACTGCAATGGCAATTAAGGGCTATTGTAAAATAAATCATTGAAGCTATAAAATTTTATTTCGTGTTTACTACTCGCCCTTATTCTGCAGCAGTTTGTCAATGTCACCCGTTGTTTACAACAATTGACACTTGCTGACAGCCTCGGACTTCTCTTTAGTGCTTCGGAAACTGCAAGACGCTAACGGCTGAAGATAAAGGGTACGTAAATGACCCATTTTTGATTCTTGCTTGATGTGATTTTGACAAACAGATAAATAATAGAGGTGATTATACTCGTACATTCAGCCTTCAATTACTAGGAAAATAATATACAATAATAGTAAGTACTCCGATCTTAACACCAAACTCTTTGATTGCGCGTCTTGCCACTGCCAGCCAAACAAATTATTTTCTATGTGTGCCTCTTCTTCCATGTACGGCGGTAAGCTAAATATGCGCGCAACACAAGTATTTTTATAAGCATATAGTGAAATATATGTATTTAGAAAACCCCGTTTTTATGGGGACATCTGTGCTTTTGTGCATTTGATTATATTGAAATAATATAATCAAAATATAATATGGGTGATGTTGGCTGAAGTAGTAGAACACGAAACTTTGAAGCGGAGGGTCCTGAGTTCGAGCCCCCGCTGAGTCATGAAATATTGTGTTGAATTCTTCTGATCAGCATTAGTGCGTGGTTTTGTTAGTTGCTGCCAGCCTGTTTCAATGATGAAGGCATAGTCACTGGTCCCTGAACATAATTGGCAGCGACGGACACAAAACTGTCTATCTTCTCATCTTTCCTAATCTGTCACCTCAATACTATCCCCTCGTTTTCAGTTCCGGCGCAATGCATTGCATATATAGGGGTCATCCCCTGAGTGCTGGTCCAAGATAAAAAAAAAAAAAATTTAACAGACCAAAGACTTCGCAAGTAGATCGGCAATACTAATAAAATTGTGAATAAAATATTTTCTGCCAGGATTTTTATTGACAATGGAAGTCGTATGATTTCCAAGATGTTGTCATTCAATAAGCTAGCCAAGTCAATCAGTCTATGTTCAATATAACTTTTTATATATGAATTAATTTAAAGGATGATATGGACACCAGCAATTGGTGCTTTCAACATGATGACGTTACGTTCAAAAAAGCTCATGCCACGTTGGATATTCTGCACACGTGATTTGAGTGCATGATCAACCCACGTGTAAGTGATGTCCATTAGTCTGCGATATCGTGTGACTTGACGCTATTCGACTTTGTTCTCTTCGCCGACATAACCCATGCCATCGGTCTAACTCAACCTGATTTATGACTCCGAGTCAAGAATATTGGGCATTTTGGATCCGTCTTATCCAGAGAAGACATGGCGGACATTTTAATGATGTTATATTTCACATACAACAATATGAATACGTCTTTCAAACGAATAAGTAATGTCGATGCTCTTTCATACACACCATATTTTGTTTAAATTTAATGATAGAAAACTCTTAATGAAATATAATTTACGTAAAATTTATGCATGCTCTTTAAAAATTAGTAATTAACAGGGATTCGTCGGTGTGCTCTTCGGACATTTTAGTCATTGTGCAGATCTTTCGTGAGGCACACACGTCGTTTCGGTTCGTATAACAAATTCTGAAATATAATGACTAAATGAGTCAGAATGGCTCATGATTATATACGTTTTCAAGGAAATATAATTCCAAAGTTTAGTTGGTCACTTAAGAAGCTTAAGTGTTTTTGTTTTTTCTCACAATCAATATATCTACATAAAAAATTTTAAAATATTAATAAAAAATTCAGAAAAATGGGACATGAAGAAAAATAATCAAACGGTAACACGGGTATTATAACAATAACATGTTAACATCAGGTTGATACAGTTCCCGTATTCTTTTTCACAATAAAATTTGTGTAAATAGGAACTGTTATCACATTCAACTAAGCCACCTAATAAGTGGTGACAAACACAATACACATGAGCACTGATGATGAAAGGGTTGCGTCTTTCGAAAACAGCTGTTCTGCTCTGCTGTGTAAGTTGAATAAAACTGATGTTGACTTGCCTTTGTGCCTTGGAATATTTATCATGTCTTTCTGAGATTTAAATTAAAATTTCGAACAATTAGCCTATAGAATCTTAATTCAAATTTAATATAGCAATATAAAATGTTCGTTAAAATTCTTACTACATTAAAATATTAATATTTTTATTTTATTTATTTGAGAAAACGTAATCCACATAAATTAATTTCAAATTAATTAAAACACGTAAAAGTGCTATATTCGGCTATACCGAATCTTAAATACCTTTCACAGATGTAATTCTTCTTTCTTTCTTTATTTCTTTCTTGCTGAAACAGAAAGTAGGTTTAATTACAAAAAAAAAAAAACAAAATGATGTTATTGGTTACATTTATATTTATATAAGAAAACGTTTAAATTTCTTTGACTAGGAAGCTAAATTTTTGGCTCTTCTTATTTCTAATACCTCTGAACGTCTCTCAAAAATATTAAATATTTTTAATTTACAAACAAAAAGAAAAAATCCGTTTCATGTACCCCAAAAAGTTCTAATTGTCCAAACGTAGATATTTTTTTTTATTCTAATTTATTTCTTCCTGATATATCAAGCAGGTATAATTCATAATAAAAGTCAAAAATAGCAAATTATATGGTTACTTTTATGAATCAGAAAATGTCGGTTTTCTAACGCTGACATTGGGTTTTTAATTTTTTGGGTTTTTAATACCAATTTAACTCTTCCCGAAGTATAAAAAAGATTTCACTCACAAAAAACCAAAAGTAGGAACGTATATGGCCAGTTTTATGTACTAAAAAATTTCGATTTTCCAACCCTGGAACCGAATTTTTAATTTTTGAAATTTTTAATACCAATTTAATTCTGAGCGAAGTATAAACTAGGTTTAATTCACAAAAAAAAAATATGGAATTTATGTGAGTACTTTTAGGTACTAAAATATTTCAATTTCCCAACCCAGCAAACGAAATTTATTTTTTTTACCAATGCAACTCTTAATGAGGCATGAAATAGTTTTATTTACGAAAAAAGTAAAATTTTTAACCGTTTTGGTCACTTTCATGTACTACAAAATATTGCAGTTATCCAACTCTGGAATCTAAATTTTGATATTCAAAATTGGTATATTTTGTTTTTTCTGAATTTAAAAATAGTTTTAATTAGTAAAAACAGGCGTTAGTTGCCTTTTTGGTTACTTTTATGTATAAAAAATATTTCAATTTCCCATTCCTGAGAGCGAAATTATTTTTTTTATCAGTGCAACTCTTCTTGAGGTATAAAGTAGTTTTGTTTAACCCGCCGCCGGGGGGCGGGGATTGGATTTTAGCTACACGGACATGGGGGTTGGGTCATAATGACCCACTTATTATACTCGGTTTTTTTGCTATATTTATGAAAAATATATACAATTTAGATTTAATCTAACCTCATTAAGGAAATAAAACATAACTTTGTTAAAAAATAACGTTTTTATTTTTATTTTTAAACAAAAAACATTTCATATTAAAAAAGTTAACAAAGGAGGCTTCTTCTAGCTTAAATATAATAAACACTTATTTGTCATATTATTATGGGTCATATTTACCTTTTTTAACTTTAAGCAAGTGTTACTCGAATAACAATCGCCATGGGACTGATTTGAAATATATAACATTCAGTAGCTCCAGCTACTGAGAAGAGCGTTGAGAAGAGAAGTACAATCAGTTGGAAAAGGGACGGGTAATTATGACCCATCCCCCCCGGTGCCGGGTTAAGAATAACTAAAATTTTGTAACCATTTTGTTTATAACATGTGATACAAAATATTGCATGTACCAAAAAAACTTTAATTTTCCGGTGTAAGCTTCCCAGCTCTGGAACTGTACTTCGGATTTCTTAATACCACTCTATTTAAGTTCATTTCCAGTCCAACGGTCTAAGAATGAAGTCTCTAGTTCTTCTGGAGTCTTGGGAAAACCGCTCAATCGCTCAATCGTCATCGCTATTCATAAGGATCCAGAATATATATGCCTTAGGGGGTCCCATGTGAATATCAAAGAACTTGCACACGGAATGACAAACCTAGATACACCTTTTCACTTTTTTGTGAAGGGTATACAAAATATGACAATGATTATCTCTTACGTAAGACAGAATACGATTATCTTTCTTGTGTTAAAAGGAAGATGTGTCCAATGACTCCCATACACATATAAAATTTTTCTATTTTCAAAAATTGGTCTGACTCTTGCTTTTTAAGGAATAACATACTGAGCAACTGTTTCCTACATAACAATTTTCGGCAACTACAAATTATTAACATAACGTTTTTCGTTTCTTATGCCGACAACAACCAACTTAAATAGTCTATGGAAACACATGCAATAAACATTTGTTTGAAAGTCAAATGAAGCACAAAAATTAAAAATTCAACCTGGTATTGAAATGAAAATAAAACATTCAATACTCAAAGTTATATTTATTTTGGAATATTTCTATAGTACGTGACTTAAATTAATCAATCGGAAGTGTTGTTAAATTACTTGAATGGCTTCATTTGTAAGATAAAACCACAATAAAAAGCAATTGAAATTCGTGTACGAGTACACTGCTATAAAGTCACTTCAAGTAAAATCAGCACATTTTGAATTTGATAAATAATAAATAAAAAATATAAATAAATGTAAATAAAATTGTAATAAAAAGTTTCTCGGGACCTTTGATCTCGCCAGCGTTTATGAATAATATTTTGAAGAATAAACTATGTAATTTGGAGTATTTTATCCAGCGACGTCAGTACTTTCGAAACAAAAAACGTTTCACGTATCCCGCTAAAAACCCCAAGTTACAAGTAATCGAAAAGTGCTAAGAAAAGCTGAATTTTAATCAAACAAGTTCTATTTATAACTCATTTTGTTTTTGCTTCCTAGAGATTCATTTAAATTAAAACATCCTTCAATAAGGATGGATATATTTCGCACAAGCTAACTGGCCATCTTCAGGATTTATAAATATTCTTTATGTATTTGTATTGTTAATATTAAATATTATGGTTTTTGTAGCAACTTTCGAACTTCATCGAAATTATGGCGTTCTGAGAGCTCATTCCGCTATGTGATATTAAAATATATATACGTGTGCTGGGGCTGCTTACTTTTGGCCTGTGTGAATCATATCGTCGCATGAAACTGTATGCACGTTACAACCGAGGTTTCGGGTATATGCCGTTTGTGTATGCAGAAGTTTGACAAAATTCCACACATTTTATGTAAATGTATTATTTTGTGGGGTTGTAAGAGGCGACTTCCCCACTTTTAACTTTTGGTATCGTATGACATAAACGTCCGTAGTCCAAAGTCCGTACTGGCACTCAAAAATAGTGTCTATCTCTCTTTCTACCCATATATTTTTTCTCCCTAGGACCCACACTGAAGGGATGATCCATACTCACACAATGCATAATACCGCATATATGGAAATTAGGAGATAGTCTTAAGAGGACGGATGGTAAAAGGTGAGGAGTGAGATATTACAATGAGAAGTATTTCAAAGTGTACAAGAAGTGTACGCATTAAATAAAACCATTAGCACAGAAAATAAATGTGTTTCACGGTAATTGTATGACACTAAAACATGTTTATGAAGAAAATAGCTAGCAATAAATTGTTCAAAATAAATCTGTTTGTTATTGCTGCAGATTATTTCTCTTAATTTGTATAAGTGACTAGATTTAGTATAATAGGGTTAAAGAAAAATATTAAAACAGTTTGTTTTATTCAAAAGTTATTCCATAGATTTCGCAAATACCTTTAATTTATTTTGGGTGATATAACTCTACTGCTTGCGTGCAATCATTGTAAGTACAACATGTTTTAGAGAATAGATCAGCCTAATCTGTATATTTGCAAGTAGATTTGGTATTCATCCGTTCTAATTTTCGTCCTTCTATTCCTGAGTCGGCTCCTTCCAGTGATTGGAGGATGTGGCAACTTTTATTTAAAATTGAAGAAAATAAGGCGAATAATATGATTTCTATTCGAAATTACCCAAAAACCAGTACGACATGGAACACGACGTACTACACAAGAATAAAGATGCGGTCACACATTTGCCAAAAAAATCATAACCACCAAATACTAATGAAAAATATTTTGATTCAGATACGAATTTATTAAGTAAAACATTTTCATTTGTAACTAATAAAGAGCGTCCTAGATTCAATGTTATTGGAAACTGTTTAACTGAATAAGCACATGCCTGACTTAAAATTTTTGCATTAGTATTACGTATTGGTTACGCTTATTTTGGGGAGAGAGGAGTAGGTTACGTCTGAGCTTCGTCATAAAAGCTTAAAAATGTTATTTTTAATAACGCCCACTAAAGTGGGCGGGGTCCAAAAATTCTATATTTTTGTTTTATGGCTTCAAAGCTAACGCATCGGATCTTATTTAAAATAAAAAATAACATTCGCTTAACAAAATTACAAAAGAAACTTTAAAAATTATGTTGTTTTTTAGAGGTTGGTTTAATCCCTCTGACCCGATTCAGCTCATTTTCGAACTTTACCTGTGCTATTCTTCAGAATATATTTATACCAAATTTCTTTTCGTTTGGACTGAATCGTGATTTCCATAGACGGGCGGAATCTGATCAAGAATACATATACTCTATGTAGTCTAAGAGGGATATTTTGCTGCGTTACACACGGAATGATAAAGTTAATAAACCCTCCAATTCTTTTTTGGAGGGTATAAAATATGGAAATATTGAATGTTCTACAAATATTGCTCTCATATAGCTCTTGTCGTGAATTAGGAAAGGTTAGGTGGAAATCGTCTCCCAAAAATCAAAGTGTGTGGAAAAAGCCAGTACATTTGGTTGAATGGTATCTCCCTCCTTCGCCGGCCTTGTGGCAAAAAATTAGCCGGCGAAGTAAAAAGTTCAACTGGCTACAAAAAATTCTCCATTTTCTCATCTTTCATCATCTGTCCCCTCAAAAACTGTTCCCTCCTTTCTAGTTCCGGCACAATGCACTGCATAATCAGGGGTCATCCCCTTAGTGCTGGTCGCTCAAACTATTTAAACATTTTGTTCGTGTGTTCATTACATTATTGGCTACCATAATTTTGCAAATGTTTGGAATTATTGAAATAACGAATTTCAAAAACCATCCAATTAAACTTTTCTGACTTGAAATTGTAACAAACTAGAATGAGTTTTAAAGCATATTTAAATAGAAATACATGAAAATTACCCTTAAGATAATATAAAAAATGTTTTCATGTTTTGTGTTCATCGCTAGTGATTGAATAATTTTATTGAATACATAATTTTAGAAATGTTTGTAGAACTTGCAAGTTTTAGTTTAAAAACTCTTTAGTTTAAAAATGATGTTGTTTTTTAGAGGTTGGTTTAGTTCTTCTTTGGACAAACGGAATGACAAATTGAATATACCCTCCAATTCTTTTTTGGAGGGTATAAAAAGAATATCCATGGTGTTCTCTTAGACTGAAGCAATCAATATATATAAATTACTAGCGAAAAAGTTATCTGAGACAACGTGGCAACCTTGTGAATTGGAAATTTCTTTCGTTAGATATTTTAAGATTTTCTTAAATGCCTTCGCATTGAAAATTTGACTTTTCATAGAAAATTTTCTTTGCCAGTTAATTCCAGATGTTACAATTTTATAATATTATATAGTGTACATAGACTTGACAACTAAAACTTAGGCGAGGTTTTTATATGGATATTTTTTGAAGAGTAATATGTTAATTGATTTATTAAAAGTATATATTCAATTCAATTCATTCAATATATAATAAATATAAAATGTCATTTGTGTACTGTGCACATTTCTAAGTGCGTCTGCGCATTGAAAGGAAAATCCTATAGGAAACGTGTGCAACGGATAAAGATAAGGAAATACTATAAGCAACATGGTTGAAAGACACAATCTTAAATCTTAAGAAAATGATATATGCGCAAAATGACAAACATGTCGGGTATTTCGTTGGAGCTGTTGTTGTCTTATGCCATGATCGTAAAAAGAATAATGACCGCTGTGGTCAATGAGCTAATGGCAACAGAACAACAAATGAAAAACTAAAATAAACTCACATTCTGTACAAGACACATCACATACAAGCATACGCGCGTACGAAGATGTATACATATTTGAGTCTTAGTTGCGTAGGCCATGTTGCAAAGAACCGGTACTACCATTTGAACCCATCAGCTATGTATATGTGTATGTATGTATATGCGTTTCTTTTGTATGGGACAAACATAGGTAAAAATTTGATGGTGGGTATAATACTATATGGTATATCTATACCAATGTATATGCGTTTTTGTGTGTAGAAATATGTGGACTTATTTGAGATTGTGTTGGTGTTTTAATAAAGATTTGTTGTTGTTTTCATTATCGTTGGAACTTAGCTCTGTTGGGTCTGTCAAAATTTTATGTGTTTAAGCGTTAGTTTTCATATATTGTTGTACCCTTTTTTGTGCATTTTAAAAAGTGTATAATCTTTACTTCAATTTTTTATACGTGCAGCACAGGTATAAACATATTTATTACAATCTGGCTTTCCATCATTTTTGTGACACAGTTGGCCTCTTTGTATGAGTATGTACGTCAGGTTGTGGATAAGAAGTAAAGATGATACAAGAGAAAATGTTACCTAAAGAATTATTAAAAAACTTCAATATACGAGGTTTGGCAATCGAAAAAGTTGCTTTCTATAAAAGATTTATTTCTTCAAATAAAAAAGTGTTCTTATCCCATCTTTGGAATTTTTATTTTTCCATATATTACTAGTTTTCCATATAATAATATCTTTCAAATTAATTTTATAAACATTTATAAAGAATTATTACTTGATTTAATTAAAAGATTAACATTAACAAAGCGGAACTTTAAATTCAATCATTAGCAGTGTTGACAAACGTTAGACATAAATAAATGGTTGTACAAGCAGGAGTGATCCCAAGAGTACTTATTTGGACTACTTTTGCAGGGTGCTATGAGAGGCTATAATTAGATATTGTCTAAAAGCCATGTGAAAGTAGCTCTGCATTCCATAATGCTACATCCACAAAAAATTATTAAGTCTAAACTCTTATATAATTATTACATTAATATGAGAGTTTGCTTGTCATGCATATAATTGCGATCGAAACCCAAAAATATTCGATGAAATCCCTAATGAATTCTATGTGGGTTGTCAATGAAAAACTTACCTGTTTGTTAATCCCTTCAAGTGGTAGAAAAACACAATCAAACCTTAAGAAGAAATGTATTGCAATTAAATCACTTGTTTCATCTGGCCCCTGAGTTTATAAACAATTACTTTTACGAGCGTTTTATAGTTTTTACGACATTCTAAAACACACTTGATATTTATTTATCTCAATTTGCCGACATTCATAAACAAACAAACCGACATAAAAACAATAAAGCCACAATATTTAAACAAATAATAAAAGCAACCATTACAACCATTAAATGAACATAAAATTAAGGTAATAAAATGAAAACGAATACGTTGTTGAATATAATCAGTCAATCAGGCAGCCAACCACCCCAGATGTTAAGTATACAAAATTTAGAACGAAAATGCGCTGCGCAACAATCATCGAGTGACAAAGTAAGGTGTCTAAACGGTCATAAATAAGAACACTGAACAAAAAACATAAACTTTTCTTTGTTTGTTAACACAACAACACAAATTTTATGTTTATTTAGTGTTTTCATAACAATTTCATTTTTACGAAAATTCTCAACATAATGAACAGCTAACCTAAACAAATCGAGCCACCGAAGTAAATCTATAAATGTTTATTTGCTGTATTAATGTTACTGTGAAATCCAAGAGTCACTGCTGTTGTTGACGCTGATTCCACAATATGGAGTCACGGAATCTAGTCAATGTATATGTGAGAATTTTTCATTATAATTAAATAATAGTTGAACTTATAACAAAGTTTTTGGTATGACATAACGCTGGGGATGCCCAGCTCCATGGTAAGGAAAGTTGCAGACTGAATTTTTTTCCAACAAATTTTAGTTTAGTAGAGCCGAGAACACACTAATACATTTTGTGCCATTACAAGTAAACCCAATAGTGTATAGCAGTGATTGTCATTTTCGTATACCTAGTTCTCTGGCATTGCATTCCAAACTATACAATTATAAAGGCTGATTTTTCAAGAATTTTCGTCTTCGGTAAAAACACATAAAATGCAGAGAAATTTTTATTTGATTCGATAGAATTATCTATATAAGTCAAAGTTTAAAGTTTAAATTATGTCAAGTAAATTTCATACACTGGGTTCAATTTAGGCATCGTCTTCCCAACATATTAGCTAGTATTTCACAAATGAGTTCTTCAATATTGGCTTTCAGTATGTCAACAATTGCGGTATGGTCCCAACAAAAAAAGCGTTAAATAGCTCCAAAAATTAAAGAAATTTTTCGGCGAACTCGCCTCTCAGTCACGTGCAGTGTGAAGTATGGCGCCGTTTTGTTGATCCGACTTGCCCGCTAATCCCATATCTTTAATTTTTACTATCTTAACCAACAATGAATCTTGATAATAAGATTCAATAATCTGCAAGCGTTGTTTTTGTTTCATGGTTAAATGAAAGACCAAACTGATCATGTTACACGAAAACAGCTGAGCTGCTAAAAACAGTATTGCCAAAACGAAAGTTGATAAAAAATCACTCAATACCACAAAAAGTGCCTCAAGTAAAATGACTTCAAATTTTACAAATGATATTCGAATTCGCGAGTAGTATTTCAGATATTTGTATCGCATTCGTGGATGTCGAAAGTTCGCCAAATTACTGGTATGTATTGTAGCCTTATTTTGAAACGGTTGTCAAATGGAGATGAATTATGTTTTTATGGAACTACACATTATAAATTTAAAAGTATTGTTATCTCTTTATATTATAATCCAGTATATCTCGCGATAAGAAAACTCAATTAAAATAATTTAAATAGTTAAGGAGCATTTTTCTACTATCTTTGGACTTTTTTTACATATTTATTTATAAATGATGTTAGCGTTGCTTTGATGCCACAAATTACCTACAGTTTAAACTTTGAAGAAATAACTGGTGCGATTGCCTTTAATTTGGCTAAGTTCAATCCTTCATATTATCACAGCTTATGTTTGCAATGTTTAAAGGCGTAACTACATTTCGCAATATACCGCTGACTTTGTAGAATACTTTTTTTCTGATATTGTTTTTTTATTCTATGTGATGAAATGAATTGTCGTAAGCTTATCATATATTTGGTATATGTTTGGTCTTCTAGAATATCGTAAATTCTTTACGTTTTTCAAAGGTCGTTGCTATTAACAATAGCTCTTATGTAAAAGTAGTTATAATGGTAAATCTTGTATACTGTATTTAGTCACAGAAGCAGTGGAGCAGACCAAATAAATCAAATACCTAATAAGCAAACAAATTAGAAGCAATTCATACCAATATGAAACAGAAGTTAATGAATTCAAAAGTAAAAGGACAAAGAAAATAGATTACAACAGGTAATTGTTCAATCGTGTTGAAATTGTTTGAATTGAAATAATGCACTCGAATTTGCGTCAGAGAAAATGCCCATATTGCCAATTAGTGCACAATCTTGAAATTCAAATAAAAAAACCGACAAAATTTATACACTTATTGTGTAATTTTGCACTAAATTTCAATAAATTTTTTCATTTAAATAAGTGTTATGTTTCACTTGCTAAATTTATGAAATAATGGACAGGGCTTTTCGCAGTTTCTGTGACATTATGTACGCTTCCCTCTGGCCTTTAGCCTTCTTATAATTACTATTAAATTTATCTCTATTTCCAAGAACGACATTGGGATCTGTAAAAGAATTAAAAAGTTAAAATATATCTCTTTAATATTGTTTAATTTTTCAACCTTTTCTTTTTGTAAACAATTTATTTATAATAAGATGGGGGCCATAAACATTTGTACGAAATATGCTTAAGGTATAATATATATTGAACAGTAACTAATCTCATAGAGGTCCAGCAGTAACAAAAACTGAATGATATGAACTCTTCTCTTTTTTAATGCTCGATTGTGCCTTGTATAAAAGCGCATTGTTTTAATCAATAATTATGCACCAGCATGTTATTGCGGTATTTTCTAGAACTGGGTTTAAGTAAAATAATATGTATTGCACAATAAATCACTGCTCTTTATAGGTACAATAGTGTAACGATCCGTATGTTACAGCTCGCGAGCTTATATTTCACATTTTAAAATATTTTTATTATTTTCAAACCTTCACATGGCTTTCAATATTGTTTAATGATACTTGATTCGGTAACAACGTCTTATCAACCGCGACGAAAATTTCAAACTGAGTTTTGTTTACAAAACAGCAGCATTATTTTACAAAACATTTAAAAAAGGCTGCCGAATTATTTTCCTTTTTTAGTTAAAAACGGTGCGAAGAACACTATTTTCGAAAAGACTCAAAATTTTGCACACCGCCTAAAAAGTAATAAACACCAAGTTAAAAAAATCAAGAAAGGAAACTGTTTTCTACCAAGAAGTTTCAAAGGGTCGCCATAAATCATAATTCTTTTTTCTTCCTTTTTTTTAAATACCATTGATAATAAAAAACCCAAGAACCAAATATGTGCACATTAGGAGGAAAAAATACATATGAAATTATAAAAAATACATAAGAAAAAAACTTCATGGTTATAAAACTAATTTTTAAACAGATATTCAAACAGGCCTACCCATTATAAAAGGAAGAAAAACGAAATGATAGTACAAAAAAAACAGACTAAAAATTAAACTCAATCCCAAATATTCAAGGTCGCGTCTTTATATGGTGCCTTAAAAAAATAAATCCTTTTAAACTTAAGCATGAGTTTTCTGTACCTCACACACTAATATTGAGTTGTGCTGTTGCAAAGTGTACAGGCAATTAACTGAAATAGTTTTTTAATTCTATTTTAAATGTGCAAAACTGACCTTCTTTACACTTGTTCTGTTTTCACTGCAAAAAATTTCAAATTATGGCACAATGTTTTTTGTGAGACCCACACATCTATGACCTTGTTTTAATTTGTATGTGAGTGTGCCCTAAATATAATAAAATATATTATTTAATAAAAATATGAATTTTATATTTTTAGGTTAAAAAGTCAAGGTCGTGTATAAGACACACATACACATTCCTTTTCAGTATCAAATAATAGCATAATTTAGTCAGCATGTTTTCATTTCTACACAAATGGATCAATGGTTTTCAAATTTGGGTTAATTAGTTATTTTACCATCAGATGAGTATAGGTGTCCTTCAGTATTGGATTGGATATGCTTTAAGGAAATAAGTGCTTTGGCTAGTAAAGTCAGGTTGTTTTATTCCTATTATTATCAATAAGTGTCGTAAGGTGATTTGTGTCATCAGAAACAATTAAAGCAATAAAAACACTTGCCATACGAAAAATAATAACAACAGTTCGTTTAAAAATTCAATTTTTTCGCTTTAAAAAGTTATTTTAAGCATTCATTTATAACAAAGTCACCTCCCTTAGAAATTCATTTATAAATAGCCACTTAGCTTGCTTCGGTATGAAATAACTCACGATATAATACCAGGATACAGATATCTAATCAAATGATATTACACGCAAAAATTTAATAAAAAAGTTTCTACTCTCAATGCCATTTGAACCAAATAATTCTCAAATAGGTTATAAAATTTCGCGCGCATGCCAGAAGTTTTGGAATTATGTTGAAGACTTCTAATTATTTGGCGTATCAGTAAGTTAAATGCTGGGATATAGATAACAAATCCACCAAATTCAAAGATTCGTTTCACTTTTAATTTCAATTATTTATTAATTGCTGAATATATATACAAAATAAACGAATAATATATTAATTGATAATTGGCGATACTACATTGAAAATAGAGTAAAACTTACTGCCTTTACCACTTTGTCACTCGATATCGTTCTGTCGAACAAACAAGTTAAATCAAAAACTAAGATTTAGAATTTTGTGGTACAGGCTATTAATTTACAGATAAGAGTTGGATCAAATATGTCAGTCATAAAATTTTTAATCAGATCGAAATAAGATTCTTAGCGTGGTACTGTACTACAAAATTAGTATCTGAATTAATATAAGATTTTTAATTTTCTTAGGATTTTAATAACATTTTTATAGTTGTGACTTTTGATTGGGTTGCAAAGAAGCCATGTACCGCTAAGTGTGGAATTAAATATCCGTCAAATGGCAGGCCAGTAATAATTTCATGACATTTTCCGTCACCAAAATTCGAGCTGGCTGCTCGTTGTGGGTCCGTTTGTCTTTCATGAATTGCATAAGGATTTTTTGAGTCCCAAATTTGAAAAATTTCCGGAATAAAAATTACAAGAATTATATATATATATATATATATATATATATATATATATATATATGTATTAGATATATATATATATATATATATATATATATATATATATATATATATATATATATATATAGATATATATATATATATATATATATATATATATATATCACAAGAAAACATATATTATGTTCTATTCCCCAATTGAATATTAGTTTACAAAACACTAATACTATGTTTCCACAATGAATGTATCACCCATTCACATTTCTAAAGCTGACAAAATAATAAACAATACCTCAAAAAGTTTTGTTCCTTTATGTCTTTATTGTATGCAGCATAGAAAATAAGAATAAAACAATTTTAAACTGTTTTACTATATTATGACATTATGACAATATGACTGAATAGCACACTGTGTGAATATCCGAAATATTGAAATTGACAAAGCAGTCTCTAATTATACAATACCAAAGTATTGCGAGTACAGATCTCATCGCTGACAGAATAAATAAACTGATACAGTCCAAAGTTCATGAATAATATTTTTAATTGACTTCTAATTACTATCCCTGTTTCAGATTTTCAGATTACAAAAGCTATATTATCAAATAAAGGTTATGATATCTTTGTATTGGTAGGGTGTTAGGAACCTTTTGCTAGAATTTTTTGTAATTTCCATCCGTAAAAACAATTATATTACAAGGCATATAAAGGTTTAGATTTAATATTTGAATACTTTTCGAAATATAAATTTATTAGTGTAGATGCAATAAATAAAAATGGGGGAAAATAGGCATAGTGTGTGTGTGCTGCTAACATGTGGCCAATAACGTATTGGTGTCCAATGTGCGGTTTTCAAATAAATGCTTATGTCGTACAGCAAACTGTTGGTAAATGTTTGCACTACATAGACACATACGAAGTCTGTTCAAAATATGAGATGCATTTTTATTTACTCAAAAAAATTGTATTTATACATCAGCTTTTATTTTGTCTGCCTCAACTACAATGGCGATTTTTCCAATTTTCGAAGCACTTCTGAAATGTAAGTTTTGGTAAATTATTGTACTAACTCAGTGCTTTCAAGGATATCTTCAATAGGTGGACGGCAAATCTAGTGATTATAGTGACTGAAGCATGATTACGGTTTTGCTGTTATTTAATTTATCAACATTGGAGCGAAATTAGCTGTCATACACTCCATGCCTTAAATTTTTTAACAAATAGTGATTCAGCAATTCTCCCGAACAATTTTCTTCCCTTTCTCAACATTTTCATTAGTTACTGATTGGCTGAGGTGTGCAGGACAAATTATATCACTCAAATCATCTTCATCTTCTTTGAAAGGTTTGTACCACTTGTAAAAATTTTTGGACTCAGACTAAAATAGTCATATTCCAATTCCAAAATATCAAATGCGTTTGAGATCTTATTTAAATAAATTATTTTCTATAGCAAAAAATGGGCTGAAAACTTAAAGCACTTTCAGAATTTGTGAATTTCACAAACTAACTAAATATGCCAACATTAAAAAGTGCGAATCAAATAGACATGGGCCACGTTATTTGATAACTCACTTTAGTTTTTGAACAAACCTCGTATACTGTTAGGAATGTTTCTATGCAGTGTTCGTTTGCCTGTGCATACCTATGATATGCTTATCCAGAACTTTGTACCAACGACAGTTATAACCAGCTGCTTTTGCGGTTGCAACATCTGATTTATGTCGTGTTAAATGTAAATCACTGCATTATATAAAATGGCTAATATGGGAAGCGAAAGAGACTTAGGCCTGGAAGGAACGAAGAATGGAGGATAAGGTATTATATAAATTGTTTGAACCTTTAGGCCAGACCCAAAGTTAATGTGTTTGTCGATTTTAATATCTACGGGTACTACGTTAATATTGTCGCTATTTTGCTGAGAAACTTATTTGTGTTGTTGAACAAATGTTGCACAAAACCACACGTTGAATATGCTTCGCACAAAATATGATTTACACATGCTACAGTAACATGTAACTATTTCAATCTACATATGTAAGTCTGTATCTACGAGTACATGGTGCTTAAAATTTAGTTTTTTGTTTATTAAAGAAATTTTATATTGAATTCGATATATAGTATAATAATTTAGTTAATGTTAATCCTTTTGAAATGAAATCACCATATGTACTTTAAATTTAGTACGCAAACAGATTATTCGCCTTGGCAAGCAACAAAAAGCCGTACGAGATGGAGGTTTAAAAGGAGACCGAGTAAACTAGGAGTATATGCAGAACAAGTAAAAGTGGAATATTCGGCTGTGCCGAATCTTAAATACCCTTCATAGATGTATTTCTTCTTTCTTTCTAATACAGAATTTAGATTTTATTCACAAAAAACAAGAAAATAAATAAAAAACAAAACAAGAAACTTGTTTCGTTACTTATATGTACCAAAAAATTTCGATTTTCCACCCCTGGAATTTAATATATATATTTTTTTTTAATTTTCCACGAATGTAATTCTTTCAGAAACGTTTAACACAACAACAAAATAAAATAAAAATTAGGACCTTGATTGTTTACTTTTACGTACTAAAAAACCTTGATTTTCAACCCTGGAATTGAATTTTCAATATAAAGGGTGTTTTTATAAGAGCTTGCTGATTTGAAATTTAAATAAAACACATGCCAAATTATTAAATGGCCAAACATTTTTTTTTATTTGGTAGATAATTTCTTGTCATTTAACATTTAAATATAATTTAGGGCATATTGCCACCACGACTATTTGGCTCAAAGGTCATTCTGGAGGTCCAATTTTCGACCAATTTTTCAAGCATTTGAGGGCGTATTTCAGCAATGACACGTTGAATACTGGTTTCCAAAGCGTCAATCGTTGCTGGTTTATTCACGTAAACCAATGATTTCAGGTATCCCCACAAAAAATAATCGAGTGGCGTCAAATCGCACGAACACGGAGGCTAATTCACCGGTCCATTTCTCGAAATAATGTTGTCGTTGAAATGTTCTATCAATAAGTCAATTTTTTCGCCCGCAGTATGACAAGTGATACCATCCTGTTGAAACCACATTTCATTTACATCCATATCTTGAAGTTTTGGCACCAAATATTCATTGATCATGATTCTGTATCGATTCACGGTAACGCGTCGTCCTTCCTCCTTTTTAAAGAAATAAGGACCGATGATTCCACCAGCCCATAGACCGCACCAAACAGTATATTTATCGGGATGCATTGGTAATTCTTGAACGGCGTGTGGATTATCTTTGCTCCAAATACGGCAATTTTACTTGTTGACATATCCATTCAATCAAAAATGCGCCTCATCACTGAAGAGAATTTTGCGGTAAAAAAGCGGATAAACATTTTTAATTGAACACTGTTTTTGAAAATAAATTTCCACGATTTGGAAGCGTTGTTCTGGAGTGAACCTGTTCATGATGATTTGCCAAACAATACTGAGTAGAGACGTCACTTTAAACTGTCAAAACAGCTGTCAGACAACAGAGTGATTCGTATAAAAAAAAAAACTTCATAAAAAAACACCCTTTATTTGGGTTTAAGTACCAATTTAATTTATCACGAAGTACAATATAGGTTTAATTCGCTTAAAATCCAAAATTAGGAAATTATATGGCTACTTTTTTGTACCAACAATGTTTCGATTTTCGAACCCTAAAACCAATTATAAACTTTTTTATGAAATTTTTTATTTGACACATTGTTGTCACAATACTATTATATATAAATGAAATTTATTTGTTGGTGGTTAAGCAATGTCTATATGCATTTCATTGGAGCTTTACCAAATCGTCAGTAACTTAACTTAACTTTTCAAAACTGTGGTTAAAGTCTACTGACGATTTGGTAAAGCACCAATGAAATGCATATAGACATTGCTTAACCACCAACAAATAAATTTCATTTATATATAAAATTTTTTGGTTTTTAATGCAAATTTAATTCTACCTTAAGCGTAAAAAAGGTTCAATGCACAAAATAACCAAGAAAAGTTACCCTTTTGATTATTTTATATGCCAAAAAATATTCGTTCTCCAACCCTAGAATCGAATATCTAGTTGTTTTCGTTTTTAAAACCAATTTAATTCGTTTTAAAGTATAAAATCTCCTTAGTTTACTATAAAAAAAACTTATATGGTTATTTTATGTAGCAAAGCTATATATGTGACCTTCTCCGACAAAAAGGGACTTAGTGTGCCAAAAAAAGGGTTTGGACTTATGAGTGGATTCTGGTACCTAAAAGGGTGTAGAACAACATGAAATGAGTTAGATTTCTGATAAAAATTTCACACACTAAGTCCCTTTTCACGGAGAAGGTCACACACACACACATATATATATATATATATATATATATATATATATATATATATATAAATATACATATATATATATATATATATATATATATATATATATATATACATATATATATATATATATATATATATATATATATGAGCTGGTTGTTTTGAAAGTGGTATAAGTCCACTTTTTAAAAAAACTAAGTTAACGGTAATTTTAATGAGCTTTAGACACCTTCTGTATATAGTTACAGTCACCATTTCAATAGAGTTCTATTTTGAAATAAAATATTGCTGTACAATGCTGTAGCACAAATATTTCTTTTGAAAGTGGAACAAGTCCATTCCTAATAATTTTAATTAAAACAACTTTCTTATTGCAATTGATTATTGCTACTTCAGCGCACGTTGCTCATTAGAAGACATAACTTATCTACCGCTAGTGTATTAAACACAACATTGTTAAAAGGATAACGGTATTATTGTTCTGATGAAATGATGGGAAGTTTTGTTTAGTTCTCCTTCGCAATTCCTACTATTTGGTTCTTATATTAATATAATTTTAATAACTGAAATAAACTCTTAATAAACTTGGTTAATCATGTATTAAAATGTCTTCATTTTAACTACATATTGATCTTTACATAAAAATCCATTCCAGTAAAGCTTTTATTTCCATAAAAATATGGACTTAAATTTGCTCCAGTTTTTATTTCTTGTAATACGTTATTTTTGAAAGTGGAGCTAAAAATATTGTTTATTCTTTCAAGTAATTTTAGTAATTATTATTTCATAATAAAATTTATAAGGGTATAGCGCAAAAAACATCACTCGAATTGATTAAAGTATGACAATATTTTTAAATTGATTCAAACGCTAACACTTAAATATCTCAATATGTATATGAAAAAATGGACTTATACCACTTTAAAAAAAAAACAGCTCATACATACATACATACATATATATATATATATATATATATATATATATATATATATATATATATATACATCTGTGTATACATGTATATATATATATATATATATATATATATATATTTATATATATATATATATATATATATATACATATATATATATATATATATATTTATATATATATATATATATATATATATATATATTTATATATATATATATATTTATATATATATATATATATATATATATATATATATATATATATATATGTATATATATATATATATATATATATTTATATATATATATTTTTCCAACCCTGAAATATTATTTATGATATATTTTATTTTTTAGAGAAATATATATATTCCTGAAGTATAAAAAAGATTTAATTCACTAAAAACCAAAATTAAGAACTTATTTTCTACTAAAAATTTTTGATTTTCCATCCCTGATATAAAATGTTTAATTTTTTTGGTCGCTAATACCAATTTAAATTTTCCTGATATATAAAATTGACATAATTCACTACAAAAAAAATCTAAATTAGAAAATATTTTTTTTTAGTTTTATGTACAAACAATCGATTTTCCAACCCTGAAATCGAGTTTTTAATTTTTTGGTTTTTACACGAATGTAATTAATTTTGCAGTATAAAAAACGTTTAAATCACAAAAAAAATTGTCCCTAATTTTGTTTTTTGTGAATTGGTTTCTTTTATGAGCTAAAAAATTTAGATTTTCCAACCCTGAATTCGAATATCTATTCTTTTTAGTTTTTAGTACCAATTTAATTTTTAGTAGTATGAAATAAGTTTAATTCACTGAAAAAACTAAATTAGGAAGTTATATGGATATTTTTGTATGACAAACATATATAGACTTTTTAACCCTGGAATAGAATTTATAATTTAATTTATTTATTACATGAATATAAATTTTCCTGAATTATAAAATAGATTTATTTCAACGAAGAAACTAAAATTAGGTGTTTATATAGCTGCTTTTATGTACAAAAAAATTTTAATTTCCAAACCCTGGAAGCGAAATTTTAATTTTTTTGTTTCCTTTTTACCAGTGCAACTCATAATGAGGTATGAAGTATTTTTATTTAAGAAAAACTTAAATTTTGTAATCACTTTTATGTACTACAAAATATTGCAGTTGTCCAACCCTGGATTCGAAATTTAGATGTTTTTAAATTTATTATACCAATTTTGTTCTCCCTGAATTATAAAATAATTTTAATTAGCAAAAAAAAAAAAAAAATTAATCGTCAGTTGCATTTTTGGTTACTTTTATATATTTTTCTGTTGTATATATATTTTTGTTGTTGTTGTTGCTTGACCACCAACAAATAAATTTCATTTAAAATAGTATTGTGACAACAATATGTCAAATAAAAATTTCATAACAGTTTAAAAAATATTTTGCAATATCCCATCCCTGGAAAAAATTTTTATTTTATTTAGTTTTTAATACATATTTCATTCTTCCCAAAGTATGAAATAAGTTTAATTTAATAAACAAACAAACAAAATATTTGGTTTTTGCAAGTTAATTTTGCGTTGAGAAATAGGTGTAAGCTTCCCGGCTCTGGAACCGTATTTCGGATTTTTCTGAACTTATTTTTTTCTTTTTTTTCTTTTTTTCTGATTTTTTTTTATCTTGGACTGGCACTCGGGGATGACCCCTATATATGCAATGAATTGCGCCGAAACTGAAAACGATGGGATAGTATTGAGGGGACAGATTAGGAAAGATGAGAAGATAGACAGTTTTTTTTTAACTATTTCAATACCACTTAAGTTCATTTTCATCCCATCAGTGCATGAATGAAGTCTCTAAGTCACAAGGATCCAGAATATATACACTTTATGGGGTCCCATATTAATATTGGAAATTACACACTGAATGACATACTCTTTCACTTTATTGTGAAGGGTAGAAAAAGAAATTCTGCTCATGCAAAATTGTATATTTAGAAGAATATTGCTTTGGTCGTCAACCATATTTAGAAAAGTTTCGATAATCAATGCCAAGAGGGATTATTATATAAAATCGATATAAAATGCACATAATGGCATTTTATATCGCTCCATTTAAGAAACAATTTAGACATTAAAAATTTGGAAGGTATTATCACACAACAAAATAAAAAAAACAAATTTTGCAACTAGTAAACGCTATTGTGTTTGTTTGCGATAGCCCAAAATGCCATAGTTTATTCTCGACTTAAGATGAACCAAAACAAATATTCATATAATCTTAAAACCCATTTTAGTTGGTTTGAAAACTCATCACTAAAGAAGACATTTTTCCGCGAATAGTTCAGCCGATTTAAAAGAAACTCTGCAAGACAGTTTTCAAAATCATATATACTTCTGAGCTGTCGGTAGTCAACACCGTTCACATACCCACGTGTCTTGCTCAGGGGAATATCTGCGGTTACCGAAGTGATTAAGCAAGTAACAACACGTCACTATGGAGTTATATATCATAGTATTATCCTCGGTCGTCGTATGTATAACACTTAAAATCAAAGTAGATATATAACTTATACGAATAATTGGGTTATTTGAAGAAATGCTACCTAGCCCATATCAGAAAAGTGAAGTGCATCTGTGGGATATAGTATCGTATCAAATATAGATAAAAATCTACGGTGACGAAACGAAATCCTCTGCAGAAATGCACAGATAGTTTTGATTGACTACATGTTATGTGTTGCCAAGCGATATTTGAAATAATATTACAACGGAAATTCATGCAAGAAGAATGTAGGTTCACCTACAATAGCAGTGGAATGTCAACAGGAACTAATAGTTTTGTTCTTGATTAAAGTAAAGAGAAATTTAACCTCTAGTGTGTTTCGTTCGATGCTTAACTTGTGATCTCTTGCAGTGCAGGTTTCGTTAGGTTCCTTTTTTTCCCTGACTCTACTTGGCTAATATAAGGTAAAGTGGTGATGCTTGCCTCGAATTACGATTTCTCAATATGAATGGAGCTGTTGGTGCATTCCTGTGAATAAAAGTTAATCTGTTAAATGATTAATTTAAAATTGGCAATCATTAAATCATCATGACTTTAAATATTGGACAGATGAGGAAAGTGGCCACAAACATTCGACTTTTCCTAAGAAACGAAAATAGAATATCATGGTCGCATGGTCACATGTATTCTAAGAACTTTTTATAGAAAAAATATGAGTGAACTTATTTGGTAAAATTTTTTTTTGATAAATTGTTAATTTTATCAACGGGCTTAAGTTCGAATCTGCAAGACTGCAAACCATTTTTTATTATTTTATTAATAAATGAATTTGCTCAAATTCTATTTTTATTAATTAATATTAAGATTGGAATATTAAGAATATTTTTCAATAATCATCAAACCAGCAGAACGGATCAGTACTGATTTCGAGACCGCTACGCCATCTCATCAGCGTTCTTTGTTCAATTTTTCCACTTTTGCAAGTGGTGCTAGTTAGCAGGAATATCAACTATTTAACCAATGTTTTAACGAAAATTGAATATGAGAAAAATATTCTTAATATTCCAATCTTAATATTAATTAATAAAAATAGAATTTGAACAAATTCATTTATTAATAAAATAATAAACAAGTGAAAGTGCTATATTCGGCTGTGCCGAATCTTAAATACCCTTCACAGATGTAATTCTTCTTTCTTTCTTTCTTGCCAAAACAGAAAGTAGGTTTAATTAAAAAATCAAAATGATGTTATCGGTTACTTTTATATTTAAGAAAACGTTTAAATTTTTCGGCTAGGAAGCTAAATGTTTGGCTTTTCTTATATCTAATACCTGTGAACGTCATATATAAATGAAATTTATTTGTTGATGGTTAAGCAATGTCTATATGCATTTCATTGGTGCTTTACCAAATCGTCAGTAGACTTGGAAACGATATTTAAATTTTTTTTCCAATGCAACTTTTAATGAGGCATGAAATAGTTTTATTTAAGAAAAACTTAATATTTATAACCATATAGGTTATAAATATAGTTTTAATTAATAAAAAACAATGTCAATTGCCTCTTTGGTTACATTTATGTTTAAAAAAAAATTTCAATTTCCCAACCCTGGAAGCGAAATTTAAATTTTTTGAAATTTTCTTTATCAATGCAAATCTTCATGAGGTATAAAGTAGTTTTGTTTAAGAAAAACTCGAATTTTGCAACCATTTTGGTTATTACATGTACTACAAAATATTGCATGCACAAAAACAAATTTAATTTTTCCAACCCTGGAAACGAAATTTTGATGGTTGTTTGTTTTTTTTATCAGTGCAACGCTTCTTGAGGTATAAAGTAGTTTTATTTACGAAAAATTGCAAATATTTTACCATTTTGGTAACTTTCATGTACCATAAAATATTGCACTTGTCCATCCCTGGATTCGAAATTTTATTTTTTATTTTTGAATTTTTGATACCAATTATGTTCTTCCTAAATTATAAGACAGTTTTAGTTAGCAAAAAACAAAAAAAAAACAACATCAGTTGCCTGTTTGATTAGTTTCATGTATAAAAAAAATTCAATTTCCCACCCCTGGAAGCAAAATTTGAATTTAAAATTTTTGATTTTTTTTGGCTAATGCAAATCTCTATGACGTATAAAGTGGTTTTGTTAAAGAAAAACTTAAAATTTTTAACAATTTTAGTTACTATATGTACTACAAAATACGGAATAGGCCGAAAAAAAAATTTTTAATTTCCCATCCCTGGAAAATTTTTTTTATTTTTTTAGTTTTTAATAGACCATTGAGGCTCCCTAAAGCACGAAATAGGTTTAATTTACAAACATTAAAAAAAATAATTGATTTTTGGTATAAATTTTGCGTCGAGAAATAGGTGTAAGCTTCCCAGCTCTGGAAGCATACTTCGGATCTTTCTGAATTTCAATAGCACTCTATTTAAGTTCATTTCCAATCCAACGGTTCAAGAACGAAGTCTCTAGCTCTTCTGGGGGCTTGGGAAAACCGATTTCACGTACAGACGGACGGACAGACGGACATCGCTCATTCGTCATCGCTATTCATAAGGATCCAGAATATATATACTTTATGGGGTCCCATGTGCATATCGAAGAAATTACACACGGAATGACAAACCTATATATACCCTTTCACTTTTTTGTGAAGGGTATAAAAATGGTTTGCAGTCTTGCAGATTCGAACTTAAGCCCGTTCATAAAATTAACAATTTACATAAGAAAGTTCGACTAATAAAAATTCATACATAATTTTTTTGATGGTACCAATATTATGTTGTTATGTTGATAGCTCAGCAAACACATTTTCCTAATGCCGTGGATATTTGTTATTCAGCTGATCAGTAGAGAGAAACGAAAGATTATTAGTATATGCAAAGTATTTATTGACTTATTTCGAAAACATTTGCTTCAACCCCACTGTTATTTTATAATCATTTTTATTTCACATTTGTATATGAGTATATAATAGTTTTAGGTAAACAGTGGCAATTATACAATATATTAACTCTGGATTATTAAATGTCCACCATATTGTCTCTTTAATTTCTTTGGCTAAACGTTCGAAAATGTTATTTAAACTCCCATTTATAATGGCTTTATTTATCGCTTTCCAAGAGAACATAATCTATGCAAACTATAAATTCTTCAGGCACATACACAAACTCAAGCATACAAAAAATCATAAATTCACTTTGCAACAAATTCACAGAGCTCCACAAGACGGCCATGTCCGAGGGCACATGGTATGGGGAAGCATATACTCGTACATATAAAAATATGCAATTAAACTCGTAGATCCAATAGTTATTCGAACCATGCACGAACAACTGCAAAATTGATTTATAAATCGAATTGAAATTGACTTAACGACACTTTCCAATAACTCATTTAACGCAACGGCCGTGAGCCGCATGATAATTATGCAAATTTCATAATGCATCAAATGACAACTTGGGCATATACTCGTATATCAGAATGAGTTTGTATGCGTGTGTTGTTGCATATAACACACACAAACAGATGTTGCTTATATTCATACATTTATTATTTAGTACGAACGAGTGTATGAGGCATGATAAATTTATATAAAATATGAACCATTTTTTATTGCCATTGTTGAAGCTGCCACTTCTGCTACCACAGCTTCTGTTGCACTAAAATATGTTCAATTTAAATTAAAAATGGAAAACTGTACGTATACAAAATTGCGATTCAAAATACTTATGAAAAATGTGTATCGAAAAGAAAGAAACGATATTAAAAACTCCATAGCGAATTAAGGAAAAAATATGAAATCAGCTCGAACCGAAACTATAAATGCAGTCAAATGAATGCATGCAGTATGTGTGCTTCCAATTTGATTGTGAATAAACTTATACATGCAAATTATTTTATTGAATCCATTGAAATGCGTACATGCTGTACTGTGCAGTAGTAAAGGACAGTGCATTTTTTATAACAGCCACAAATATTTTCATTCATCAGAAACATAGTAGTGAAAGAAAAAAAATTAAAATGAATGAGGGTGATCAGATATATATAATGCTATGTAAAATAATAATTTTCAATTCATACAAAATGCGTCTAAGTCGTTATATTCTATTGATGTTGGGTAACTTACATCTTACATCATAAACTTTCGTAACAAATCCTCATTACACATTGTCAATATCGTAACAAATTTTAGGCCCATTGCTTTACTAAAATGAATTATCAGTGGATAATATGCGAAATGTATATGTAACTGGATGGCAACCGATATAGAATATTTTCAATATGTTTCACAAAAATAATAATAATAAAATTTTATGAAAAGTTTGTGCAATTGGCAATAGGAAATTTGATGTTGCAGTTCGACTTCAATTCAATATAAAAAATGTATTTCGCTTGAAATATTCGAAAGAAGAATTTTTTCAACGTGTTTTTTTTTCTGACAGCACTTCGAAGCAAAAACCGTTAGTGCCCGGGTCAACGAACTTTATTAGTGTCGAAAAATATGCATTCCGAATTTTCTTCTGGGTCACAATAACGTACTGAAAAGAGTTACTGCGTTACTACCACCAATGTAAAATGTAATTAAAGCAACTCGAGAAATACTACGAGACTGTTCTTTGCTACGACAATGCATACAAGACCAGTCTTGGAAGTTTGCGGAATCAAATATAAATGCACTAGTCATGACCATAGGAATAGATTAAAATTTCTTCTGAAAGAAGAATATTACGGCTTATTTGAAGCTTTAGCTACATATACGGATATCAAATACACAATTTTTAGTTGGTGATAAAATCTATTCCCAAAACGAATTTGGAATATACGTACATCATCAAATATCGTCATGTCAAATGTGAAGCACTTGTAAGTTGTAACGAGCTCAAGTTCTTCAGAAATATCGCTATCAGCAAAGACTTCACAGATTTTAAATATGATTATGATAAGTGGATTAAAGTGCGAATACAGCCGTAAACCGCCAAAGGCAGAAAATGTTACATTTATTTTAAACTATTCAATTTGTTTTGTGGCAGTTTATAAAAAGTTTGTTTATGTAACGATTTTTCAAAGGAAACAATAATTAAATAAGTCAAATAAAAGTTATCAGAGCTGTGCCAGCAATCACGTGAAATTTTAAACCACATTTTGAACTGAATCTAACTTTTTTAATTGCTTAATAAATTACAGCGAAAAAGGTTTTGTACACCTAATTCTGATTTTACGCTATAGATACTTTGCTCGAAAACTCGCGTAAAAACCTCGTAAAAATTCATATGATTCATATATATGAGGAAATTCATATGATATGAGGAAATTGGTTCCACATATGAAATATCGGGTTCAATAAGCATCTCAAATTCATGTTATCAAATCCAGTGCAAACTACGTTTTCTTATAAAACTGCATACAAAAAGCTTAGATCGCATGATAGCAAATCAAGCCGCGTAAAAAAATAAAATATTTATTTAGAAATGCATCAAGTGAAATTCGAATAAAAAAGTTCACGATAAAAAATGTCGCGTACACTATATTATACAAAAGGCAAAACAAAAATAAATGATAAGCAAACTGACCATTATGTTGCATGTCTGTCCAATCTCAATGCTCCCGTCATTCCATAAATTAAACATTTACTGTGACACAGAACAAAATTTATAAATTTATGACATACAACTTTTACATATTATTAAATATCCTTAATAAAACGAAAATAAAAAATAAAATAAATTCACTGGTCAATAAATCTTCAACATAAATCTGTAATGAATCAGATAGCAAAATTCAATTAAAAATTGCTCTAGTGTATTTTTGTGCAGCACTCGCTGGTTGTGCATCTTTATGCCGAAGTATCGACAACGGAAACCGACACTGTGTGAATAACAATTTTTATAATTTCATTTAATTTTATTTATCTCTCTTTACGATCCGAGTAGTTGAGAAATTGTTAGTCTTTGTTTATTAAAAGCTGTTTGTAACACATTGTGGTCAACCACACCCTGGCACCTCGTATCTTGGTTGCACCATCTCTACAGCACTAGTGGGACCGATTGAAGCAGTCAACCAGGCAGTAATTTTTTCAACCAACCGGCAAAAAGACTTCTTAGGCTTGATGAGTAAGTGCGTTTTTAATTGTTAAACATAAAATTGTCTTGTAATCGCATCGTATTGTCTAAGTCAAGAGCGATTAAATATTCGCTGCGCGCGGTAAGTTTTTGTAGTCACGCCATTCTATTTGAGCTGAATTTGCATTTGCCCTCCAGCTTCATTTGTGTCATGATTTCACTAAGAAAATGATTTATAAACGCGAAATGAAAATGTATTAAAAACACATTACAAACACTGCTGTTTACCTATTACAGACGTGCGACTTGGGTGAATATATTTAGCACTTCATTTTCGTAGTGGTTTGCATAGAAATGTTATTTTTAAATAGACTGTTTGGTTTCTCTAAAGGGACGAAATGGGCACATTTCCTTAAACGAATATGTCATAGTAAGAGTTATTTTAAAAAAATCAACCCATTTATGAACATCGGTACGGAATTTATTTCTTCCCCATTATACTTTTCCCGAGAAAATAGCCACTTATTCTAATAAACTTAGCAACTTGGTTTTGTTTTTGACAAATAAATTTGAACAAATTCGAAAAAAAATTTTACAGAATTATGTGTTTTAATATCTTGCGCTAAAAGTTGTACAATAAAACTGATTCGATGATTCGATGTATCTGATTATTTTTTATACCGTTGCCTTTTGACGTCCCATCGTGTTCATGAGAATGGTAATATTTTTATTTGACGGACCTACAAACTTCTTTTTTTGCTCTTTACCTGAAAGTTTGAATTTCTCAACCTATTTCGGTATTATCCTGCATTTGTTTTTTAATTGAACTTTTCAACCCAAAATAAATTTTTACAAATATTTTATTCAATATTCAATTTGTTTCTTATACGAGTACAATTCTCACATTACTTTATGTACGTTGTATGTCAATTGGTGTCAGTTGTGCCTTGGACATTTAAAAACGCCGACAATACTTAACGCAAACCATTATTATTGCAAAATTCGATCCTTTCCATTTGCAGAATTTATATCTGAAATAAGACAATCATAGAAATACGAGTATATGGTTACCTTTATCCAGTCGAAGTAATTTTCTTCGATTATTTTTGTACCTAATCGATATATTGGAAATGTTACAAGAAATTAAAATATTTGAATAGGAATGTCTGCCGAAAATATTGTTCAATATATTGTATTTGTATATGCTCAGTCCTGTACTGCAATATAAGACTATAATGTATTGTGTGCGGGACAAACAAATAATTTAAATAAATAAATAAATATCTCCTTCGCCAGATAAAATTATTGTCGTAATGATCGGTATAACCCTGAAAGCAACTGAATACAAATGTACTTCTTGTGTCGAAGCTGGAGACATATTTTTATAAAACAATTTTATCATTTGGCAGTGTTGTTGAATGCTATAAACTACTATGAAAATTTTACAACATTCCCGGTATTAAGTATCAAAACTGAAGGTGAGTAGCGAAGACGATTGAGTTAATTATAAATAAACATAATTATAGGTGGCACGAATTTCTTTGTTTACGTTTAAAGATGGCTGGGTGTCATAGATAAGGAAAATGAAAACCATAAAGGCGGTTAAAGAAATGTGGTGTATATACTCCGCATAAAATTTGTTCCTCAAAGGTCATACAAGGAGTAATTAAAATAAAATCGCGTGCCCATATTTGAAAAAGATCTCTGATCGAAATATACAGCGAATCCGTTGAAGTGTAGGTGACCATGGCAAATGTGTGTCCAACTGCAACGTAATAGTTTCTCAACTCATCTAACTAATGTGAGTATGGTAGTGTGTGGTATCTGAGACATCATCCATTTAGCTATCCATCCATCCATTCGTTTATTGAATCTGCGTGTTCAGGTAACTAGTTATTGCAGTTTGTTTTTATAACTAAATTATATACGTTCAGCTCATTTTTTTCTTACACTTTTTAAAACAAGATAGTTTCCCTTTCTATAGTTTCTTCGTAAATATTGTTTTTTATAAATATTTTCCTTGGTTTTTTGTTTTATTTTGTAGTTTCTTCAATAAACTTTCTTGCTCATTTGAACGTTCCCTTCCAACATCTGATGCCAAGGTTTCATATTATTACAACGGATGTGCGAGTGTTTGTTGTTCGCTTATGCTCTAATCTGTAGGAATCTTATTTTAACGTGTCGGTGTGGCTCCAGCAGTTTCTCGTCATATTTATGGTTACACAAGGAGCGCTAAGCCATAAACAGCTTTTATAGAGTTCTACTGGGTTATTGTGAAATGGCGCATTTGCTGTGATTTAAAGCCGCAGACAAATTTAGATACGTTTTCAGTTTGATGCCATACAAAATACGTGCTATTCGTTTACGTGTATTTTTATGAGTGTTTTTTTTAAAGATGATTTTTCAATTGATAATGGTTGCCTTTTTATATATATTTCATTTTCGATTATGATTAAGCTCATGTTAGGCGTTTTGTTGGCAGGCCATAAACTAAAGCGTTTCAATTAGATTTTATAAAAATAGGAAAAGTGATTTTTAATGCAGTTCAATTCGAAAGTCTAAATAAATAACCTCTATGTTTTACTATTGTATTAAAAAATTAAAAAGAAGTCAAGAAACCAGAAGAATTTAACAATTGCAAGAGCACTCTATGTTTTTATGTTCATAGAAATAAATTCTGTGTAAAACATCGCATATTTGAAGTTATGACTCTCAAGTAGCGTTATTTACGAATTTATTTAATTTTCTATTTACGGCAGTACACCAAATGTTTTTATAAAATTACTTTTTTTTACATATGACTCTCGTCATAGAATGTACTTTTTCAAGTATATATAAGATGCAAACTATTAGTCAGACTTAAGTTCAAAACTGCGAATGAAAAAGGGGACAAAAATTGGTACTAAAATTCTGAAAAATTAGTTTCCATGGTTAGGCCATTGAACATATTTTTGATACATAAAAGTAACCAAATATATTGCGAATTTCAGCTTTTTCTGTCATTTAAACTTCAAAATTAATAGAATTGGTATTGAAAATTCGAAAAAATCTAAATGGCGATTCTAGGGCTGGACACTTAGAAATTTGTTTGGCACATAAAAGTAACCAAACGAAAAGAATATTTTATTTTTTGTTTTATAAACTAAACATATTTAATATATATGAACGACATTCATTGGTATTAGAAATCAGAAAAGCCAAAAATAGAGCTTAAGAGCAGAAAAACTTAATCTTTTTCAGGAGGGATTTCGAGGATTTTTCCAATCCTCGAAACACTTATGAAACGCGCTTTTTGGTATTGCCAACAACTCCTGTTTCGATTTTTCTTTTATCTCCTCAATCGTTGCAAAACACTTTCCTTTCACCGGTGTCTTCAGTTTTGGGAAGTCAGCGGGGGCCAAATCCGGTGAATCCGGTGGTTGAGGCATGATAACGGTTTTGTTTTAGGCCAAAAAGTCAGACACAATCAGAGATGTGTGAGGTGGTGCGTTACCATGGTGCAAAATACATGATTGTTTTTTCCACAATTCTGTGTCTTTTTGACGAATTGCTTCGCGCAAACGGCGCATAACTTCAAGGTAGTATTCCTTATTGACCGTACGACCTTGTGGCAAGAGTTCATGATGCACCACGCCATTGCAGTCGAAGAAAACAGTGAGCAAAACCTTCACATTTTACCTAAATTGACGTGCTTTTTTCGGTCTTGGCTCTTGTGGATGCTTCCATTGGTATTATTGGGCTTTGGTTTCAATGTCATAGCCATACACCTATGATTCGTCACCAGTTATAACGTTTTTAGGAAATATGGATCGTCGTTTGACGATGTTCAAAAGCTCCTGAGCGATGTCCATGCGACGTTGTTTTTGCTCAAAATTTAGCAATTTTGGAACAATCTTCGCTGCCGCACGTTTCATGCGTAAAAATTGCTTGGCATGAGCCGAACGATATGCCAACATCATCAGCAACCTCTCTGATAGTGATTCGACGATTATCCAAAATCATTTTCTTCACTGCTTCAATGTTTTCATCGGTTGTTGACGTGCTCGGGCGACCAGGACGAGCATCGTCATTGACATCTTCTCGACCTTCCTTAAGCCGATTATATCACAATTGAGCTTGTGTTCTGCCAAACGCCACACTCAACATTTCAAATGTCCTTGCGCATTTGGCTGATATTACCAACATATATAACAGACATGTGTACCCACATAACAGAAAAAAAATATTTAACTCACGAAATTTTAAAATAACGGTTATTTTTTATCAAACCTCGTACATCTCAAACATACATATAAACAATTTCTGTGTTCAGATTATTGGAATATTATGAATATTGAGATTTATAAAACGGAAAACAGTTTATAAAGTTTTTAAACTAAAGATGCCAACTGTCGCCATCTAGACATTTTTAAGCAAATTCATTCAGTATAGAAGACACACCACACGTATTATATTTTTTTACACCCCTACGTCAAGGTTGCTTTGGTAGGAAGTTTCAGTATTTCTTTAGTTTAAATAATTAAATTCTTTCATGATAACACAAGTATACAAGGTTTTGGATCTGAGTAACCAAAAGTTGTTTCTAATGTAATTTTGGGCGCTGAATTCGAATCTGCACTCCGTTTTTTTAATTGATTCTGGTTTTCGAGATATTGAGCATCTTATGTTTTTGCTGCAAACGTAGTTTTTTTGAAATATTTTGTTGAATAGTGTGAAGTGGTGCTGGAATATCTTTAATGTTTCTAATGTTTTGTAATCTCCAGATGATGTGTTTTCGTTTGAGTATAACAGCCATTTTATATTTACATATATGCTGTTGGAATTCAGCATCAAACTTAAAATTTCTCATTTTTCAGTTTTGACCACATAGTTTCCACAATAATAACTAAATTTAACTTCCACTTTGTAAAACGTAAACCAGATACTTAAGCGGTTAAAATAAGGTATTAAGGTTCCAAATCCGTTGACTACTTCCAGAAATATCAAAAAAAGAACACGAAATTTTTAATACAATTTTTATATTTTTTATATGAAGTAATTACACATCACACATAATTGGATCTAAGCAACTAAAATGTGTTTCTAAGGTTTTTTGGAGCAGTGAATCCGAATCTGCACTCCGTATTTTTATATTGGATCTAGTTTTCGAGATACCACTTGTATAATATTGTGCCACACGCGTTGCAAATCAATTTCGGTACCCACGGCTTTAGAGTGTTTGATACAGAGAAACCAAAATAGTAAAAATATGCATTTTTGATCACATCAGTAATAACTTTGCCTCTTTTTTTGATTATATAACATCCGCAAACATAACAAAAAAACTTTGAATCAACAATACAATTCTGCCTTTGCATTTTCACACGTTTTAGATTCCAAAATATACAAATTAAATAACGGTACTAACAGCTGAATGTCATTATGATAGCCCAGTGTTGCCAACATGCGAGAACTAAAAAACTAGAATCAATTTGAAAAGAATAAAACCGGATTTGAATTCAGCGCCCCAAATAACGTCAAGATTAGTTATCATCTTCTCTGATCCAAAAGTTGACCTGAATTTGTAAACTTGTGTAATTTTGTACATTCTATGTAAACTGGCATGCAAGTTGGAATTAGCCTTCTTCAATCATTTCTATTGGAGTGCTACCTTATGAAAAATTCATTGACAATCACTTCTGAGCATAAGAAATCGGTGCACTTGATACAAAAATTAACACTATTTACAAGCCAAAATATTGTTATATTAAATTTTTTAACATCTGAAACCCATCCAATTAAAATGTGTATTACACAAAATGTTTGCAAAACTAAAGGCCGAATGTGGTATCGTTATATTCCGTTTAGCCAAAAAATGCAGGACAATCATTCACATAAATGCAACTCTTTGTTACTATTTCTGAAATTACGAATGAAATCAGCGTACCAAAAATCCAATAACTATTAAGCAAGAAGTATTTTATGATAAATTGTTTGTTACATTCATAAATCAGCACATTCCATTTAGTGCAAGCCAGTGGATTTAATTCATGACACATAAATCTCATCAACAGCAACACTTTATGCAAAAGAACACAAACAACACTCGAACAAGACGATTATTTTTCGGTAAAAAATTAACATGTATTTTCTCGTATGAGGCCGAAACTTTCATTTCTATTTTATTTACAAAATTTAATCTTGGCTGTTTTTCTGGTTACAACTAAGGCAAAGGACCCAATAAACAGCAACAACAACTGCATGAAAATAACAACATTATGGCAAAAAAGTGACGTACGTACACGCTAACACTCGTATATTCAAGCTAACATAAAGAACAAGTACAAAAAAAAAAACGTTTCAACATTAAATATATAAAAAACACATACATAATCTGCTGGATGCTGACTTTAAATGTCAGTATGTAATAACGTACATACATTGGAATATAGGTCCACATATTACATTATACTGTAACGCACACATGCCCATCCAGATACAATCGCACATACATGAGTTTCTGTGTAAGTGGCTTAAACTTGGCAGGAATGCTTGGTAAAGCATGCCAAAGCATGGTTACTTAACAAGAACCAAAAAGCCTCAAGTCAAGCGACAAGATTTACGATTTTCTGATTTGAGTTAAATAAATTTTCGTTGTCCAGAAGGAACTGTGGGCGGAGGAAATGTGAAAATACGAGTGTCTCGTCCAAGTGACGCATAAAATACATACTCGTACAGCATGTAATATTTATTTACACCAAATCGGCTAGAGTTTGTGAGGAGGAGTTGCTGAAGGAGGATAGTACCGACACACAAACGCTAGTACAATCAATGTGATTTATACTACAGCATTAGGGTAAGAATTTATATGGCAGTACATTTTACTTAAACTTTAATAAAACTGATAGAATGACGGAAAAACTTTAATAATTACAGAAATAGAACTATAATCTCTTTTTAAGTTGCTGTTCAAAATTCAAAGGTATTACGTGAAACTAATTGACTTGGCTGTAGTTGATTACTAAACAGTTTACTTTGCATGAAATAAATAAATGCTAAACAACTTTATTTCAGAAACTGAAAAAATAACAACTTGTAGAATAATGGAACATTTTTCCTTTGGAGGGACTCAATACAATAGTCTCAGAGTTACCCAAACAAGCACTTCTTGTATTATAATAATTTTTAATTTTTAAAAGAGGTTCAAGTAGATGAGAGATATTTTGGACTAATTAATCGCTATTGGAAACGAAATTCTCAAATGACGGGCGTTTAATTAAGGTCCTAAAATTGACTTATGTTAAATATTTTAATTGCTAAGTAAAGGTTTTATGAAAATTTTGTGCATGAGTCTCTTGTAAAATATAATTTATTGTTTGCAGTCCATTCTGAAGGTATATAGAAATATAAGGAAAGCCAGCACCTTGGAATAGGCCATCAGTCTAATAATGTGTGTACATGGCAACACATTGTAATACATAAGACCAAGGCTGCCGTACATGTTGTTCTTTCTCCTCAAATTTGAAAAAATATTTCCCCTATAAATTATAAAAAACGAGTACGGAAGAAACTGTTTATTTCGTAATAAAACTAAGATATGGGTATATATTATTCATAGATTTTTTAACTATGTGTTAGTAGCAATCACAATGTTTTTATATATCGCACTCGTTCAACAATTCTGTATTAACTCAAAAACTTAAAAGTTTACAGGAGAGACAAAAAACTGTTTTCTTAACGGTTAAGGAAGTTTTCATTAAAAAAGTTCGATAATATTGAGAAAACCCATCAATTATTGTATTGCGCTGCATAACCTTTTTATTTCTTCATTGTCCGCAAATGGAAAAGCGATTTTTTTAGTTACTATCATTTTCTTGAATTATTTTTATTTATAAGAAGTAAATATTTTCAGTTGTGTTTTTTTTATATGAAACTTATTGCTGTATATAATACATTTTTAATAAAACAGATAGACGCGAAATTAAAAAAGAATAAACTAAACAAAGTTTTTAAAGCTAAATAAATGCTAACAATGGCTAAAAAGTTTAAAATATATATTTTATTAAATTAAAAGTTTAAAATATATATTTAAAATTTTAGTAGTATGAATCGCAATACTTGTTGGGGCTATGTTTCTCTTGACTAGATCTATAATATCCTTTCTTTTATTTTCTGACATTGGCATCTTTTTCTTTTTTTGTTGGCAACTCATTTTGTTAATTGAATTAATTAGACTTTCTTATTTCAAATATTCACTCTTATGTTTAATAAACTTAATAATGAAATTTCTATCTGATCAAAATTGAATATTTTGCTATATTGATAAAGTAATAATATTACAAAGTGTCATTAACCCATATCGTCCCAGAGATTTTTTTTCGGATAAGTTTTTTGAATAATTTCTTCGCGTAAATCCATGAGTAAATTCGAAACAAAAACGTTAAGTAAAGAAAATAGAAGCCCAATCAAGCTCGATTGCTGGAAAAATCTGTATGACAAATGACAAGTAGGATTTAAAAAGTAAATTTGAATAAGGGATGAAGTTCACATTATTGATTGAAACTAATGGATCTGATAAAGAAATACATTTTTCTTGTTGATATATAATATTGAAAAATATGTTTTTATTTGGTTACTATTATTCAATCTGTTATGATGAAATAATCTGCTTTAGGACAAAACTTGTTGAGCAAAAAATGTTTTGACAATAGTACAATTAAGTATAATTAAAATTTAATATCAATTGTTTGCACAAGTTTCCCAAAAACCATACCCAAACATAGTGAAACCAATTTGATTATCGTTCCAATAATGGTTTTTGAGAGACCTTTTAAAGATTATTGAAAAATTGTGCAATCTACTGAAATGAAGGGTTATTAAAAAAGATCGATTGCAAAATTCGCGAAATCTATATAAATGGCTAAATGCGCGTATATTATATCTGCTTCCATTGGTTGCAAAATACTACGTGTAATTACATGTTAACACATTTTTAATTTGAATCCGAAAACTATAGGTGAAAGGATCCCAAAATACATATCCGATTGTTAGCCTCCTAAATAGTGGAGGATCGGAGATCAGTATCGGTCAGAAATTGGACACCAGTTCCTATTCTTGTACCAACACTCTTCGTTATTGATCCCACTTCTCGATATTAGTCCCACCTCTCAACACAAATCTTGCTTCACGACATATAATCAAATCCTTCAGTCAGTTTTTAATCCGCAGGGCTTCCAGGAACCCAACAATACATCTAGGATGGCCGCCACACACATTTCTTCAGCAAACAACCCATGTTGCTGTCCCCCTGCAGCCGAGTCGTCAGGATGAATTTTGCAGTCAGTGCCGTGATTCAAGTCCGCGCTCACGAAGACTCCTAGACCGCATTGTACCAATCCTCCGTCTAACACCACCACTGTCAAATCGTGATAAAGGCAACTAGAGAAGCCGTCGCTGACATTTGATGGATCTTATATTCCTCCCATTAAGTCATCAGTAGTACAAAAGAATAAACAATTTCGACAACATCTCCTACACTCTCTTTTAGTTAAATTTAATGGTAAAATGCGATTAATAAAAGACCGTGTACGAAAACAGGCCGAACCACCATCGCAGCTCTCGACATCTTGGGCAAAAAACTTAAAAAATTTTCAATATACATTCATATTTGAAGGAACCGCAGGAAATACTTTAAAATTTAAATTAATATTTATAGGCTAATTGTTCGAAATTTGTTTTAAATCTCAAAGAGACATGATAAATATTCCAAGCACAAATGAGCAATAAAAATGTCCGTTAAAATACTTACTACATAAACAATTAAGCTGTGGGTTGAGCTACCAATAAAAATTGGAAAATGTTCACATGTACTTAAGTATAAAATTCAAATTAAAGAAGTTTGGCTTAGGTATGATGGAACAAAAAATTCAGAAAAATGGGAAATGAAGAAAATAATCAAACGGTAACACAGGTATTATAACAATAACATGTTAACATCAGGTTGATACAGTTCTCGTATTCTTTTTCACAATAAAATTTGTGTAAATAGGGACTGTTATCACATTCAACTAAGCCACCTAATAAGTGGTGACAAACACAATACACATGAGCACTGATGATGAAAGTGTTGCGGCTTTCGAAAACAGCTGTTTTGCTCTGCTGTGTAAGTTGAATAACTAAAAACTGACTTTGCTTTGTACCTTTCCTTTGTATCATGTCTCTCTGAGATTTAAAACAAATTTCGAACAAATAGCCTAAAATCTTAATTCAAAATAATATAGCAATATAAATATTCGTTGAAATACTTACTACGTACTTTAAAAATTGTTTTTAGAGCCATGTTGACTTTTATGGTTTAACTATAAATTATTATAAATTAATAATGAATATTTACGCTCTAAAATGTAATACCAAGTTTTAATTTAATATAATGATGTCACGGGCAAAATATATTGCTCTAAAAATATTACAACGAGTTGAAACCAATCTGTATTTATGTTGACTTTACTTTGGATTTAAAAAGTACGCCCATGGAAATAACGGAGGTACGGTATGAAACTTGTGTCTTATATTTATTTTATAATCAGCTGACGACGTAGGGGAAAATTTGTCTCGAATCACGACAGTGAGAGAGTTAACTTTTTAAAGATATTTTGTAATACAAATTTTATGGAAGAAATAAACTAAGTTGCATATCAGGCACCAATTCCATCATATTTTTGCTAAAGAAATTGGTTTGATGGCGGCGTTAAAGCTGCTTGCGTTTTTGTGGTGGACAGCCATGTAAAGCAATGAAGGGCGTTAGTGTACCTTAAATAAGTAAAAATTGCAGTGGATTTATGGATGCGCCTTCAAAACTACTTTAGTTTCGGTAGAAAGGCCATTGCTAGAGAGTAAATAAATTTATAAACGCTATCACAAGCGAGTTGATGGTGGACTAATTTTAATCTTTGAAGACAAATTATATCATAGAGTTTTGTATGAATAAATTTCATTTACTGTTGAAACTGAAGGTGTTGCTATTTGTATATATCTGCTTATTTGCGTTGTGAGTAGAGCTCGTCTTATTATAAAGTACAAAAGAATTATACAATTTGTATTTGTTTTTGCCAATTTTCTGGCTCCAGTAGGTTGCAGTATAATTAGCGTTGCTGTCACATTCGCTTCGCATATGCCTTGCTTCATTTTTTTTAAATACTTGAGCTCCATCAAATAAATTTAATTTATTGTGAATATATTACTTACTTTTAATTATTTCATTGCAATTTGTTTATTTAGTTTTCAACTTGGCGCTTCAACCAATTGAAATCCAAACGCAATTCAACAGCTAATTTTTGTTCGTATACGTCTCTCTGCCTTGAATAAAATCAGCAGTGGATGGATGAATGGACGCCAAAGCGAATAGATTTTCTTTTAACCCTAGAACGTCATCCTTCGTCAATATGACGACGGAAGATTTTATTTTTAAATTAAAACCAATTTGTTGTATTTGTTTTGTTCTCAGATTTTGTATAGCGCTAGTCGCTCGCAAGCTGTTGTTGAGTGTAAAATTTCAGCGACCTGCGTACATTGTAAGTGTTTGTTTTTTTGCTTTTAATTTTTTTTCGTAGTCAAAATGACGAAGGATGACTTTTGTGTAACTTTCAGGTTTCTTCCGTGTATTTTTTTTATGAAAAATTTTGTTTGTTTTTTCTGAAATGGCAAATCAGTGATCTCTCATTGATGAACAAATTGACCAGTTTCTCTCCAGGGCTGACGACAACGATGATTTTGAAAGCGATCTCAGTGAAATAGGTTCTGACATTGAAGTTGATCAAGAAGAATCCGTTGGAAATACCACCACATCAAACGACCATAATTTAACCCTGTTGTCTTGTAAGCCCAAGCCAAGCATGGCTTGTAATGAACAGGGTACTATAAATCTCAAAACAAATAAACCCAGCATGGTAAAATTGTACAATAGTACGAAAGGAGGAGTTAATGCATTCGACCATATTTTCAGTGTTATGAGCTGTTCAAGGAAAACAAGCAGTTGGCCGTTATGTCAATCTTTCGGAATTTTAAACATATCATTTATTAACTCATATATAATTTATGCGCACAATATGCTTCAAGATGATAAAAAGCCTCTAACTCGCATCAGTTTTATAAAAAACCTGTTTTCAGGACTCGTAAAAAATCACATGGCAGACAGGCTTCAAATGCCGACAATAACGTCTAATCTCAGAAAAGGTATACAAAATCAGCTGCAAATAAATAACTCCACAGATTCCGAGAAAACTTCTACACAAAATCAAACTGGAAAAATAAAGATATGTGCAGTTTGCCCTTCTTCGAAAAGAAGAATGACAAATGTTGTTTGTGCAAAGTGCCAAAATAGGCTGTGTGGCGAGCACAAAATTGAAGTTTGTGACTCGTGCTTTATATAAAGTATATAATCTCAAATCTAATGTTTTTTTTTTAGTTTAATACTTATACTTTAAAAAAATTAAAGACTGAATTAAAAAAAATTGTCTTATGTTACTTTTTTTTATGTTTTGTTATTATTTGTTTCAAAATCTATGCTAATTGAAGGAATGCTATGAAATGTTAAGTTTTTATTATATGTTAAAAAATAAATAAATGAATTTCTTTAAATATTCATTAAAAAGTGTCTATTAATACATAAGAAAATTATTTTGGTATCCATTTATGCTCACGAATGTTTTTATAGTCTCTTGAAGTATCCCGTAGTCAAAATGACGAAGGATGACGTTAGTGTATGTAAAATAAGGATGACGTTCCAGGGTTAAATAACTAAGAGCTCATTTATAATTTATTCTTCGTTTTTTTTTTGCTTTTTTAGCCTTTGCATATTATTCAAGTGCAACAATAACGAGAACTGCTTGGCAATGGGTACTAAATTTGTACGCGTTAAAAATTGCTGATGTTGCTGTTAACGAACGAGCATTTAACGTAAATTGCGTGTTTAGCATTAATTATGAAATGTTAATGGCATTTAAAAATGGCAGCACCTACTAGTACACGTTGCCGCACAGACGTATCTTTGGGCATTACATTTTTACGAAAAAAGCCTTCTTGCAACATGTTAATATGTACTTCCATACATAAATGCTTAGGGAAGCCTGCATATGAGTGGTGAGCCGCCAGCAACAGCTTTGCATATACGAACGAAATGTTGCTCTTTTTTAACATAATACCCAACTGTCGAGCACTAACGAAAAACGAAAATATATTGCTTTTGACATTTATTTTGCAACTCGTAATGGAGTCGCCAATTTTGTCGAATGAGACGCCAATTTTGTCAAATGACACTTTCAATGAAAATTTCAAAGTAGAAATCTTTTTTTTTAAATCGTTCGAAAGTTTCACGAAGTTTCATACAAAGTTTTGCAAAAAAAATTATTTGGTATAAATTTCATGTGGCATAAGCCTCTAAATCTGTCTTGGACTTTAGAAACGTTCGCAGAGGCCTTAAAGCCGAAAACGTCCATTTGAATGTTTGGACATGGAAGCAAACTAACGACCCACATAGTAATCTTATATCAAAAATTTTAACACGCGATGAGGTGAAATTAGGATATGAGTATAGTTGCTACAAAAAACGAGTCGCGGAAAGACTCGGGCTTACTGGAAGGTTTCTATAAATACTACTAAGCGATACTTCTAAGGTCGCCATTGCCGGTCGTTTAGTGCCGGTGGGGATTCACTACTAAAATTTATAAATTTAAACGATATGTAGTCGGCACCAGTCTTTACTTTTTGTACCACATCAACTTTCACAGGCCATTACAATTGACAAACAATTTACGACAAGGAAACTTTTTAAAATTTTGATGTACATTCTATTCTTTCCTTTTATTATTTCTTTATAATAATATTGAGTTTTCGAAACCATTTTGGTTTCCTGATGTGCTCAATAGTTTTTCAGTTACAGGCTCTTTTTCATTTCAATATGACCTCAATAATCGTATTGATGGTAGTACTCAAGACAATAGCTCATAACTAACGATTAGAAACGGATCATAATTTCACAATTGAATAGTTCATCTAATAATTCAAAATAATTGAAAAAATATAACAGGAACTTTCAAACGTATACGTATATGGAATTGGTAATACTATTTTATTTAGCATCAAGTGATAGCATAGACGACGAAAGAATAATACAAAGGCAGAAGTTGAATCGATATAATAAATTAGATATGTGGACCATAGATAAAATTATGACAAAATTTCTGAAGGGTTTCCATTTGAGAAAAGAGTATGAAATTTAGCTTACTGAAAATTGTATACCATTAAAAAAGTATTATGCCACTGATTACAGTTCGAATTATAGAGTTTGTTGTTCCTGCAATTTCGTTCGTAGATACGCGTATCCAAAATCAACACATACAATACCCACGTAAATCCCATTTGACTAGGAAGATCAAATACTTTGCTAGTAAATGATCATATTAAACCCAGAAATCAAAACCTCTCTGTGCAAAATTTAATAAATGTTTTGACCAAAGTATTTTACAAGATGAAGATATCAACGCTGAAATAAAACGACGAACGTACAACTTTATCGACAACACATTCTATGAAGTGTGCCTTGAGGGAGCTCAAAATTCACCAGAAGAGAAAAAAAAATCGCAAGAGATATTCTAATTAAACACCTCAAGCTCCAACCCCTGGCTGTCTTTTCGCTGGAGTACATAAAGTGAAGAGCTGTACATTTACGAATGGTAAAATGTGGGCCCTGGTTTTATATACATCACGGATGGAAAACATGATACAATTGTACTTTTTTTGGTACAATTACGTCTTTGGTGGTACCGTGGTACTACCACCATTAATTTGGTACAATTTAAATATCTCAATCAAAAGCTTACACCTAGTTCATAAAAACGTTTTACGCTTGAAAATTTTTGTTAATTTCTCAGTGAATCAGTTAATAAACATAAAATATTTTTGTGAATTATACGGTTACATAATCAAAGATTTTGTGTCAACTTTTTATTACATACAGTATTCCAGTCAGCACTTCATGAAATTTTCGGATCGTTTCTTACCCCCTGCTTCTTCTATATATTTATTTTGTCGTTTCTTTTTGAAAATGATTGTTCTTTCGAGAGAAAACGGTTCTTTAGACCCGAATCTTTCAAAATAGTGTCTTATGTCTCATATATCTGCTAAATTATGGCTCAGTTAAGTAACGGACTTACAATTATTTGCTATAATTTTTCGCAACAGAAACATTTTTCATCGTTAGGCTGCCTTATATTTGATTCAAAAACAATCACGTTGAAAAGAGGTATAATAATTGATTTCCAAATACCGTAAAAGTTTTCAATCAATGTCTCGTTGCCTCCATTTTAAACTACCAGAAAATTTATTATTTTAAATTGTATGACTTTTTGAATAAAGTTTAATCAACTGATTCGTAGATTTTTATGTATATAATATTTTTTTGTTGTATACTTGTGTAGAGAAGTTTTTGAATTTCTATTTATAGAAATTTAAAATATATAAAAAAAAATGGTACCGTCATGGTATGAAAAGTACAATTTATATAGTTAATTGGTACAAAATCAAAATAGCCCTGTTCCATCCCTGATATACATACAATGCTGATCTCAAATAATAGAAATTGTATGATGCCTCAGCTTCGTTTTGACTGACATGTAATTATTCTTTTTTCAGTTTTGAGTATGAATCGTCGGTGTAAATTTACACTTGTTATTGCAGTTGTTTATGGCTCTGTTTTTACTTGTTAGTGCATTTAGATGAATATCGCACAATTATTTGTATTATTAGTATCGCAGCACACACATACGTTTTCGTGTTTGCTAGTGCGAGTGTAAAATAATCGGCCCGTTTGTCGGTGTAAAATGCTTCACATCGGTAAAGAAAAATGCAACATCCACGTATTTAATCGCTTTGTTAATTTTAAAATCAACAATTAACGGCTGTTAAAATTAAATATTTAAACAATAATTATTTTATTAACATTAATTAATGTGTTCAAAGTCGGGTTGTTAAACACGAATGCATTATCAATTTCATAGTTCCTTAATAGTGTTTTCACACTGACGTGGTTTTAATAAAAGTTTATTTACAACCTGGTTTAACCAATCAGAATATTGTGTTAAATCCATCTTAAAATTTTTTTTGTATTGATGCCATAAAATAGTGCGACGAGCTTAAAGATTGAAAACACCTGATATTCTGCAGTTTGCATAAAAGCCATGGTTCACTATTTTATACAATCGGTCGTCTCAATTAAGAGAAAATCTCAGTACATATGTGTTCTATTTCAAATACGAATTTAAGCCCAGACACTTTTATAACTTTTGAATAAAGTGATAAAACAATGTGTTGAACCTGGATTAAAAATAAGTTAAATCACAAGTACAAACATTCAGTTCAATGCAATATCAATAGTGAGATCTGAACCTTCGATAGATATCAGTAGCAGGAAATATCAAGAGAACCACAATACTACCATGTTCCTTTTTCCTCTTCGGAGGAATTAAAATATGGAATCATGGCTACATAAGTGCAGGAGGGTTCTGTTGGCTGAAGTAGTAGAATACGAGACTATGAAGTGGAGGGTCCTGAGTTCAACCCTCCCTGAGTCATAAATATTGTGTTGAATTCTTCTGATCAGCATTAGTGCGTAGTTGTGTTAGTTGTTGCCAACCTGTTTCAGTGATGAAGGCATAGCACTGATCACTGAACATAATTGACAGCGACTGACACGATCATGTACTAAAAAAAGCTGAGTAACAGCACCCACCTTTGTCGGTCCTGTAGCAAAAATTGGCAGGCGAAGTAGAAAGGTTACAATAGCTACAAGAAATTGTCTCTCTCCTCATCCTTCTTCATCAGCCCTCTCAATACTATCCCCTCCTTTCTAGTTCCGTCACAATGCAGTGAATATGTAGGGGTCATCCACTGAGTGCTGGTCCGAAGTAAAAAACACAAACAAAAAAATTCCTTAAAATTATTTGACAAACTTATTGTAACTTTCCAGGTACCTTCGACATTTTGTTAAGACATTTTAACTGAAGAACGGGCAGTCATTCTTGTTTTAAATATCTTGTATAAATTTATGATATTGAAATATTTAGTTTATTTCTTTAGCAAACAATATGAAGGCTGAACTACGATCCAATTTTCCAAAGGGGTAGACCAATACTTGCGGTCTTCCTAACTTTAATAGGAAAAAATATAATACCCATTAACTTTAAGTATTGAAGTTCAAATACACGGTATCAAAAATATACTTACTTAAAAAGTTCTTAACATTCCATTAAAATTTAAAATACAATTTTATGATTTAACGTTGTTGCCAATAAAAGAACTCTTGACAATTGTTTCTAACAGTTTTAAAAAATTCATGAATTTCAGCAATTTCTTTGTGAAAATTTTGAATGACAAAATACAACAAAAACAGCTGAAAATAAAATGAACAAAAATACTCCAAACAAAAAATACGAAAACAATAACACACAAAGGTGCTCTTCAGTGAATATTTTCCATTATAAAGAAAATTGCACAAAAAAGTCATGAAATTCTTCGGCAAGGCAAAAATAAACAACAAAATATAAAAAATTGTCAAGCTAACAAAATGGGAACGACATTTTATTTGGTCTGGATTTTAAAGGAAGAACAGCACTCATTCGAACATGTGCATTTGATCTAAGCACGACTTTGCTCTTTAACATTTTTCGTATACAATTTTTATTGTCACAACTTCTTCAGGCATGATGTATTGTTGTGTAAAGATGAAAGAATAAATATATTCACTCGTTATTCCAAAAGCATACAAGCTTCCAGACTTTTGTTATCTGCTTGTTCTGTTGGTGTTGATTTTGTAACAAAGGATTTCGTGCACATCAATATGGTTGCATTTTTTTAAATGACTTGTTATGGTATAATCTTTTAAAAGCAAAATAAAAATAAAACTTTGAATAAATATTTGGGTTTAGTTAACTTAAGGAGATGTGTTGACAGTGGTAGTGCATCTAACTAAAGTGGTTCTATGGTGTGAAGATATAGATATTTTCAGAATATATGTTCATTTAAGCCTCCGTATAAATCGTCTCCTCTTAAGCACTCTTTTCCATTACCTATGCTTTCTGCTTATATATTTTTTAGATAATCCTTATTATTGTAACGATTGTTACTAGCTTCTAATTAAGGGCTCGATAATTCTCTGATGTAGACTTTCTCATATAATATTAGAATAGGCGGATCACTGAACTTCTCTAGCAACGTAGTCTTCCAAGACCCTGACTGACTACAGGTGACAGCAATCCTTATAGCCTTTCTCTCGTTTCCTCTTTGTATATTCCAAGTGAAGGACAAACTAATCTTTAAATCATGAAATATGGTTACTCATGGGTTAAATGGAAAAAGTTGTATTTTTATTTAAGAGCTGAATGATTTTTGGCGTCCCATATAAAATTTGGTTTGTATAACGAACTAATTCCACATATTTTTGCACGTTTTATGTTTCTAAACCAATTGTCTCTATAGCCGGCACGACAGATGTACTCCCTACGTGTGCGATGCATTAAGCAGGAGTAACGACACAAGGCGATCGCCTTTGGAGAAGGAACTTATAGTAGCCATTTTGTTAATCACTTTACATTTCATGCCATTTTATATATTCTGCATTCCTCCGGTAGTAGTGAACTTGATAACTACTTCACCCAACAGAGCCCTCTTTCCCTTGTCCGTCGTTCTCTCGCTCGGTTCTCTATTTTATACGTTTATTATTTTCCTCTCTTCCCACATGTCTAGATATTGTGTATTGTGGGCAGATAGTCACATACACTTCGGCTAAAGTTGTTCCACTTTCTTCATTCCATCCAAAACTTAAGAGTTTTCGAAGTTATAAAAACAGATAGCTTGTCCACCGAGCTTCGCAGACTATAGTAAGGGGAGGAAGAATTCATATGATTTATAAAAATGAATTTGCAGATGAGTTCACCTTTTCATTAAGTTGACTTGCCAAAGCTATTTTATAATGCGCCATTGACTGTTTCATCCTTCTAGAAGCAAAAACACACTATGGCAGTTTTTTCCATTGCAAGCGAGGGTGTACAGCAGCATTTGTCACTTATATGTAGAGCCTCAAAATCAATGTAATGTTTTTAAATTTTTTATTGCCAATATATAAATAATATATATATTGTTCATTTGAAGTACATAAAACGTAATATATACCCACAAAAGTAATTATTATTATCCATAAATACTGTTTATACTAGAGAGCTCTTGTATGAGACATTGTATAATTTTAATTTATATTGTTAACGATTGTTTATGTAGTTTAATGTTTATCAAATATGTAAATAAATAATCGTTGAAAAAAAAATATGTAGAGCGTTTTTTTTTAGAGTATCAGAACACCAAATATTTAATCAAAATAATTGTTCTATTCGTCAAACTCATCGGGCACTTCTTCCATTTTAGGAACATTTATATAAAATAAATTTACAAACATAAATTATTGATACTTGTTTTATAGCAATAAGCGACTTATCCTAACTCCTTAAAAGAAGTCATATATTTATTTCTTACGATTTATTAAAAATTACAGACAAAAATTCAGATTTATTTAAATGATGAACACAACTTCAGACTCACTGAGAAAGCATCAAAAAGTGAAATCATTGTAATAAAAGTGCCATGTAAAAACTATTAGGTTAGGGATAGAAATAAGTTAAGGCGATTTGACTACTTGCTCTGTTTACTTCAGTTTGCGTGTTATTTTGATATTCTTATACCAGAAACAAGAGATATTAAGAGATGATCTGTGGGCCTGCATATGCAGATACGTGATATTGGCTCTTGAGAGATATTAAGTAGAAAAGATACTAAGTGAAGTGGTTAAAGTAGGGAATCCATCTCGTGAGATTTGAATATACAGATGAGCTAATATCTAATGAGGACGCTTATGTAGCCCAGTAAACGGCTACTTAAAAGAACGCAAATAATATACGGAAGCTAATTCAGCTGTCTTCTGGAGAAATCGAATCAAGATGTGCTTGAGTAGATTTTTTCATACTGGCAAATCTGATATAAATATATATATCCCTGCTATGGGATCCCAAATTTCAGAGTATAGGTTGTTTTGATGCTCATAGTATGACGGTCCTCATAAGTCGTGCTTATATGTTAATAAGAATAGATCAAAATCCATTATCTCGACAGATCAATTAATATCAAAACGTTGGCATATCAAAAGCACTAGCTCCGGAATCTCCTTATTCAGATGCTGTATATGTCGCAAAATGTTTAACCCGGAACATATGAGAGAAAAATACTTTTAAGAACAAACAATGAATCCCATCTTCCAAGTGAATGAAGACCTATACAATAAATGTGTGGAGAGTTATAAAACGTTTACCTTATAACATTTGTCTTGATGGCAAATGCGGTGTTGACTGCTCTGTGATAATATGGCGCAACCGCACTATTCACTATCATTTAAATTTTGGAATAGAAAAAGAACAATAATACGAATTGGAAGCATTAGACAAATTAATTAGCAAATGTGCTTCGAAATTGCATGATCAAAAGAGAGGAATCTAATTTTTCAATGCTCGTTCCTAATTTCTCACTGGAAGGGAATTTACGGACAGCCAAATCACTTTTGGTGGAATCATGATTCTGCTGTCAGGTCATTTCCCCTAAAATGTTCTGACTATTGTCGTATATTGAGTACAGACTAATATGCGAGTTTTTTTCCAGGAAAATAAGATTGCAAATTCGTTTTCGAAGCAGTTTGTAGGCACTGGAAATGGGAAAGTCCATCACATCACAGACACAAAAGAATTTTCTTCTTAATTATTTTCCTTCAAATCTGTCAACAAGTTATTGAGAAGCAAGATGTTGTGAACCACTTCACAAAATTTTTGAATTAATTACAACTGCCCTGCTATAGCATGTGGTATACCCTGTAAAAAAATCCATTTATTATCAAGGTGAGATTCAAAGGAGAGGATGTTTTGATTCCGCGAATAATAATGGTTCCTACCGATCCTCGGTTCCATTATCAGAGGCTACAATTTCCCATTAGACACTATGCCGATCGTTTACACTTTGAGGAATCAACTTAGAGTTTCTATGTTTCAAGCACGGACAATTGCATGTGCGTATTCACGTGCGGGAAGATCATCATCGCCGTGTAATCAGGCACCTCAAAAAACATATAGCGGTATTTACAAACGGATGCATACGTAAATGTTTTTAGGTGTGGTGAAACGCAGTTCACTGGATAGTTAGCATATTAATTTTTTGACGTACACATAAATAAATAACCTCTCTTATTAATAAATAAGACCAAAATAATTATATTTATTTAAAATGCTAACTAAAGATGCTTAAAGATTTATACATGAATGGTTAATTTATCCAAGTCTGATTCATATTAATAAATAAATTTCTATTGCGCACATTTCTCACTTAATGCAAAGTTATTGCCAGAAATAAAACAATAAATTATTAAATTAAAATTAAACCACAAGTAACTTAATCTACTTGCTGGTGATCCCTTGTGTATCTCTTAGTCAGCCAATAAAATGAGTTGCTTTTTAGCAGGCGACTTGTAGCTCGTTGCTGGACCACGCACAAACGAAAATCCAAAAGAAGTAAAAAAGTAAACAGAAAAAAGTTATTTAATTTAATGTTATTTGCATTTAAGCAAATAAAAAATGTTGTGTCTTAATCTCTCGGAATGCTACGACGAATATCTGGATAGTCCTGTGTCTTCTTATAATTTGTTTTTTGGAGCGCTGTCTGGCTGATTGTTTGACTTTCGATCTTTCGGTTGGCTTGGAGGTTCCGTTCACTTACAAAAATATTTGTATGCGCAACGTGAACAATTTCGTAAGAATACCATAAATACCACACTCACACATATTTGAATGCAGGGTAAAAGTATAATTTGAAACCACAAAACCACTACCAGCACACATTGAAGTTCGTAAAAAATAGCAACATTAAAATCTTGGCTTTTCTTTTGTATGAAAATATATGACTATGTACGGGAATTGTATCCAATGCCAAGCAAGAAAAACGTTTAAACAAAAAAACAGAAAACGATTTAAATTTATTTCTTCATTTACATATTTTAAGAAGTTGGCATTCGAAAAGCAATAATTCTTATTACACATATTTCTTACCTGTGTCTAAAATCCAATACATATTCATTGTTGTAGCAGACGTAGTTTTATGGGACATTGATAAGGATGCAGAAACATGTATGCATCTACACAATTAAAAAAAAGATATCTAGACTCCGACCAAATTTTATGGACTTGAAAACATTAAACAATGAAAGTTGTACACAACAAAGATAAAAATTTATAAATTTATTTTAGGTGTAGATACTGTAACTATGAAGCCGCGCTTTTTGTTCAGATGCGTTTGAAACGAAGTCAGCTTAAAAAAATATATGTATGTATACTTTTATCTATTAAACTCAAAATTTCAACTACAGCGAATGAGAGAAAGCTGTCAGAGATGTAAGGTAGAAGAAAGTTGTTAGTAAAGACTCTTTACAGTCAGTATTTCAACAAAGAATTGTATGAAGTCCTTTGTCACATGCGAATAATTATTTGAGAGAGTAATTTTTTTTTTTAAAATTGCGTATCTATTGTGTTTGTGCAGAAAGTATTTTAACATATTAAATTGTTAATTTTTGCTTTTGTTTTAAAAGCGAATTTAATTAATTCAATTATCACGCATAACATAGTAAACATGTAAGCTACACAATTTAACTTTGTACATTCATTTTTCAGCCACCACATCTTTACATACTAACGAGGTTTTACAGTAATTGTGATCATGTCGTATTTTTTTCCTTTATAAGGTAGTGCAAATAATCGTCCAAGTTAAAATCACCAGAAACTGCAAAATTCGAGTGTAAAATCGGAAAAGACTATTGTGACCAGAATTAGCAGATTGCTCAACAGCTTTGATCAATTCAACAAATAAAATCACTTGACAATTTTCTCTTAGAGAAAAATTTAAAAATTCTTTGCAAAATTGATCAATCAAAAGGTGCTTTTGTAGTTGTCCATATCTTTCCTAATCTCTTCACGACAACTATGGGCAGATATAGAATTTCTGAGGGTTGCCTAGTGCCATACGAGCGCAACATACCGCAAGAGATATTCCCGTGGTACCTACTTATTAACAGTGTTGAGCGCCAACCTTTCTACTAATAGCACATTTTCCTACAATCTCACACGTGTCATCTGTTTTCAGCGGTAAGAAGATAATACTTGAAGATGCTGTTTTAATAGCAGCAAGCGGTATTGGAGACGGTCATAGTAGAGCCAGCTTTAACTAGTTCTTTGACCTCCAGTTGCAGGTCATTCACGAATATAATAAAGCGGTATTTTTTCAACTGTTCTAAGTGAAGATGTGTTTTTGACAGAAGAAATTATTCAAAGTGTTTTACTCCAGACTAGCACATCACTTCAAAAGCATAACAGGCTGACTGAAAGAGCAAAAATTTTCCTCTGAGTCAGCTATTTTTATTGAAATCTGTCGACACGTCGTAGAACAGGGTGACATAATGACTAACGTCATCGAGGCAACAGGACAAAAATACTAGGGAGAAGATGTGCTGATTCCGGGTACAATGGTGATTCCAATGGATTCCCCACACCATTCCAGGCGACTAAAACGCCCTATAAACTTGCTTTTGATATAATGGTAAACAAAAGCCAGTCTTTGTAAGTTTACGGACTCAACTTTAAGTTTCTACCCTCATGCACAGAAAAACGTCATCTTATTATTATATTAAATTGAATTAAGATTCTATAGGCTAATTGTTCGAAATTGTAATTTAAATCTCAGAAAGTCATGATACATATTCCAAGGCACAAAGGCAAGTCAAATCAGTTTTTGTTATTCAACTTACACAGCAGAGCAGAACAGCTGTTTTCGAAAGACGCAACTCTTTCATCATCAGTGCTCATGTGTATTGTGTTTGTCACCACTTATTAGGTGGCTTAGTTGAATGTGATAACAGTCCCTATTTATATTATTGTCATCTTATTATATTTACGCACCACAAATGACAAAAAAAACTGATCTTAGGCGAGTTTAAAGAAAATAATTATTATTACGATAAATAAATATTTAATACTCTTTTCAATCGTAAAGTTTAAACACTATTATTAATTTTCATGCCGTTTCCTTGTAACCATTTTCATATCAGCCGTATAACATCTGGTTTCAGAGGTTGTTGTTTTTGTTTCTGACGCATTTCTTAAGTCATAAATTTCAAACGAATTCGCTTTAACTAAAAAAACGTTTTAATTAAATAAAAGCGAGTCACTGCTTAAGTTGTTTTGGCTCGTAAATCTTGATCTTGTCTTGATGGTTGGACGTTTTCTCTTTATTTTTACATGGTTCTTTTTATATATTTGTTTTTGTTTTTTCTTTAGTTTGAGCGAACAAAGATTTTTAATTACTTTATCAGATGGCTTCCATTATACGAGCGTTTTGTAAGTTGCTCACACAATAGATATTACAGTAAAACCTTCAGAAGAGTGATAAATATTAATGACTAACATAAGCTTATTTCTAACATAAACGAAAACTTTCCATTAAATACGATTTTTATTACATTCCTTCATTCCATTAACAGGAGAGAATCCAGTACTGAAAATGTGGTTCGACAAATTGCTTTAATTTTCGATTTTCTTGTTTATTGAATACGAATATTTAAATTTTAATATGAAAAGGTTACTTTGAAAGTTTAGGATTTTATTAAATTGAGTTAAGGCTGATGTCTATTAAATTCAAAAAAACAAAATTAATACTCCAAGGCACAAGGGAAGGTCAACATCAGCCTTAATTATCCAACTTTAATAGGAGAGGAAAATAGCTGTTTTCGAAAGCGGCTACACTTTCATCATCAGTAGTCATATGTATTTCTGTTTGCCTCTACTTATTAGGAGGCTTAGTTAAATATAATAACAGTGTTTATTTGCAATAAATAATGTGGACATATTTATGAAAAAGGAAACATCAATAAGCTTGTAACATTTTCTTTTAATATAAATTTTTAGATTTCACTAGTTACTAATAATGGGTGTTTTTTATAAAGTGATACAACCTTGAGTTGGCATCACTGCTTTATTTGATCAATCATTTAACAGTTGATAGTTGCTTTTTGGTTAGTTTGCATTGACATTCCATTATGGATCGACTTACACCAGAGCAACGCGTGCAAATTGTTGAAATTTTTAATAAAAATAATGGTTCTATTCGTCAAACTCATCGTGCACTTCTTCCATTTTATGGCGTGCATTATCGTCCTTCGAAGAACAATGGAGCATTTTCGGACCACATTTACTGCTACTGATAATATGCATCGCGTGAGACGCCAAACAGTGCTCACTGAAGAAGCTGTAGTCTCTGTACATTAAATCATTGAAGATAATCCTCATCAAGCAACCTGTCGCCTTCCTCAGCAACTGGGATTGTGTTCTTCCACTTTATGGACGATTGTTTTAGTTGTTGAAAATTGGTGTTCCAGATTGCACCTTGTACGCGCCAGCCGTGGCAGCCACATGGCCGAAATCATATCTAAACATTAATGTCATAAAATTTTCTATCCAATAAAGACAGTTTCATTGATATCAAAAATATATTACTATGTTTTATTATGTTTTAAACTTGTCTCACTCTATAAAAAACACCTTATATATTTCCATTTAAATCAACTCTAGAACACTTATATCAACTTAAAGATGTAGGATTTCTGATAATCCTAAATTAAAATATTAAAATATGAATTTCCTTGTCTAATTGTTTACTTGTTGGTCCTAAATATTTTCTGTTATTGATATGAGTACAGTCACTCGGTGTGCAAGAGAACTACATATGAAATGCCCTGAACAACAATACTAAATTTTGGTTTCCAAATCATCGTTAAGGCAGTTTAATATTGCTAACAGCCACACTTTACTATGGCGGTATTCAGGGCTCGGTTCAAATGGACATGCGCAAGAGCAAACGCAAAACCGTTATACTTTACACCAAAAACTGCATGAAAATAGTCTTAAATACTCACCCAATTTGAAATTCACATGATGCAAGACCATTTCGAGAATACACGGAATACCGTCTCCAGTATACATAAATGCTTTGGAACAATTGAATATGAAAATTTGAATATATGCATATGAAATATAATTTGTTTGTTGTGTTTTTAAAAATTCCAACGCCTACTATGCTATTTCTTACGTAGTTCTCAAATGGTTTATAACACGTACCACGTTACGTCTCAGCTCCGTCATTAAAGCTTACAAATATTATTTTTAAGGAATGTAGACTTAAGTAAAACAATTTGTTAAACTTTTACACTATTTTTGCATATAATAAAGCCCATTAAAGGGGGCGGCGTCCAACAATATTTTTCTTTTATTTCATGGCTCCAAGTTTAACGCGTTGGACCTTCTTTGACGAAACCCTTTCAGACCTGGCGCAAAACTACCAGGAATAGGAATTTTTTTTTAATTTGTGGAATATGTTGTCTCTACAGCGTATGAAAATATAATCAACGATCCTTCAAGGATTTGCAGGACACGCCAAATCGATGCACAATCAATGCATGCTAGTCTTTTTCACATTGGGCTAGCAGAAGCAAAAATATTGAAACCGAAACCTACCCGCAAAATCGATGCATCACGGTCTGATAGGGATAAAAATATATCATTTGCTTAACAAAATTAAAAAAAACACTTAAAAAATCATGTTGTTTTTTAGAAGATGGCTTAGTTCTTTTTCGGGGAACTTTTTTCCCTCTTGCCCGACTTAGCCCATTTCCGAACTTAACCTGTGCTATCTTTCAAGATATATTTGTACCAAATTTCAAGAGTCTGCCTGGTTTCGTTTGGACTGAATCGTGATTTCCACAGACGGACGGACGGACATGCTCATATCGTGTTAGATTTCATCACTGATCAAGAATATATATACTTTATGGGGTCTCAGATGGCAAAGTGAATATACCTCGATATTCTTTTTTGGAGGGTATAAAAACATATATTCGTGTAAAGCGAAATGTGAAGAATATGAAAAGAGATATCATGTGTAATTTTCTAACCCCTTTGCTCCAGTAAAAATGACGGCAATAATTGGACGTCACGAAATTCATTGTGTGACTTAGGTATAAGAGGTTTTGTTATTTTTGGAAGTCAACTGATGATTTAGTGTAAGAACTGATTAAATGCGAACATAGACCTAGGCAAAAACATGGACATAGATATAAACATAGGCATAGGTATAGATATTCTTAACACACTACAAGCAAAGCATGTGTTTTATATATATGTATATATATATATATATATATATATATATATATATGTATATTGTAATGTCATGTAATGCTCTACTATACTTATTACTTATTTATAGCAATCCCTACCGTTAAGTTTATTTTATTTTCAATAGTCAATTGTAACGAGTTTGAACTATTATAACTCCATCTATGTGTCATAATTAAACCATACCATCTGTATTTCATAATATTACTATTTAGAGCAGCTATGGAAGAACTGCAGCCAACAGTTTAATGTAAATATTGACTATGAGCACCATTTAAAAGTTTTAATAAAGAAAGCGTGTATTAAGAAGTCTACATGCAAACCTGAATGACTTTCTTAATTTTTACATTACATCGTCAGAAGTGGGATAAACCTGCAAAATTAAACAAAACCGAAAGATGGAATCAACTTTAACCAGAAAGCAACTCCAAGATGTATTAAAATATGTAGGAGTGTCAATCACAACTAAGCATTCCACCGATGCACTTCGCAGAATTTTTTCTGACAACCGAGACATTGTGGAGGCTGCATTGAAGGAAAATCCTAATACATATCATCGACACAGAGACTGATGGAGGGAACAAAGCCGACAATGACGGTGTTCCCAGCAACGATGAATCCAAAACTGTTGTCGAATCTACGAATTTTTCACAAGTCGCCATTTTATCTTTTCCTTCGACCTCCGCCACCACTAATACGAACGCTCCGCTCTCTTTGGCCTCGAATTTATTAGTGGTCAATACCTGTGCTAAACACCTGTGCTAAACCTCCGCAATATATTCGTGGCCCACCGCTGTCCATCCAAATGAACCCATTGGTAATTTACACTATGACGCCGCTTTTGCAAACAATTCGAATAATACCTACGTTAAGCGCTACGCTGGAAACCATTCAACAAGTTCGTTTACTTCCACAATTACTGAGGTTACAATGCATTCGAAAGCTATTAAGGCACCTATAGCCGAAGAAAACGCCAAATTTTCGCCACTACGAAAATTGCCGCCGTCACGTTCCCAACTGAAGATTCGAACTTTACCGAAGATGACACAACAGAAACAGAAAAGTTAGATGACGAAATTGAAATTTTGCGCCGCCGCCATGAAGTTTTACGTCTGCGTAAGGAAATAGAAATAATGGAGCGCGGCGCGGCGTCTGCAGTGCCAGACCGCATTGTAATTTTTCAAGAGATTGAACATGCTGTAATAAAATTTAGCGGGGAGGATCGAACATTTGGAGTTACTGAATTTTTCCAAAATCTCGAAGAAGTTTTGGAACAAGTAAAGGCCGACGAGCTACTAAAATTCTTAACTCTAAGAAACTCTTTAATTGGCTCGGCGCGTTTAATACTTGGGCGAGGGGCAATGACGTATGGAGAACTTAAAGCCAAACTATTTAAGGAATTTGGACACACGGTAAGCCGCTAAGAAATTTACAACATTCTACGCAGACGAATAAAAATATCCGATGAAAGTGTTCGATATGTTATGGAAATGGAATCCATTGCAATTCGGAGTGATGTCACCGATTTTGAGCTTGTAGCGTTTGTGCAAGAGGGTTTACAAGGCCGTGTAACAGATTTCATTCTTTTTGCGGCAGCTAAAACTATGGATGATATAAAAAATGCTATCCATATGTATGAACAGCGACAAAGAGTAAGAGGTGGTGAACATAATATGTACAATATCCCGAAGAATCCCGTGACATTTGATACGATACACATTGACCACTTTGGTCCACTTCCGTCCATAAATTCGCAGCGCAGGTACATTTTGGTTATAATTGACGCTTTTACGAAATTTGTTAAACTATTTGCGGTAAAGTCTACAAGCACGAAGGAAGTTATTGCTTGCTTAGACAAATATTTTATAGCTTACTCAAGACCAAGATGAATTATCAGTGATAGGGGTACATGTTTTACTTCTTCTGAATTTAGTACATATCTTCTGACTAATAATGTAGATCATATTCGGATTGCAGTAGCATCAGCACAGGCAAACGGACAAGTTGAGAGAGTGAACAGAGTACTCAAAGTGATGTTAAGTAAGCTGACTAACCCTTTGAATCACGCTAATTGGTCACAAATGCTAACAAAAGTTGAGTTCGCCATGAACAATACAATTCATTGTTCTGCAAGGCAGTCTCCTAGCAAATTGTTATTTGGTGTTGAACAGCGTGGTACGACCATAGATTTTTTGACGGAATATTTAGAGGGAAAGAATTCTAAGAAATATGTTCGTGACTTGGAGCAGGTTCGAACCGACGCATCGGAGGCTATTATGAAGTTGCAGGCGAATAATTTAAAATATTTTTTGAATAGGAGCAAAGTATTATCGAACAGGTGATTTTGTTGTTGTTCGTTACACTGACACAACAGTTGGTAAAAACAAAAAGTTGAACGAGATTTTCCGAGGTCCTTATGTAATTCACAAGGTTTTGCCCAATGACCGATATGTTATTCGGGATGTAGAGAATTGCCAGATTACCCAGCTGCCATATGATGGAGTAATAGAAGCTTCACGAATACGAAAATGGATAGATAAATAGTTTGATTGAGGGCAATAAAAAAATCAGGATGGCCGAGTTGTAATGTCATGTAATGCTCTACTATATACTTATTACTTATTTATAGCAATCCCTACCGTTAAGTTTATTTTATTTTCAATAGTCAATTGTAACGAGTTTGAACTATTATAACTCCATCTATGTGTCATAATTAAACCATACCTTCTGTATTTCATAATATTACTATTTCGAGCAGCTATGGAAGAACTGCAGCCAACTTTTTATTTTGCCTTATAAAGACTTTTCTTGTTATCCAATGGATTTCTGATTGTATAAAAGTGTAGAAAAATAAAATAGATTCATATCGAATATACTTTATTTGTTGGTTTAGTTTTGTATGAGTTTCAGGGCCTACTATTCTTGTTCTGTTGTTATTTTTGAAAATAATTTGTAATTTACAAGTTGTGAATTCTCAGATGGTTTTCGGAAGTATATGCATAAGATAAGAGGTTTTTAACATTTCAAAACTGTGGTTAAAGTCTACTGACGATTTGGTAAAGCACCAATGAAATGCATATAGACATTGCTTACCACCAACAAATAAATTTCATTTATATATAATAGTATTGTGACAACAATGTGTCAAATAAAAAAATTTCATATATATATATATATATATATATATAAATATATATATATATATATATATATATATATATATATATATATATACATATGTAGATATAGATTTTTTCATAAAAATAGAATATGGGATAATAATTTTGCTCTACATATGAGAATGTTGTATAGCTCAAATATTAGATGTCAATAAAAATCATTCTAAAGGTCATTTAAAAACAAAATGTGGTAAGCAAATTGGGTGACGATGAGATACAAACAACAAAATTAATAATAAATAAATAATAACTAGTATTTTGCGGCTACTTTGTGGTCATCACAAATGCAAGTTTCATTGCGAACTGAATATATCTGAACAAGAACAGAAATTCGGTTGAAGTCGAGAGAATTCGCTGAATTAGATAGTGCTCCTCCTCCTACTTTTGATGTTAACACACGTTTCATTGTACTCGTTACAGGTAGTTAAGTTCCACAAATACCTGAAGCTTTCGTACCACCATAATGACAGATTTAATTTTTAATTTTTTTTAATGCCTATTGATATACAGGTTAAATACGAGGCAGCTCTGGCTGCTACGAGATTGATGGTAATGGGTGAGTGGCTGACAAGGGAACACTCAACCAAACACATACTATGGTGTTCACGTCTTACCCGGGAACAACGCTCGTACGGTCAAGTGCTATAGAATACCTATTAGATATGTACAATCACACTGCACCACCATAATATGGGAAGTTATGGAGTGGGAGGATGCAGGTATATTGAACCCCATAGCTAACCTATACAAGGACATAACGAGGATTGGTGACCGATCGGATGGAGGTTTCTTTGACATGGGTCGTAACTTTAGCAAAAACTTCCGCCTGCCGGATCATAGCACGGTATTTCAGAGTGAGATCGTGGCTATTACGGAATAAAATAGTTGAAGGAAATCGATAACAGACTACTGATTCGTATATTCGCGGATAGTAGGAAGGTCATCGAGGCACTGACGAATCATGTGGTTCAATCTCGGTGTGCACTACAGTGCAAGGATGAGATTAACTCATACCCGCAATGTGGGGGCATAGAGATAATATGGATTCCATGACATCAGGGGATACCTGGAAATGTTGAGGCAGATAGGCTAGCAAAGATGGGAGCATTAATGGCGAACATCACACTGGATAGTCCGAAGCCATTTCAGGTTTTTAAGAACGAACTAAAGCGATGGGCTATAGAATTGCATGCAAGAGATTGGCAGCACTCTACCGTAGGTAGGGTGACTAGAATTCTATGGGGGGACCCAGAAGGTAGGAGGACAAATGAGGTCCTAACATTGAGTGGGCCAGTACTAAGGAGGTTGGTTATTTAATAACAGGACATACAGAGTTAAGGACTCACCTGGCGCGAATGGGTATCGTTGGCGATATAACATTCAGGGCCTGCCAGGAAGAGGACGAGATACTAGAGCACTACATGTGCTACTGTCCAACTTTTAGCCAAGTCAGAACACAAACATTTAATCAGGAGATTATACAGGAGAAGTACATTGAAGAAACTAGGTTCTTGACGTAATCAAACTCAGAGGTTTCCATGGTATCGATGGAAGCTCCCTACAGTGGAATGGGAACTCCTTATTATAGAGCGCACAACAGGCCTATAAGGCCTAAGTGTAATCCAGGACGGATTGGGATGCTTATGCCCCTCTTTATCAACCTAACCTAACCTCCCCTTATCAGTATCGCTACATCGTCTGCATAGCAGACGGGAGCAAGTCCTTCCTGGGATAATATCTTCAGTAGGGTATTTATGGCCACCACCCACAGCAAAGGAAACAGTATTCCCCCCTGTGGCATTCCGCAACACACATTCCCTCCTACCCATGTGTCGTTAACCTCGCAACTTATCTTCCTGTTCCTTAGCATATGACTGATCCATCCAGTCAATCTCTGGTCCAAGTCCAAGTTACCCAGCGAGTCAATAATGCTCGAGGTCCATACATTATTGAAAACCCCCTCTATATCGATAAATACAGCCATTGTGTACATACCCAAATCGAAGGTTCTCCCTATATCATATACAACCTCTTGTAGGGCCGTCTCAACACGACCCTACAAGATCAAGGTGCCCTCCTCTGCCTCCTCACGGTGGAAGATTTCCCACTTGCTCGCATCGAGGCCTTTGTTCTGTTTGGTAATTATATTTGTTTTGGCCTCGGTTTTCAGACTTCCACCCCATCCTTTTATATAAAAGGATGCCTTTGTTAGGGCTGGGATTTCCGTCTTCTTCACAAGCGAGAGTCTTCCACCTTCCCATGGTGCCTTAATGTTGTTTATTCGGTTTCGTAGTATCTCCACACAGGAGTCAGACTCCAGTTGTAGAAACATTACGTCCCGAACAAACTTGCTGCTTGATGTGGAGCATCCTCATCAGCTGACAATATGTACTCCACAATACATTCGTTTATGGCACTTTCCACCTCCTTGTGGTAGTGCACTGGGATTTTGCCTGATGGGCTGCTGGAATCTATGACAGCATAGCTCAGATCTTCTGCCAGTTTCCTGCGTGCCACTTTGGCATACGTGGGCAGCTCCTTAGCCCTCCTTTCGTCCGGTTTTCTCTTCTGTGATTTAGAAGCTTTCGGAGCTCCTGCAACCACTGAAGATTTCCCTGACACTATCGCCTGTTTGGAGGTACTAGCGCCCGGTGTGGACCCTACTCCCTTTGAGCCCTCCGAAGAGTTCTCTTTAGGAAGTTTGGACCCATCGCCCGCTGCACCCCCTCCCTGTGGGGAGCGTTTTAATTTAAATTTCTTACGGTGGCCAGCAGCGTTCTGCTCCTCCGGCGAGCGAATTCTCTTGCCCTTCTCCGTGGAGATGGGTGTAGAGGCTTCACCTTCCTGCTGATTCCTCCGTTTCAGTTTTGCTGCTTTCCGCCGTTGTGCGCCTGAAAGATTCCTCCTTTTCGTGGTGAGTTTGGCTATGCTAGTACTTACTTCCGCGACCATCTTATCTACTTCGGAGGACTCTATATTTTTTGGATGGGAAGAATCGGAGACCCCGCCCGTCTTTTGTAGCTGGGGATGGTTCGTCATCACCCTTGGCACCGATTCTACCTCTCCTAGGCTACTTGTAGCTTTAGCAACAGCGGAGGCCAAGTTGTCCACCCCCGAAGTTGTTTTCGTACAGTCACTTGCTGACGACGAGTCGGGGCCTGTTTGCTCACCACCAATAGCCGCCGGTACTGAGTTATTTAAGCTCTGCACCGTAACTTTCATATTTTTTAAGTTTTTTTCCATGTTAGTTATTATTCGGGTACCACCCTAGCTTGGTTTTGGTTGGTCCGCGAGGGATTACGTGCATCCCTTAGGTCCGGGGTAGTGCGGACGATCAACATCCCGGGTGTGGTGAAATCCTGTTCACTGATGTGTTCAGTTCCTCAGCCCATCCCGAGGCGCTAATCGCCCACCCTACTCCAAACCCCCCCCCCCCCCCTATCCACCACCTGGGGACGCGTCCGATGGTAGCAAATCCAAGCAAACGTCTCCACACGGAACGCAAAGTAAAACTAATATATAAACATTTTTGTTCGTTAACTTTTATACGCAATTGTTTTAACCATTTTTCCACCTGAGATATATACCCCTGCAGGTTTCGAGAAGCTTCTTGAGACTTTTCTTGAACGCTTAGAAAAGCTGTATCATCAGCTAATGTCGAAATGTGTAAGTTACTATTTATCGGCATGTCAGAGACATAAATCAAATATAGTAAAGGACCGAGGATGCTGTCTTGAGGAACTCCGGCTTCAATCAACTGCTGAGGGCTCAGAAAATCGCCTTCTTTAACAACAAATTTTCGGTCTGTTAAGTAGCTTTGTAATAGCTTAACGGTGTTAGTTGGTAGGTTTTGCTTTAATTTATGTATTAAACGTCAATAAAGAGCGCAGAGCAATATCTCTTTTCCTCGAAAGTTGTTCTAACTACGTTCACGAGTCTATGTGTTTGTTCTATCGTGCTATGTTGTGTCCTGAAACCGAATTTATGGTCTGGAATGCATCCAGTACCATTAATTATGGGTGTTGGCTTACTCAAGAATAGTTTTTCAAATAGTTTTGACATGTTGGACAATAGGCATATAGGCCTATAGGATTCCATCTTCGTATGATCTTGGCCCGGCTTTGGTATCATGGTAATCAGTGAAACCTTCCATTCTGCGGGATAGCATTTGAGGCGCAAAATACCATTGAAAATAAATAGAATTATTCTTTTTGCAGTATACGGTAGTTTTAAAAGCATTTTGTTGCTTATTTCGTCAGCACCTGGAGCCTTTTTCGAATTTAAGCCTGTAATACAGTGTTCAATCTCACGAATATTGAACCTCAAGCTAACATCAAGTACAGCAGGTACTGCAGGCAGCTCTGCTGTATTATCGGACGTATTTAAAGTAAATACTTTCTGCAAGTGGTTTACAAATAGAGTACATTTTTCGGCGTCAGTCCTTGCCCAGTCTCCATTCGAACTACGCAAAGGAGGCTTATTTATCACCGGTCTTTTGAGGCCTCTGGCTGCTCTCCATAGTGAATAGTATGTTTGTGGTGTTGCGTCGAGACTACTCAAAAAAATTTTTAGAGAAGCAGTTTTTTGATATTCTAATAGTGCTTTAAGCTGTTAAGTACATTCCTCCAGCGTAGATTTCAGCTGAGAGGACCTGTAGCGTTGCCATTCCCGACGAACTCTTCTTTTTCCAGCAAAGAGCCGTTCAATATCTGCTGAATAGACTTTATTATATCTCATCTGAAGATTTGTTGTAGTAGCATTTAGAGCAGCTTTCTTAAGGTTTTCCTCAAACACTCTAATAGAGTCATCTATGTCAGCAGGCGTTTTTAACGGAATGTTCTATGTGTAATGCGCACTAAAATTTTTTTTTTGTATTTCACCCAATTAATTCGTCTGTTTTTCATCGTTAAATCGCAATTGGGTGATGAAGTTGTATGTGAGAATATAGTGACAATTGTAGGTGAGTGGTCTGAAGATAAGTCTAGCGATGCTTCAACTTGGGTCATCTCACTGGGCACACCTTTTACTACTCCAAAATCAATAACGTATTTTTCGTCTATCAGTTGGCCAGTATGTTGGCTATCCACTTGAACTGACGTTCATCCCATTTTAAAAACTGAGTCGAACAAAACTCGACCCTTCGGTGTGATGAGACGAGATCCCCAGAACGTATGATTTGCGTTGTAGTTGCCAGCTGCCAAAAAAGTGGCCCTAATGATTTATAAAACGTACTATATTGACTTTCCGTAATTGAAAATCTTGGAGGCGAATAAATTGACGAAATCACTAGCTTTTAATGAAAATTTCCAACGCAGATGTTTGTTGCCTGAAGATATTCTTCACAAAGATCACTTAGTTGGTAGTGTTTAAGACGCGATTTAATTAGTATTGCGGAGCCACCACAAGCTCTACCTCGACGGTCCTTGGTGTCGTATAAAGTATATCCGTGGACTTTAATGGCGCTTCGAGATGGCAGATGAGTCTCAGAGATAAGCATTACATCAATTTGTTTATCCATCATGAAATATTCTAGCTCGTTTTTGTGTTGGCGGATGCCGTTTGCGTTCTAGAAACAAATTTTTAGGTTCATGGTTTATTTAATACAGCCTGTAGCAATACAGACTGCATTCTTAACATTTCCTGTATCGTACAGTTCGAATTAAAGTCGATAGAGCTTCAATGCGGGTAAAATTAGAGGCAGTATTTTCATTTGCAGAATGCGTATTTTGTGCTTTACTCGAATTTGTCTTGAGAAAGTTAGCGTGTGAGAGTTGGGTTGCAGTATGTTTTTGTGCTGCTGTCTGGGGTGACTTTAAAACGTTTGCGTATGAAACCTGGCTGGTAGAGAGTTTTTTAACTGAGGATAATTTGTGTTAAAATGATTCATGAGTAGTGTTTCTTCTATTGGCCATAGAGCGCTTATATTGCGTGTAGACAGGACAGCCCCTATAGTTGGCAGTGTGGTTTTCAGTGCAGTTGCTGAATTTTTTAGTTTTCGAGTCGTTTTTTGGTTTATCACAATTGGCAGTGCCGTGTAATTCACCACACACAACACAAACGGTGCGCAACTTACAATAAGCCTTAGTGTGGTCATATTCCTGGCAGTTCAGGCATTGAATGGGCCCTGCTCATTTATGTGGTTCTTCTACGGTTATTTTTCGGTGTAATAAATATCGTAATTTGTAGATAGGTTGTGTTTCATTTTTTTTTTAATTTTATGTCACCAGGTTCTAATTCCACACGAAACATTGGTTGTGAAAATTTCCCCCTGTTTTTAATGTTCATTAAATTTTTTACTTTAAATCCGTTATTTTGAAGCCAGCATTTTACCTCGTCAGCGTATACACATGAATCAATTCCTTTAATAACAATTTGTAGACCTTTAGCACTTTTTAGTTGATAAGTGTAAAAATTGTTGTTTTGTGTTTCAAAATCGGAAACTATTTTACGGTAATCATTTTCTTGATTTACCTAAATTTTGGTTTCTAGGATATCACCACGTTTTATTGGTGTTACGTAAAACGACTCTTCTCCAATTAATTGAACTAGTCTTTTAATTAAATCCATTGGGGTTTTCTCCCTCAAGTAAATCGGAGGTGGTTTAAATGACCTGCTTATGGTGGCCGGTTCATCTTCATCTTTTTGCAGAATAGAAAAACGATTTTCGGAAGATGGTGCATCCAGTTTTAAGTCTCTGGACATTTTTGCCGCTGAAGCGACATTCGCAGATTTAGGGCTACGTTTTCTTTTAAGTGCCGTGATATCCATTCCCACTTGAACTTTGGGTTTATCGGAACAATTATCTGGTACATCACCTTCTGGGGGTTTTCCTCTTTCACAGATAATTGCAATATCACTTGTTGTTGGTTTGGTCTGCTGTAAAGACGACTTGAACAAATTGATTACGGGATCTTTTATTCTTGTTTCAAATTATTCATCGAAATTGAGTTAGCACGCTCACGACCTAATAATCTTGATGTTAAATGTACATTCTTTTTTTTTCTGAAGCTACCAGTGTCACGTAAGAATTTCTGCTATTTGTTGCTGTTATTTTGTTTATATTTGAACTGCTCATAGAGCAGTCCTTTTTTTGTTTGTCACTACTTACCGAGTGTCCCTCGTATATGAATACGTATGCACTTGCAAAATAAAATAAACAAAATTAATAAACGGTATATTAATGTTTTTTGTTGTTGAAACTTTTGTGTTTTTTATATGTGTGTAGTTTGCCTATTTTTTTTATTTTGTCACCAGCGACGATTTCAATAACACGTCCGTTTAATACAAGAGTATGAGACTGACAGATTTTATTTAAAGAAGCAATTGGCAAGTCCAATCGAAAAGTTTTAAGGTATGTTTACACTTAGCAAATATTTGACCAAAAAAACGTAACCACCAACTAATAATGAAAGATATTTTGGTTCAGATACGTGTTCATTAAGTAAAACAGTTTCATACCAAACTAAAAGACAATATCATAGAATTCAATATTATTGGAAACTGTTTAACTCAATAAACACTCGTCTGTATGAAAAGCATTTCATTAATATTTAGTGGTTACGCTTTTTTGGGCAAATATTTGCTAAGTGTAACCGCACCTTTAGAAACAGTCTGGATAATGGATGCCATCGTCTTCGTGGGCAACGCACTCGATCGTCTCCCAGAGTTAGTTAAACCTCTTTGTTGGAATCATGGACAAGTCCTCAGAAGAAAGTATTTAATGTGCTCAAAACCCAGATTCGTACACTTTCAGTCGCCGCACACAAAGATATGGTAGATATTAATGTCACTTTTTGTGATTTGCATTAGATGCGACCACAACGACCACAGTAAACCAAAATTATTGCGATGCAATTCACGTCGCATAGTATTCATAATTTTTCTCAACTATTTTCTTGGTTATTTCCGCCAAAATCATATGTCGGTACAATTTAAAATGTTGTTATTACAAGAACGATTTGAAAAGTGAAGAATGAGTGAAAAAGGCGAAGCTCATAAGGCTAGGAACTTATTGATCAGTGTTCATATAATTTGTAACGAGTATTTGAGTGATATGCCTGACTTAAGATAATTATTTAAACTATTTTAATGCATTTATATATAACAGAGATGGAGAAAATATCTGTATATTAAAACACTATTTAAAACGAATGCTTGTATGTGTGATATTTTATTTGGACGAGCAATACGAAAAGTAAATTGGAGGTATGGGCTCCAAACCCACATACATGCAAACATACACAAGTACTGTGACAGACCCATAAAAACAGGATTAAAACTTACGAACGTGTACACACATATACGGATTTTAATCCCCAGTAATTACACAAGTTAAATTAACATTTAAATGTACGTATACATATTTTGGAATTTGAAATTAAACTCATGCAACAATAAAATAGAGGAGCGAACACACATGCCCATATATTAAAATATCCGGCCTTTATTTCCTGAGAGGATGTCGCTTTTTATTTGAAAATAAACAAACTGCCACCAGCCAAAGTGCGAAGAAGTATCTCATCAGCTTTAATAGAAATTGTAGAAAAACCAACAAAATATTACTCCATCTCCCTTTTTCTTTTTTGAATTATTCCAAAATAAAATATTAGAACATTAACGGCAACATTCAAAGTTACCGATAATAACTTAATATCATTTTTAATTCAAAAATGTCAGCAGCCAAATACCTAAACAAACATGCATGCATACATTTGTATTTGTGTATTTCTGTGTGTGAGTAAATACACTCGTGTACTCTACTCATTCTGATGTTTAAAACTGATAAAATTGTTTGATGCTCAAAGTAATTGTACATTGGGGTATAATAAAGTGCTATATACACATTATAAAATGGCCAAAAGGATTAAGAAAGGGTTGCGATACACACAAAGGCAACGCTCCCTCAATCTCCCACCCATGCATACTTATATGGTGTTTGTATATGTCTGCTTACTTTAGATGTAGTCTAACGATAGAAAATAAAAGGACTCTAGTTTTTCATATTCACTAAGCCAAGTTAGCACGAGGTTATAGGGCATTAACAAAAATAGTTTTAAGATCTCAGTTTTGCCATTCTATTTCTGAATTGTATTTTAGTTTGTCAATGCCACAATCAACAGTTCTGTAGTTTTATTACTTTTATAAAAGATAATCTAGTGATATATTATTATTAAGAGCATAAATCATTTAATGGGCTAGATAGAAGAATATGACTGTCTTTCCGGTTTCGGTCGTGTGGCATCTTCAAGTGATATTTATTTTCTGCCCAGTGGCTAAAATATCGAAACTACTATACATTTTCAAATATATTGCCGCATTTTTGAAGTAAACGCCTTATACTTCCAACCAAAGTAAGCGAGATAGTGATGGATTCATCCAGCGAATATAAAGGCTCAGTACTATCTAATATCCTAGATATGAACCCATTAATATTATAGATACCAGATAGGACACCTCTATTTCTTTTAAACTTAACCTCAATTATATACACACATATGTGTCTGTGTATGTGGGAATTAAAATCTAAACCAATAATGAAACATTATTTCTGTGGTTGCCTTTTCGTAAATTATTTCACATTAAATGTTCCAAATTCTGGTCAATTTTTGTATTCATTAAAAAATTAAAAAAAAAATATTAACCATATAAATGTTCTATAAAGAAACGTTAATTTTAACAGGAATAATTTCTACACACGACCAAATATTTAGTGGGAAATGCTCACGTTTGTACTAACGTTCCTTCAAAGTAAGGAATTTTAGAAGAATATATCAGTGCAAAGCTGAAAATTTTGCCATTTTATATCACTCATGGAAACGATCACTTAAGCTAAAAATAATTTATTAATATCCTAAACGGAGTGAACATTTATTTGAAACTTAAAAAAAAGTATATATGTTAAGCAATATTGAAGCTTTATATTCATTGGATGAGCACTTAATATTACTTTGTGTATGTACAAGTGGAAGCTGATCGAGCATAACAATTTAAATGAATCACACATATTATTTCGTACTGTCATTAAGTGGTTAACAATATAGCGATTAGTGCACATTCGACGTATGCCGACATACATTTTTGTCAAGTATAGAACTTCTCTTCAAATTCAAAAGAAATAATTATACAATTTGAAAATTATTTCATTATAACTGCTCCTGGTAGTACGCACTGCCTGATTTTTAATAAGCTTTTGGAAAATCTTAAGTAGGTCAGAATACTGTTGGCCGAAGTGAACTACAAAACCGAAAATATGGATCTGTTTGACAACGTTGTGTTAGTTGTTGTAGGACTGTTTCAGGGACGAAGATCGAGTACTGGCAGCTAAACGTTATCGACGTTGATTGACACTATCATGCCCTTGGAGCGGTTTACAGTACCCTCTTTGGAAAGGAATAAAACGGCTACAACCAATTATGCGTCTTCTCATCCTTGTTTATCTATTCCTCCAACACCATACTCTCCTTTCGTTGTTCCGTTACAATGCATATCATCAGTATAGTTCATATCCTGAGAGCTGGAACAAGCAAAAAAAAAAATTATTTGGACAAAAAATGTTTGTAAATTTCTTTATTTCGATCATACATTCTTGTCTGTGCGAAAAAAAATTTCCGCACGTTTAAAACATATCATGCTCATACTTAAGTGCAGCCAAACATTAAATAATGCCTTAAGATTGCTGGATATCTTTCTCATTCTATTTACTTATATGCCGTAAGACCCTAAGATTACTCGGTAGCTCTCTTATTCTTTTTACTTATATGCCTTGGCTGAAGTATTAGAACACGAGACTATGAAACGGAGGGTCGTGAGTTCGAGTCCGCGCTGAGTCATGATATATTGTGTTGAATTCTTCTGATCAGCATTAGTGCGTGGTTGTGTCAGTTGTTGCCGGCTTGTTTCAATGATGAAGGCATAGTCACTGATCACTGAACATAATTGACAGCGACTGATACTATCATGTACTAAAAAGCAGAGTAACAGCACCCACCTTCGTCGGCCCTGTAGCAAAAATTAGCCGGCGAAGTAAAAGGTTGAAATAGCCAAAAAAAAAAAAAACTGTCTATCTTCTCATCTTTCCTAATCTGTCTCCTCAATACTATCCCCTCGTTTTCAGTTCCGTCGCAATGCATTGCATATATAGGGGTCATCCCCTGAGTGCTGGTCCTACTCCTAATAAAATAATAATAATAAAAACAAGAGAAGTTCCAATGCAACTATGTTAAAACAACTTTTACGTATAACCACGTACATATAACAAACAGAAATAAAGGTGGCGAAATTTCAAAAGCTTCTCATGTTAAACAGAAAATTTATACAATCGCACAGTAAGAACACAGTGGAACATACATATGAATGTATAATTTTATCTCAACCACATTTTCAAACTTAAGGAAAAAGGAAAAAGATGGAACAAAAAAGGGATTTTATACTTTTCAACTGGTTTTCAAAAGGATTTTAATGGTATTTGTTGGTTTTATGTGCGTTTATTATCATCCATATGTGTCTATTTAACATTTGGCTGTGTGTTGCCAAATTTAAGGGTTTAATCATTTGCCAAAAAGGGTTACTTTGCATAAATTCGAAATTAACAATGTGCGCTGTACATACTTTCATCCAGATACGAGTACTAATACTACAATATGAAATGTGTATCTGGTAGGTGGATAAAATGTCATAGTCTGATTTGTGTTATTGACTTGAGCTTAGATATTTATGATTATCATAATACATTTTGGAATTTCCAAGCAGAATGGCAACAACTTGAAAAAAATGTTTGATAAAAAAATTCTTTTGCTTTATTTAAAAACGTTATTTTCTCTAATTATTCTCCACACTTGTTCCTGTAAGTTCTTACGAAAATTTCCTAATGAATTAAATAAACGGCTGCCAAATTGTTGTCATAAATATTGCAGTCTTTAAGCAAGCAGAAGGAAAAAATCATTTGCATAATGACTCTAGCAACAGAGATGAACTAAATTACATATTTTAATGTTTTTGGTCAAAGAAGTTTGTACGAACGGATGTGGAAAATGATATTTAATCACACGGGCAAACCATCATTATCTCTCTTCTCCTTTGGTAAGCAAAAAACGCTCTTAATGTTATTTTATGTCTTAAAACACTACTATGTGAGATAAATTTATTTAAAAATTACCTTGAAAACTGTTTAAATTTGATCAACAGCATCTCATATATGGTGTTCACAATTCTTCAAAACGATAGGTACAAACGAAAAAATAACCCTGAATAAAAAAATATTATCAGCGTATTGCAAATAAGACTCATTTTGTTTTGTGAAATATTTTTCCAACTGTCTGTTTTTCAGAAGGTGGCCCAGAGAATCTTCCCAAATACTTTGCGGGGATCTTCCCAATATACTTTGTATATTTTACATGGAGCCAACAAGATATTCCCAGAGCATAAAATTTGTTTGTTCCAAGACCTACTGAAGCTTTTCTGAAGTAATTCCCAATCGGCTTTTTAAACTGAGAGCTTTTATGAATACCAAAATATTAAACTGACATCTAGTGATGATTTGGCATACGAACCAATAAAATGCCAGCGTGTAGACATAACTAAACTGCAACAGAAATATCTAAAATATATTACGAGTACCCTAAATGATTTAAAATTTAATATTAGTAAAATGTAAAAACCCTTATAATTTAATATTAAAACCAAGTATAAGTGCTATATTCAGCCGTATATTATATACCATTCACAGATCTGATTTTCAATTAAAGAAACATCTTCAGGATGTTAACAAGCTGTTAACGAAATATTGAATAAAAATTATAAGAAATAATATTTTATAAAAAACGACCACAAGCTTGATTGATATAACAATAAACTGATAAGGTCAATAAAAATAAATCAATAAATAAGTTTCAGCTAGTTACTTTCATATATCAAAAGTACAGAATGTAAGTTTACATTTTCTAGATGACCACGTATTTGCGTCGCATTCATTTTTCTGACTAAACCCATTTTAAGGGTTTGCCTACGTTTGCGTGATTAATGCACAGTTGAAAGTTATTCTGATAACACATTATTTATTTATATTATTTATTATTGTATTAACTTTGTATTAATACAAATTATTACATAATAAAGAAAGGAACTTTAGCAAAAATCCTAATTTCAATAAATATTCCTTATGTCTGCAAATATGTACACAATATTACAATATATATGTAAATGGAATATGTATACATTAAGAAAATGGGGTTATGCTCACATATTAACAAGATATGATCAAGACTATTCGAATGTGAAGTATAGCAAATGCATGTGTTTATCATGATGTTATTATTAGATGGCAATGAGAAAAATGTTAATAAACAATTTTAAATGAAATTTATTTGTTGGTGGTCAAGCAATGTCTATATACATTTTATTGGTGCTTTACCAAATCATCAGTAGACTTTAACCACAGTTTTGAAAAGTTAAAAACCTCTTATCTTATGCAAATACTTCTGAAAACCATCTGAGAATTCACAATTTGTAAATTACAAACTATTTTAAAAAATCATAACAATATAAGCATAGTAGGCATTGAAACTCATACAAAACTAACCCAACAAATAAAATAAAATAGAATCATATCTGTTATGTACACCCCTAATGATAATAAAATCGATAATAATGAATATCATTTGTAATAATTATTGTCATCTCCATCATGATCATATTTCCTATGTGGTTTTCATGCCATTCCTTTTTTGTATCTACTAGTGTAAAGACGTGAATTATAAATATATAATAAAGAAGTAAAGTAAAGTAATAAATAGAAACATCACGCGTTTCAAGTTATTATAATATCGAATATAATTTATTTGTTGGGTTAGTTTTTTATGAGTCTCAAAGCCTACTATGCTTATTCTGTTGTAATTTTTGAAAATAGTTTGTAATTTACAAATTGTGAATTCTCAGATGGTTTTCAGAAGTATTTGCATAAGATAAGAGGTTTTTAACTTTCCAAAACTGTGGTTAAAGTCTACTGATGATTTGGTAAAGCACCAAAGAATATAGACATTGCTTGACCACCAACAAATAAATTTAATTTAAAATAGTATTGTGAGAACAATATCTCAAATAAAAATTGCATAACAATTAGCAATTTTGTTATATACACCAGTAATAATATTTTTTTTTAAATTATTCCCCAAAAACTCAAATGTTGCACAATTTGGTGTGTCAATTTCCCTGCACCAATTAGAAGTTTTTAACGAACTTTCATTGCTGGTTTTATAAAATACATTTGAGCAGTGTATCATATCTTTTTCAAGGTTGTGTTGTTATAATGTAAATATAACTTAAAAATATGAATGTGGGAACTTCTCATATTCAATTTTCGTTAATAACATTGGTTAAATAGTTGATATTCCTACTAACTAGCGCCACTTGCAAAAGTCGAAAAATTGAACAAAGAACGCTGATGAGATGCCGTAGCGGCATCGAAATCAGTACTGATCCGTTCTGCTGGTTTGATGGTTATTGAAAATATTCTTCATATTCCAATCTTAATATAAAAAATAATAAATAGAATTTGAATAAAATTCATTTATTAATAACATAATAAAAAAATCCTTTGCAGTCATGCAGATTCGAACTTAAGCCTGTTGAAAAAATTAACAATTTACATAAGAAAGTTCGACTAATAAAAATTCATACATAATTTAAAAGTTTTCATAAAGCTCTAAAGCGTTCATACCTATCGCACGCACGATTACAAATGCTGACTAGAGAATTTATCCCCTTTTACTCTTGGCTTTGCCAAAAAATTAGTACAGATTGAATTTTTTCCCCAGTGGGAAATTTTTTCACGGTCAAAGCAAGCAAAATGTTATGGTCAGACTACTAACGAAATGTCGTAGAGGACGTAGAGGTTTCAAACGATTCCAATTTATCAATGACTGTTTTGAGACGAAAGTATAAAGATCTTAAGCTAAATACAACAGGTGACGTCGAAATATACTGTACGGTGATAGTTGCAGGAAAAATGTGTTTTGTTGACTTTAGGTAAAATGCAGAATATTTCAAATCACATTAGCATTTCTCATTTACTACAGCAAACATTTGGGCTGCACAAAAAATCTTTTAGGCCACAATGTTTATAGCCTTTATATAACAATAGTCTATGTATTGTAGAATAAAGTACTTTTATTAAAAAACACAATTGTTATATTCATGCAAAGGGTTAATTAAAGCTGAAAAAAATTTAGGTTTTAATATGCTTCAACATCACTTAATAAGTGGTGAGAAACAAAATGATGAACGTGTAGTGGCTTTCGAAAACAGTTGTTCTACTCCGCTGTGTAAGTATAATAATTAAAAAAACTGATATTTTCGAACAAATAGCTTGTCAATCTCTTTTGAATTTAATAAAACATTTTATATTTTGTTAAATGTAAAATTTGTTTTGAACTCGATTTAAAGCTTTAGGAAAGCATGTAACCGATTGAATAAGACAATTATTCATTCGTTTCCTTGAAGAGTTTTTCATTCTAGTGACAACGTACCCTACACATCGCAGTGTATTTAACCCCATGTAGTTTTTATTTTCTTGATCATTTGTTTTAAATTTTTGACCTTAAATTTTAGTTGAAAATTTATATGAAATTGTTGTTTAAAAAATAGTTTTCTATACCCTTATTTATGTATTGTTGAAAAACTAAGAATAAATCAAAAGTTAAAAACACAAAAAATATACTAGTGTTTTTGGTTTGTGTTGTCTTTGTTGGAAAAGTTTAGCTACAAACTTTCATCAGAAAATATTTCTATTCCTATCAACGACAAAAGTTTACGTGCCCAACAAACGTTAATCAACTTGGCTGGTGTGGTTGAATAAAGTTACAATCGCATACACGCTCACAAACACATTAAACCATGTAATACAGAAGAGAAACAAAAACTAACAAAGTAAGAAAACATTAAAAGTTGACATAAGGAAATTATGAATGTGGCATGCAACAAAGTTTATTTTCAACTTTTCACATTAACTAAACACATAGATACAGAAGTGTTTGGGCATGTATGTATATAAGGTGCAAACAGAGCTACAAAACCATTTTTTAAAATAATATATTAAAGTGCGATAAAAAAGATAAAAAAGACTATAACAACAGCCAAGATATAATAAAAATGGATTAAAAGTAAACAATAAGACACTACCGCCCCAGAAATGCGCACTCTCTGCTTGTATAAATTAAAGATTTCTGTTATCATTTTCTTTAGTGTAGTACCATAACGATAGATTTTGAAGTCCAGCCCTCGGCTCTTGTACTCGCCATTTTTAATATGTTTCATATAAAATATATTCACACCACTTCACTGAAGTATCTGATCCGTCCAGATATCTGAAATTATTTCTCACATCATAAAGTTCAAATTTATTAATTTTATTAAATATATCATGCTGGATTCCTGGAATAAGCAGACATCTTAAAATAAAATAAAGTGTTTGTTCAGGGAAAAAAGTCAAAGAGTTCTAGAAAAGACGAAGAATTATATATGGAAAGTATTTTTTTGGAGTTCTTTTAAATAAAAAAATGTGTACGTTTTTTTGAGATGCAGCATGCGCAAATATGCAATTTGCTTTTAAATTTATTTAAAATAATTATAAAAATTATATGCTTAATTAATGCATTATGTGATAGCCGATTCTTCGACCTTTATATTATATAAAAGAAATAATTTTTCTTTTTGTTTTTCGATATTCCAATATCTTTTGGATATCTTCTTCGGGGAAGTAATTATAATTAAAATTAATTTAACAATCTTTAAAAAAGTAAAAGCTAAAAAAAGTATCGATTTTCTCATCTGTCTCTAAGTGCTATTCCTATTTAAAAAATAAAAAATAAATAAAAATATAAAAAAAATCCTATTTGGTTACAAATCTCCCAAACTGAAAACGCTTTTGAAATATGCTATCAGAAGGCAATTAAAACTGTATTTTTAAATTAAATTTTCCATTGGAAATGTTGTTTAATACTAAATTCTAATATAGGTGTGCCCCCTTTCCAAAGCTAATAATCTAAAAAAATATTAGCTAGTTCATAAGTACAATCTTCTAGGACTTACACACATTTTCAGGGATCGTTTTACTCAAATTCTTTTGAAAAAGAAATTTAAAACAAAAGCTGAAATAATCACTCGTCGATTTATCGTTTCTAAAGATATTTTCATTGCCGTATGCCTGGGTATAAATTTGACCTTCTACATCGAAATGGAACATTCAGATTTCGGAATCTTAAAGTTAAAAAGCAAAATTTTTCCTATCAAGTTTAGTATTTTATAATTAATGTCAGATTTTTTAGAAGTAAAATTAGAAGACTGTTATTAAAAAAATGTAGACATATAACACCACATATTTCATATGTGTTGGACATGTTAGGAATAAAGTAATATAAAATGTACAGAGTGCATTTGTGAAAAGAGATCAAACATAGAAAAATTGCTATCAAAGTTGTTAAAATGTGGCTATAACTTCGGTTCAAGAGCACTTTTGTTTATATAACTAAAAGCTTTTCTTAAGACATGACTATGTTGCATTAATAGCGCTGTATGATGTATATTAATACATACATATATAAGCTTATATAATAAAACAATTCATACAATTTTTAATTTTCCTTTTTTCTGTCGACAATGCCAAACACGTTGCAGATTCTGTAATAGAGTTAATAAGAAGTACCTTAAGTTCATAACGAAACATAAAGTTTATGAATATAGAACTTTTTCCTGCTAGTTTTCAGTGTTCGTATACACACACATGGTACATTTGTTCATTACTCCAGTATTAAGTTTGAAAAAAAATCTCCTGTTTTTCGATGTGTTTAATGGTGCATTGAAAACCAATTGGTGCCCATGTCACACAGACATTATAAATTTGAAATAACAAAAAGCATGGAATACCAAAATATACAACAAATAAAGCAACAAAGAGCAGAACGTACGGGTTGCAGTTCATGCACCATGAATTTCAATTCCATTAATTCCACTAGATTGACCCGCACGCTTTCAACAACAAAACAATACGAAAACGAGCGCCCCGGTGCGGACAGTAGATGTAGTAAAGCAAATATTGTTGGGAGGAAGCATCGTAAAAACTGTTAACGACCAATCCTCCGCACAGAGTGTGTTATACATACAGATGATAATTTTGCCCAATAAACAATCAGGCTGTAAATTGAGATTGTGAACTGTGAGTACACAAGCTTTTGGAAAGCTTAATACGTACTTTAAATTATATCCCTTTTATTAATGATGGAACTGTACTAGAATATAAAAGAGTAGCGGTTATTCACTGTTTGTTGTGTTTGAAAGATGCTAGACTTTGGGAATTCCAAAGATTATAATATATGAATTTATTCATAAAATTATTTTTATCAAAATAGTTTTTAAATTAGTCATATTTTAGAATTTCATATTTGTAAAAAAGAAATTTTTGGCAAGTTCTTTTTATGATTAGTTCTTTATAATTAAAATTGTTTAAAAACAAGTATTTGCAGAAATGTTAACTTATATACTTATGTATATAAAAACTTAAAATTTGGAATAGGGCCTTGTTGAATGCCATTCTCTTATGAACAGGAAGTAGCAATTGCATTTTGCTGTACAATTAAAAAGGATATTATACTTATTAAAATATTAGACATTTTTGAATGTATTAAACGTCAACAAATGGTTAAATCTCTAACAAAAATATTTTTCAATTGGTAAGGGAGCTGGAGTTTAACATCTTGTAGCGCATAGCTAATATGTTTTAACCTCAATCAAATGAATTGGCAAGACGTTAACTTACGATGAGCAATTCTCCATTTTCCTTGCGAAACCTTTTATGTTGACATTTGATGCCGGCTAAGAAAGCACCGGTCTAATCTCACTAACTATCTATCTACCTTAAAAAATTTGCAAGATAAACTAGTAATTGAATTATTTATATTCAGCAAAGAATGAATTGAAATGATTTCTATTTCATCCATTAATTATTGGTGGGCATGATGAATAATCCAAGGATCATCATCATTTAGTTTGCAACCCACTACACTTTTTTATATTGGGGGCGGTGACATAAATTTTTATTCATCAAAATATTTACTGATGTATTCACAAAAATTAATGTGTACTTCAAGTGTGCTTTAAAGTAAAAATTTTCTTTAATTTTCTACCTGACAATTGCAATTTTTCTTTAGAGAACTTTACATTAGATTCGTCTACTGCTTGGAATACCTCTAATCATGTATATACTTTTTCTATGTTACTCTCGAAGCTTCAAAACCTTTCTGGTAACAATATATGGCAAACAACTGACTACCCGCATATGTGCCCTATACCAGATGAGAAAAAAAAGGAAAAATATAAAGTTTGAAAAAGCTCGCACAAAAATGACGCAAAAACACGCAACATTTTTGCAGTCTAAAAGTAGAGATTTAAAAATTTATCGTGATATAACATTTTGCGGATCGCGATGGGCTTCACTTTCAAATCCTTTTATATTTTTATAGACAAAAAGGAACAAAAATATTCACTTTTTAATTTCGAGTGAACTTTTTAATCAAAAAATTTTTTAAAAAATATTTGTAGCAGCTGTGAATATAGGCTTTCACTGAAGAAAAAAGAAAGAATCAAAGTAAAATCTTTATTTGCTTAGTCACAAAAAAGACAATAAAAATGTATGCATTCTAATCAACTTTTCTGACTTTAGTAATGAAACGCCATGTCTCAGGTAAGAGGGTTTATCTTTAAATATTTTAAATTAAATTTTTGGCTTGATGTGCGCGTAGATTGGCGACAAAACCCCATGTGCAGGAGTTGTTAAATTAATGACGTTTTTTAATTTTTGTTGCGCTACCTTAATTTTTAGGCTTTTTATCATTTTGCTTTCTGTAGAACTTGAGTACACTATCCAACAAGTGGAAAAAATTTCTGGCCTTGGATAACCATCACAAATTTGGGTATGAAACCAATTTACCCCGTTTCTAGTCCCTCACACTTTTGCTTGTGCCCACAAGTTAAACCTTAAGTGCAAAATTTCAAAGCTCTATCAGTAAAGGCTTCCGAGATTTGAAGGTGTATATTTGGTGTATACTCACTGGCTTACTCGCTGGAGAGGTGAAACTTGGTTTACCAATAGGTCTTTCAAATCACTGTTTGAAAGAAGTTTTTTGGGGAGCCTGTCTACACTCTTAAAGGGAGATTGCTATTGACGGAGGTTTTTCTGATCTATTTTATTAGACGGTTGGTTTAACTGTTATCGGCTTATTTCAATTACGAAGTCATAACATAGGTTGCTGAATGGTATTGGCAGTGATTGGCACCACTATATATAATAACAATTGGAGGACGAAGTACAAATTAAAATTACTCCAACAAATTCTCTGGTCTTTCCAATTCCATTTGTGTTGTCAAATCCAGCTCCTACCTTTCATATTTCCGGAAATATGCATTCCATGAACAGAGATCATCCCCCGAGTTCCGCTCTTAATTTGTAAAATAACAATATCTTATCATATTTATAAGGGATTTTCAAATAGGTACTTGACAATTTTGAATTTAATTTGTGAACGCACTATTTCACTGATTATCTAACTGTTAGTTTCCTTTTTTTCAGTAAACTCAACATTTTCATCAAGTAAAACATTCTCCGGTTGGGCTCTAGAGAAGATGCACCAAGGTAATGAATATCATCGCAAAATCATCTTCAGTGACGAAGCTCATTTTTGGCTCAATGGGTTCGTCAAGAAACAAAATATTCGTTGGTCTGGAGACAATCCACATATGCTTCATGAATCACCACTTCATCCACAAAAAATAACTGTTTGGTGCTGTTTGCCACGGGCGTCATTGGCCATATTTTTTCGTTGACAATAACGATCGTCACGTTACTGTCAATGCCATGATTACCCATTATTTTTGCCCCGAATTGGACGACATGTGGTTTCAACAGGACGGTGCCACAAGCAACACATCACACGATACAATAGATTTATTGGTTTGCGTTTTATTTAAAAAAAGGCTGTTAAGTCCTTATTGGAAAGCTACTTTTATTCCCATTGTGCTTGGTTTAGCTGAATGTTTAAATTTTGTGTGTTATTGGTTTGATACTAATTATATATCGAAATTATTTATTTAAATTAATTAACCGAGCGAGTTAGTCGTTTTCGAGCAGTTCGAACTTTGTAATCTTTTTCCCTAGTTAGTGCGTATTTATCATATCTGATTGCGTTTAAGACGATCGCCAGCTGAATGTTTTTTCTTGATATATTGCGATTAAAGATCCGTAAAGCGTATCCGGTAGAAATAGGAATAGGAAATACATTTTGGACTGACAAAACATACTGTATCTGGGGAAAAAAATTAGCATTACACCACTAGGAAAGATTTTTGAAATAAAGTCTATAACATTTCTTATGACCACTATAATCTTTTGCAAACACTCAAGTCAACATTTTCTCTATTGTATATTTATGTTTATAATTTAAATTGAGGTTCAAAAAATTTTCGATACAAGATGCAGTGGGCTCATGTGAAATAGGAAAATCGCAGGTGGGCAAGCGAGTTTTTGAACCAACTTGAAAATGTGGGATTCGCATGTTCATATCAAATTAATATTTTTTAAGTTTGCCTAATATTTGAAATCACAATTTATGTTGTAGTGGTGAACTCGTCGTTTCCGATCTAACCGATATTAATTAACTTATATACTTCTCGCGCTTAGCATATTAGGATTCCCAAAGAGTATACCCCTCATACAGATTAAGATATTAAAGCAAGTATTATTGATTAATTTTAAGATATCAAAGAATTTTTAAAAGCATTGTACTCATATATATATATATATATATATATATATATATATATTTGCTTAGATAGAACTATAATCATGTGGATGAAATATTGTTTTACTCCATCAGAAAAATGTAAAACAATTCTATTGATTTCCTTTGTTTTCAAGAGAAACAAAACTTATATTACTTCATCCCATAAATTTTGGAGAAAGAAAAATACCATTCCAATAACAGCTCTTTGTATTAATTGTCAATTTACAGAAGCACTCATCACTCACTCGTTATTCTTCTTCTATTTGTCTGGCGTATTGCCCTTCCGTTTCCAATCCATCCAAGTTACTATTTGTCTATACATTTATAGCAGCCTTTTGCCTGGAGAAATGGTAGTTTTTCTTCGTTCTTTCGTGTTAAATTCTATGCCAATGGTGCTACTTAGCCAAATTGTGTATCACAAAAATGAAAACTAACATCAACACATTAAATCCCAATAGAAAAAAGAATATTTTATCGTACTGTTATATTATCTGTTTTATTCATTTATGGATGCACACATACAGCTTAAGGGAATTTTTTGTTTTCACTGTCTGATATCGAAATATTTCCGTTTCCTCTTTGATAAAATAAATAAACAAAATTCTATGCTATGTTTATTGCAATGTAAGACATTAACGACTCCGGCGGTTACATGATAGGAAGTTTGAAAGATGCATATCAAAAGCAGTGATAAAGTGCACACTTTTAAATCTTGTGATTCATTGTTATTTTACGTCACGCTGGTCTAGTTGCAATTGTTTCAGATGAGCTGCAAGGACTCTTTTGATACTCTAGAGCATAATGATGATTGCCGTAATGCCATGTCTATTTCTTAAATAAGATGCTTAACCAAATCTATCTTCTGAAAAACGACCAAGACAGGCAAAATATTTCTACTAAGTATTGATGTCTTTGCAGATGCAGTGCTTTGATATAATAGATAAGACACAGTTTTCTCTTCCTCTAAGTCGTTACATCTTCTGCAGACTGTAGCCTCTAGCATGGGTCCCACATTCCGGTACACCTATGAGCCCTGTTACTACTCCACGTGTTCGGGCTGTTGTTCTATACACATAATAATGGAGCCTACGATTTCTCATCTTCGTTGACCAGTTTGCATTGTAAACTTATAGTAAAATGTAGAAATACTATACTAGTGCAATGGCCAATTCTGATATACATTTCACTGAAAAAAGGCTATTGATATTAAGTGGGGCTTGCTATATTTTTATTTATATTATAAACTTAGATACCGGGAAACTTAGTCGATGAACTGAACATTAAGCCAGCGGCATTATCAAGAATAAACTAGAGCCCTCATTAATATCATTTTATCTATTTAACTCGTAATTTCATATACGAAGATGGGTCAATAAGTCCGTGACCATTTGAATGGAACACAGGTTTCTATATAAAAAGTTATTTTATTTGTCTACATAGTCTTATGAGGTCTATAAACTTGCTCCAATATTTCTCCAATTTGCTATCCCTTCCTAAAAATACGATTTATGGAGGTCATCAAAATAGAATCACATCTATTTGCGAAAAAGAAATAGTCACTCGAGACTTAATCAGGAGAAGCAATTCGTAGCCCAATTCATCGATTTTTGCCATGAAAACTACACATGTGTGCACCCTTGATTGTAAGCAAACGAGACTCCCATCTTGTGGTAAACTTTCTCATACCCATTTTCATTTTCATCTCAAAACGCGAGGTAGTCTACTATCAACAGCTGCCAAACACAAACTAAGTGACGCAGCTTATTCAAAATTCGACCGGAGCAGTGTTGTCGTTTCAATTAAGAAGCCGGAAATCCTAAGGATCACGGACTTATTCATTCGCCCTCGTATCATATAGTAAGTTGTGAAATAAAAACTTAAAAAATAATTTTTAGTCTATTAGTATTTAATAATAAAATGTATGTAATTTTTTCTCTGAATTAATAAATTATAGATTTTTGTAACTTTTCAGAACTAGGATTTTATAGTACAGACTTTGTGGGGGTAAGAAGCTATGAATGTTGGACATTATTTCGCAGCCATGTAATGACTATACCTATTTTAATACTAACATGATTTCACAGCAACCACTTAACCTTCCTATACTCACGCATACGGTCTGTGGGACCGACTTCTATCATTTTAATTATTTTCTTATGACCGAAGAGCAAGAAAATATAGCATTTCCTAGTAGCTTCATAATTCTCAATAAGCTTCAATTTAACGCAGTTTAAAGTTTTTGATCTCAAGACGTGTATGCGGGAATAGCGAAGTTCGGTTTGTGAGACCAATGTGAGTATTGGTGTATAAATGTTGTGCAAGTTATACTTCGAACATATAATATAATTTGTCTTATTTTCTTTAACTTTTATATAGTTTCATAACGTATATGTTTTAAATTGCGTGCAGGTTATATTTTAAGATCAAGATAGACGAAGAATAAATAAGAGTGATATTGGGGGATGATCTGTCAATTTCTGAATATGCGAAAACAACGACTGTGACTATGAGGTTTCAGTTGATACATAGGAAAAAAATATAGAAATGGAGTAAGCGGAATCTATTCTGATTATGAACCGGAAAATTTTTCTACCTCGCTGTTCCATTTGACGCTCCAAGAAAAATCGCAAAAGTCGCTACCACTGCGATCATTGCAGAAAATTAATTTGTTTCGAACATGCTATTATGATATCTTCCAATTGCTACTGTTTCAAGTCAGACTAGGTTTATTTTATATATTTAATTATATGTTATACTTTTATCTTGGAATTGTTGAATTTTGGTCTATTTTTTTAGTAGATATACACTTTTGATGTTCTTTAACTCTAACGAATTTAACATTTCACAAAGACTGAAATGAAACACTTTTTTCCAAAACGTTTGCTTATACATATTACTAAAAACATACGGTTCTAAAAGTAAATAAAGATTTGTTAAAATTTTTTAAGCTAATATAAGTTTTGTAGCCTCCGCAAATAATCGGTCTGACAGATCGACAGCGAGTATACGTGCTTAATTTTTTGACGTCAGTGTAGGAAAGTTAACTGAATTGTACTACTTATATGAAACCCAAATAATAATCGATTAGTCCATTTTCGTTCTGAAATTAATGAATTCGTTAAATTAAACTATAACGCTTTCATAACTGTATATTTTCAATCCTTAATGTAGATAGTCGTATATAAACATACTGGGAAAATCATTATTAATTGAAAACTTTTATATTGGAACTGGTGTTTACAATACATTTGTTTTCAAGTCCCATCAATATAAAAAACATAAATACATTAATTCACCTTAATGAATAATTAATTTCCCAAGAAAAATTTTATGGTGTTTTCTCACAAGTTTTTTCATTATAATTTTTTTCACTTTTAATTAAAAACATTTTAGTTGAACCATAATTTTGTTTTGCTTTGCTACCCCAAGTACCTCAGCAACAGCAACAATTGTACAATTTCTTAATAATAAATTTATTTAACACTTGCTTGAACTCATTTGCCTGCACAGCATTCTACATGAGTTTGCTTTGAACCAAGAGCTCTAAAGTTTCATTCCAACATCCCCCTGCGGCACAGTAATTTACGTCAATGCATACACTAAAAATAAAATAAACACAGTAAAAAAGATTTATTGAAAGAATGTTTGTTTGTATTAAGCCACGAGTCCCCAGCAAGTGCTCCTGCTAGGCGTTGTATTACAATATAAATCTTACAAAAACCCAAACACATTCATAGTCCTTGTGTAGATTCGGATTGAACATCCCTTCTTGCTAACTGCCATTAGAGTCTAGTATAACAGTAACATAATGTCCTACGCTTTACAATTCATAGCCATTTAAGGCGATATTCATAATGGCTGCGAAACGGTTCAATGTTTTCTTTTCGCTTCCATTTCTCCTGGGCTTAATGCTATTTACTATTTGTTGTTGTTGATGACTGCTGTTGTAGGGGAGGTGGCAAGGGTGTTTTTGTGCGTTGTTTGTAAGATAGTGTACCAATCTTATTATCTTGGCTCATGGCTACGTATTATTGGATTTCATACTACAAGCAATTATTTTTAAATTTTCTTTATGCTTTTGGAGATGAGAGAAGTGTTTCAATATTTTTAGATAAATAAACAAAACGCTAGACATATATGGAACTTGGGAAGTTATATTGATGCTAAACCTGGGCTACTAATATATCGGTCGAAGTCAACTTATTGCTCAAAAAGTATAGCTCTTAGGATCAGTTTAATAATTAAATAATTTAGTGAATAAACAGATTTCCACTAACACAATTTTACTTTAAAATAGAGAGAGTTATAGTTGAAAGCATGTTCATTATACATTTCATTTTAGTTCATTAAAGTCCTATACTTAACCAAAGTCAAGTAATAATGGCAATATATCCAGTTGCAAAAAAATTATTATTATAATTTTGTATCTTAATATTCTAAATTGATTTCCGAATGAAATTGGATTAAATATTAATTGAAATTTTTACTTATTAAATCGAAGATATTTTACAACATCATTTTGAAGGTTGTCTGATTTAACACTTTGTCTCGGTAAGGAACTGAACATTTCCGTGTTAAGATCTATAAAAGCTCTATATGTGCGTTTAGAAAATATAAAACGAAACGAGAGAATGCAAAGCTTGGCAACTTTTTTTATTTCACTTGTAAAGTTCATATCATTTAAGATATAAAATATGGGATTTTTAGTTTTTTCAGTCTCGTATTATGTTGCAAGTTTCCACAAAATAGTAATAATTTTTGGGAAGATGATTCTAAGATTAATAAATAATTATTAAAGTTTTATAAACTATTATTATTAATATTAGGTACATTTTGAAATTCTTTATCCTAAATCAGAGCTGGTTTCTTCGCTTGAATAAGGATTTTTTTTTAACAATATGGCCAGCTTAAACAGTTACCCCTAGTTCCGCAATAATTTACAACACCAAAAGACACATGTACCTTGCCGGAAGAATTTCAACACCTCTGGGTCAAAATTGTATTAATACTATTGCCATTTACATCTACTGCATTTATTTCAAAGTTGACAAATCTATTAAATGCAGATTTTGCTCTTCTTGCACAAAAATGGTGAAAGGGTAAGTCTAGGTTTGTCATTATATTAAAATGCGAGACCATAAAGTATGTATATTCTGGGTCCGTATGAATGCGGAGGTCATACAAGCGATGTCCTCTTTTCAGTCTTTCTATAAGTGAAATCGGCTTTACGAGTAAAGTTTCAGAGCTGGAAAACTCAAGCACGTTTTTAGTGTATAAAAGTCACTATCTAAAACTATTTCCCAAAATAGGATTTGAGGGTATATTGAATTTGTCATGAAACCCTATAAAATATATATAAATTCTTGGTCAATAATAAATTCTAAAAGATAGGTCAAGTTCCTAAATGGGCTAAATCGGGACAGAGAGAATAAGTTCCCCTGAGAAGAACTCGACCAATCTCTAAAAAACAACATAATTTTTAGAGTTTTTTTTTGTAATATTGTTAGGAAAGTGATATATTTCTATGTCAAAGAAGGTCCAAAGCATGTTCATTGTAAATTGTTAACTTAAATGCAATTACTTGAACATAAATAATAAAAAGCTTTAGATATCAGCTGCCGATGGCTCTGGAAAAAGCAAAAGAGATATATGGAATATTGGGAATATTAATCGTCAGGTTTGGGGAATTTCGTACTATCCAAAAAGTAATAACTTGAAAAAATTAATGTGAGAACTTCTCATATTTAATTTTCGTTAAAAACATTGGTTAAATAGTTGATATTCCTACTAACTAGCACCACTTGAAACAGTGGAAAAATTGAACAAAGAACGCTGATGAGATGGCGTAGCGGCCTCGAAATCGGTACAGATCCGTTCTGCTGGTTTAATGACTATGAAAAATATTCTTAATATTCCACTCCAAACAAATAGAATTTAAACAAATTAATTTATTAAATAAAAAATAAAAAAAAAAGAATATGCATTTTCGCAAAAAAAAAAAAACATCCTGTAATACAATTTACATAAATAATGTTCACTAATAAAATAGAAATTCATACATATACATATTTTATTTAAATTATGTTAAATTTTTCTTACATTTTTGAAATCCGATATTTAAAATTAGTGAAGCTATATACGAGAAAATGAAAAGTCCAGACTTTGTACCCTAATTTTTATTTTTTTCAAATAGTCTTAAGTACAAAAATATTAACATGTTAACCAATTTTACTAAATGTTTTAAAATATGCCCCAATATATACCTGGTGTAAATATTTTAAACGAAGTTTGAAAATAAGCAGCACGTTTATGTACTTGGACTGCAAACCCTTGACCTTGTCCTGGGAAGTACACATTAGAACACCGGGATACTTGGGTTACCTCTTAATTATGCCATAGACTCCATAATACTAGTGCTTTCCACAATATTCTAATATTTAAATCTGTACCCTTGGGCGTGTTAGGCGATATAATATATATATATATATATATATATATATATATACGCAAATGACGTAGAGCATAGTCATTTGCTTCCGCAATTTCGATACAAGAAGGCATTCCCAGTGGGTTCGATGTAATTGTAAACATATTCTAGGAAATATTTCACAAAACTTTTTCAATTTAATTAGTTTATATGTTTTTTTATCTATAAAATTTGTTAATTATAAACTCTATTTATATTTACGGGAGCCTTTGTGAAAGAATTTTTATAATAAAACATTTTCGATAAATAAACAAGTAAATTTTTAAAGTTCGATGCCTCACTAGAAAGTATACAAAGTAAAAATATCTTGAATTAATGTTGCATTTTATTGCTACGACGCACACTGGAACAAATAGCATATTTCGCTTAGTGCGTTTTTCTAAAAGAAGCAGTATCATCGAAAATATCTCTACAAAAATGCACGTAAAAAATAGTTAGATGTTTCACACAATTTTCCAAATAGTGTGCTACAAAATTTTTATACGAATTGTTCAAAAAATATCTCTACATAATTTTTTTTAATAAGAATACATTTAGCAAACTGTTGACTTTGAAAATACAACCAAGTCATAGTTACTTTTAGAAATCTCTAAAAGTAATAAAAATATTGTGAGTAGGAGATTTCTTCAACCCAATTGAAAGTGTTGAATTCAAAAACGATTTCAGGCTTGATTTTGTGGGCAGAATCGATCTAAAGAAGTAGAGACACTCAAGGCAGTACCAAATTCTTCCTTAAATACATCCTGTCTTTTTTAAAACCCCAATTAATTATTTATAATATATGTTCCCTCTTATTTGAGCTTCATATTCCCAATTCATCACATTTATATAAGCCTACCCACGTCCGCAAGTTTTTAAAAGTAGAACCAACTCTGCATGTTCTATATATATGTTCCAACGCGTTAAACTTGGATCCATCAAATAAAAAATATATATTTTAGGACCCCACCCCCTTTAGTGGGCAATATTATATAGTGTAAACATTTAACACATTGTTTTACTTAAGCTTACATTCCTTAAAAATAACATTTTTAAGTTTTAATGACGATGCTAAGACGTAACCTGGTACTACTCCGCCCTCCCCCTTTGCCCCTAAATGACCCTATCAAAAAAAAAAAAAAGATTTACATTTAATTATCCCAAACATTTATTTTTAGAGTTTTTTGGCAAAGGTGAAATGTCTCCCCCCAGCCCTTTCCAGAGAGACCCCGACAAAATACAGTTTTAATATCCTCCAAAAAGAATTGGACCCCATTGAGTATATATATTCTTTATCAGTGATGAAGTATGAAACGATGCCCATACGTTCATCTGTGGAAAACATGATATAGTCTATTTTTGGACCCCGCCTCCTTTAGTGGGCGTTGACATACGATATTATATGCAAAAATAGTGTTAATATTGAAAAAATTGTGTTCCTTAAGCCTATAAGAAACTGAGATGTTCTCTGACCTTGCGGAGGGGAAACATTTACCTAAGGCACTTCCCGGAATGACCTTGTCAAAAAGAGATTTAAAATTGGGTACAGAGATGTCTTAAGGGAACTCTGTCCCACCAAGTTAAAAATTTTAAATTTATTTACTAAATATTTGGAGGGTATTTAAGATTCGACCCGGTCGAACATAACGTTTTTACTTGTTTTTTTTGTCTAGGTCAGAAGTGTCTTCACAAAATACAGTTTTATTCCTGCTGATTCTTTTCCCAAATTTACAAAAAAATTAAAAATTGATTATTGAGGGGTTTTACTTAGTTCCTATGCGCATTTCACTGGGGCTAATGCAGATCATCAGGGAACCTTTACCCAACATTTCTTAGAATAACTAAATATATTATTTCAAACTTCGTATAGGAACTAGCTAAAACCCCTCAATAATCAATTTTGATTTATTTTGTAAATTTGTGAAAAGAATCACCACGAATAAAATTAAAAAATATGATTTTGTGTGTTATTCCGACACGTCTTACCTAAACTCCATATAAAAAAATAAATACGATTTATTCCAACTACAAAAGAATTTGTCTTTTGCTGAGGAGTTATTGGCTTTGATATTGCGCTTCATATCTTCAGGTCTGGTCATCTAGAGATCAGGGATTTGATCTGATAAAAAATATCACGTTCCTTTCTAATACTTAAAAATATGTATTTAAAGTATATGTGAGCGAATATAGATTCAAAGTATTGTCGTATATGCAAATATATTTTCTTAGCTAGATTGAAATCAAATAATTGTTGTCTACTGTAATTAATTTAGACACAGAGTTCCTTTTCTACGTAGACTAATAATGTCAGACATTAAAAGGTCTAGACAAATAGGTCGTGTAAAATTATTATGTTCCTATATTCAGCAAATTTGATTTGATTGCGAGAATTCAATGGGGGTTTAATTTTTCGAAATATTCATCGGCGATCAAAATGATGCTATATATCTTGTCAATTACACTGTACAACACGAAAAAAAATTACAAGGTCCGACCTAAAAATTTTGATAGATATTTTGCAATATATTGTAGAACATGAAAGTCACAAAAATGGTTGCTAATTTTAAGATTTTTGTAAATAAAACTACTTTATAAGTAATGGAAACTACCATTGGTAAAAAAAAGAAGACAATAATTAAAATTTCGCTCCCAGGGATGGGAAATTTAATTTTTTGTATACATAAAAGTAAAAGTAACCAAAAAGCCAACTAACGTCGGTTTTTTACTAATTAAAACTATTTTTTATTCAGGAGAAACAAAATTGTTATCAAATATAAAACAAATCAAAATTTCGATTCCAGGGTTGGATAACTGCAATATTTTGTAGCACATGGAAGTGACCAAAAAGATTACAATTTTTAAGGTTTTCTTAAATAAACCTCATTATTAAGAGTTGCATGAACCTCATTATTAAAATATTTTATGGTCCATGAAAGTGACCGCAAAGTTTAAAAATTCACTAAGAATTGCATTGGTAAAAAAATAAAAATTCGCTTCCAGAGTTGGAAAATCGAAATATTTCTGGTACATAAAAGTACCCACATAAATTCCAAATTTTGTTTTTTTAGTGACCTAAACCTATTTTGTACTTCAGGAAGAATTAATTTGGTATTAAAAACTCGGTTCCAGGGTTGGAAAATCAAAATTTGTTAGTGCATAAAAGTAGTCATGTAAGTTCCTTATTTTGGTTGTGTGTGATTGAAATCTTTTTTATACTTCGGGAAGAGTTAAATTGGTATTAAAAACCAAAATAATTAAAAATCCAATTTCAGGGATGGAATATCGACATTTTCTGATTCATAAAAGTAACCATATAATTTGTTATTTTTGATATTTATGATGAATTATAAATGAAATATATTGGTATTAAAAACTAAAAAAAAATCTAAAAGACTATTCTACGGTTGGACAATTAGAACCTTTTGGAGTACATGAAACGGATTTTTTGTTTGTTTGTAAAGTAAACATATTTAATATTTTTGAAATACGTTCAGAAAAAATTTAAACGTTGTCTTATATATAAAAGTAACTGATAACATCATTTTGTTTTTTTTTAATTATTTTTTAATTAAAGCTACTTTCTGTTTTAGCAAGCACGAAAGAAAGAAGAATTACATTTGTGAAGGGTATTTAAGATTCGGCACAGTCGAATATAGCACTTTTACTTGTTCAATAGTAAATTTGAAAACATGTATAAAATATATTTTGAGCTAGAAGTTTTTCCGGATGAACTGTGGACGCCGAAGCATTGCTGTCGCATTTGTTATAACGGCTTAATTTTGGTAGTCCAAAGCTAATTAATTTTTTTGTTCAAAAAGTTTTATTTTTGAACTCTCGCTGAAGGTCAACGAAGTTCAATGCAGTTTGGTATTCCTATAGGGTGGTTAGATCCAGGTGAACATAATGACGCTATATGATACGTGTGCCAAAATAGTCCTATATTAAAGTTGAATAGATATAGGCGAAAAAGTTTTGTATACAAGGCTGTACCATCAGCCATGATCCCAGTTCCTTACTCCCAGTACCTCTGCTACAACGTCGAAGTCCTAGTCATTATGTTGAAGGAACATAATCTGACGAGCATTATGAAAAATTTCATCATACATGCCCACCCATTGAAGAACGCTATAAAGGCGAAAGCATTCATTCGCTTATTGCTGAAATATGCTGGACATTGTATGATAATGAAGTGAAATTGCCCAGAGCTAAAAAAAATTTAATTAATGAATACTTCCTATCCAAATTTGCTATCGAAGTTAAAATAATAGAGGTATTAGTGATTTTTAGTTAAATTTGCTCTTTTTTTAAAGAAGGACAAGAAATACCCATACCTTGGGGAGTTAATGGGTTCACATATTCGACAAAAATGTTCTCCGTAACATTTTACATAAATTTGTTGAACACATTTTGTACCTTAAATGTAAGGATCACATGGATTCTTATGCCGATTAACAATAAGAATGTGCCAGAGCTGGGAAACTTTAATGCACTCTCAAATGAAATTCAGATGTAAACTTTCAAAACGCCGATACACGTGTCTTTTTTTTGTCTTCTCTATCAAAATTTCTAGGTCGGACATTGGAATTTTGGAAAAAATTTGATTTTGTTGTACAGTGTTATAAGAAAGATTCGAACTCATATTATTGTAGAGCTACGATGGATTTGAATATTTTATTATTTTCCCTGATAAAGTTGGAGCATTTGGTCATGGGAATTCATAAGTTCGCTGTGATTATTGCAACAATTTTTCTGCAAAAGAGTGAAGTAACGGCATGCCTTCAGTGTGTAATGTAAATTCCATCCATATGTACTTGAATTAAATTTACCTTGGCATTCATAATGCCCTTGATACATTAATATACATATTCTTGATGAAGTAAATGCTGTGCCTTCAGGATGGGGGAGGGCTTGAGGTGTATGCACATCAAAGATAGCATTTCTGTAGATGTTGTTTTTACTCAAACTTATCGTATCCTTTGTTATGCTTCACATAAGAACATACACAAAATCAGTTATAATTTTGGCAACATCTTTTTTCTAAATACCCCATGTAGCAGTTGGTGTTGGTGCGTATCTTGTGTTTTATTTTTACTGCTGCTGTATACATTTTTTATAGGTAATCCACTTAAGAGAATGACACTTAAAGTCATCATTACAAGCATTTTTATTGCAATAATGGCACATCTTGGACATACTTTTGGCAATTTACCTCATCCCTGATAAAAATGATATTCCTTTTTAATTTCAACTGATTACTCCAGTCATTTTTGCTACTCTGTTGGTTAATTCAGTGACCTTATTGATGGTGGATGCTGAAAGTTGGTGGGAGCAGTTGATATTTCATTTGATATGCGTTCTGTTTGGTTGATTCTATTGGTGCGTTAGTTTGATGTAAAAATATCATTAAGTATTAAATAAAATTGCTTTTGTAGTTGCTGTTGTTGGGGAGAGAGGGAATGTTTATTAAATACTAAACAACATGCTTGACACTTAATCAAACCGTTACAAATTATAATTCAATATGCATGTGCACGTGCACTGACATGAGTACGTATTTGTGCTTGCGGAACTGAACATGGACATAGATGTATAAGTATTTGTATATATAATCGGTGTATAATAATGAAAAATGGGTCATAAATATTGGAAATTGGATCTTTAGTATCTTTTCATGCGCGAATTCCAAAAGAGTACATCATGGATGTTCATGTAGACAATATTATTTCGACTTTCGCTTGGTGGTTATATCTTCAAATGTGTACGGACTTTGTATCACATCATGATACGAACACGTGGCAGTGTCAATAGAAAGTGTATATGACACTCTTTGAAAATAATTTATGTCTGAACGGTCACCAATATTTAAATAATATCGGGAGTTACAAAATATTTGTCGATCATTCTTTGAGAGCCCTTGTGAGGCATTATGAAGCATTGTAAGCCCGAGAACTCAAAATGACAGTTTCTGGGATCACAAGCAAACAAAATAGCGTGTATTAGTTGCAACGTTTGACATTTTTCTATACGTCGTTGTGCACATTTTTCTTTTGTCTTAACCCGTCATTGGGCATATGGCTCAGCGTTACCTGTTATTTTTCCATATGATTGTGGTGCTTAAACTGCGCTTATTTTCTCTACTGTGTTCTCAGTAGCTGTAGATGTTGAATTTCTCCCAATGTTTTTAGTTAGGGCGATTTTATGTGCCTCGAGCTAAACGTGATAAAATGTAAAAAAATTATGCCGATATGACACATCTACGCTGTCAATGTAAAGCGAGACATCGTCGTGCTATAAAAATGGCTTAAACTGGTCAAGTACTTTACTTTCAGATAGAAGATTTCTCTGGGTTAGTCCTTAACTGTTCACTCGAACAATTCTATTTACAGAATCTAGTATTACATCCAGTCATTCAATGAAAACGTAAGTGGAAGTACTTTCATTTATTCATTTATTTATATATGATATATTCTACTCACCCGTGCGTACTAATAAAATTGTTGACAGCCAATTTTATTTTTATTATCAAATTTATATATATGTACGAATATATGTGTGTATGTGTACAAAATATTTTTAATAAATAATTCTGCTGTTCTCATATTCATTCATTATACATGGAAATTCAATGTTTTTATGGGAACTTTTATTATGAGTTTTATTGATTATTATGTTGTTTGTTTAAAGAATTCAAAATTAAATATTTCAAACACATTCAAAAACACAATTGAATAACATTTACTTATTTATGGCTGTAAGAAATAATAAAATTTATTAATGTTGTATTTAATAACTTAATTATAAATAATTTTTTATTTATCAAAACACTCACATATTGCTACATAACTTTTTAAAAGTTTTTTTGTAACTGCAAATAAACGCCTCACATTAACTTTTTTTCATTACATGTACGCATTATTACATATACATATATCACGTAATTTACATACAAATTGTGCTGATTTGCGGTCTGATGTAGCATATATTTTATGATATAAACGTAACCACTACTTCCGTACAATATTTACTCGATCTCATTTAACAGTTTTATTTTGATTTTATTTTTTCCTGCTATGTCTCTTTTCCCACAAAAAAGAAACGTTCTCACTTTTAAAATATTTGTTTGTGTTAGGACACACAAACACTTTTTTCGACAAATTCAGTTTTATTGATGCCAACGTAAAGTAGAAATACGGGAATCAATATTGGAATATGATATCGGGCAAATGTTCACCCCTACCACGTCGGGAGATTCCCGCTCTCATCACAGAATTTTTAACCACTTTTTGCAACACAACTTCACTTACCTCGCCAATGCAGCGTCGAATTTCATCTTTGAAATGACTCCAGATAAAATAATCCAGTAGCGTTAAATCACAAGAAAAAGGAGCGCAATTGACAAAGCCAAATCGAAAAATTAAGCTACCTGGAAATGTCTCATGAAATAACTGAATTATTTGGCCGGCTATACGGCTTGTGGAGCCATCTTGCTAAAACCAAAGTTCACTGATGTCAACATGAATGAAGACGGCGTTTCCTTATACATTTTCGAAAAAATACGGGCCGATGGTGCCTCCTGAGTACAACCATCACCATACGGTAAATTTTTTTTAGATTATTGGTACTAGAAATAAGAAAAGGCAAAAATACAGCTTCCGAGCTGAAAAATTTACACTTCTTCTTGGATATGAAAGTAACTGAATAACAAAACTTTGCTCTTTTAGTAATTAAACCTATTTTCTGTTTTAGTGAATGTGAAGGGTATTTAAGATTCGATACAGCCGAATATAGCTCTTTTTATGACAAATAGTTGACTTTTCTATATTAAATTGAATTAAGATTATATAGGCTTATTGTTCGAAATTTTTAATTTAAATCTCAGAAATACATGATAAATATTCCAAGGCACAAAGGCAAGTCAACATCAGTTTTGTTATTCAACTTACACAGCAGAGCAGAACAGCTGTTTTCGAAAGACGCAACCCTTTTATCATCAGTGCTCATGTGTATTGTGTTTGTCACCACTTATTAGGTGGCTTAGTTGAATGTGATAACAGTTCCTATTTACACAAATTTTATTGTGAAGAAGAATACGAGAACTGTATCAAGCTGATGTTAACATGTTATTGTTGTAATACCCGTGTTACCGTTTGATTATTTTTCTTCATGTCCCATTTTTCTGAATTTTTTTGTTCCATCATACTTAAGTCAAACTTTTTTGGTTTGAATTTTATACTTAAGTACATGTGAACGTTTTTCCAATTTATTATTGGTAGTTCAAGCCACAGCTTAAATTTGTATGTAGTAAGAATTTTAACGAACATTTTATATTGCTATATGAAATTGAATTAAGATTCTATAGGCTAATTGTTCGAAATTTTAATTTAAATCTCAGAAAGACATGATAAATATTCCAAGGCACAAAGGCAAGTCAACATCAGTTTTTGTTGACTTTTCTTTTGTTTGAATTAGCACTCTTATTTCACTTAAATAATATTTGGTTAAGTTCCTGCATATGCCGGAAGTTCTCCCTAGCGATAAATGCCGACGACTGCTCCGAATGGCTTCCAGATGTATGTTAGAAATTTTAGTAGTGTGATTAATCCTCATATCTGTTTAGTTCGAGAAAAAGTAGACATCAAGCCATTTGCAGCTTAAGCGCCGTATATTCGAATAATTGCCCAATAATTTATCCAACTTCTCTTCTGCTGTTCATATCGTCTGTGCTGAGTACGTGTACCCGCTTCATAACTTCACTAAAAGTCAGATATTTGCTACAGGGATGGCACACCATGGCGGTATACCGCGGTACCATATTGTAATATATGTACATATAGATTAAAAACCGAAATTTAAAAAAATTTGTGTATAGATTACGTAATAAAAATATATAACATCCATAAAGGTACCTACTAAAAATTTATTAAGTAATTTGTGTAAAAAATATATTTTAAGATAATATATTTTCGTGCTTTTTGTTTGTTATGTGGTCAAGCATGTCTATATGCCTGCATTTCATTTCTTCTTACACCAAATCATCAGTAGATTTTAACCTAATTCCAAAATAACAAAACCTCTTAGCTTATACATAAACTACCAAAAATTAATTGAGAATTACACAAGCAAAACCATAGGATTTGAAATTCAAGAAAACACAACAAACAAATTTTATTCGATATAAATCTATTTTGTTTTTCCACCTCCATACAATTAATCTGCCGTTGGAAAACAATAAAAGTCACAATGAAAAAAAATCTTCACAAAACGTTTTTAAAATCGTTTATTCGACATATTGTCTCGACATATGTCCAACATGGTAAGCGATTTACCTTATAATATATATTCCTTATAAATTGTGCACATTTTATTGTGGTCGTCTTTTCCTTTCCTAAGAGTAGAAATTGTTCCATGCAATCAATATTCACAAAATGGTACAACAAAACTCCTCGCGGTGCTATTTAGCAAGTACGATTTACACAAAACTCCAAAATTATTCTCAAAAATGTGATTGTTCTAAGCATATGGTAAGAAAAATATTTTATTTGCCAAAAAGTATCACACTATTTCGAAAATGACTCAGAATTCATCGGTCTGTGAACCCTTTGTCGACTCAACAAGTTACTTTGATCGCGCAGAGAAGTAAAAAAAACTCAATAATTTTCTAACATCTTACTAAGTAATTGGCATACAGTGAAAAGTTGAGGTAAAAACAAGCAAAAGTGCAGTATTCATTCGGCTGTGCCGAATCTGAAATACCTTTCACACATGTATTTCTTCTCATTTTTCTAAAACAAAAAATGGTTTTATTACCAAAACAAATAAACTAAGTTCTGTTATCCAGTTTTTTAATTTTTAAGAAAAATTTAAAATTTTTCTCTTCCGAAGCTGTATTAAATGTTTAGTTTACAACCAAAAAGAAAAAAATCATTTCAGTTGGTTGCTTTCATGCACCGAACAAAGTTCTGACTGTCCAATCATAATATATTCTTTTAGATTTTTTCGAATTTTCAATACCAATATTATTCATCCTAAGGTATGAAATAGGTTTAAATCACAAAAAAAAGCAAATTTCAAAATTTTTCTGGTTATTTTTATGTATCAATGGTCCAACCCTGGAGAATTAGAACATAGAATTTTACTACCAATTATTATGAAATTTTTATTTAATATATTGTTGTCTCAATACTATTTTAAATGAAATTTATTTTTTGACCACCAACAAATAAATTTCATTTAAAATAGTATTGTGACAACAAAATGTCAAATAAAAATTTCATAACAGTTTGATTTAGATTTTATTTTTCATTTTGCCTTATATACACTTTTCTTATTATGCAATGGATTTCTGATTGTATAAAGGTGTAAAAAAATCAAATAGATTCATATCGAATATAATTTGTTTGTTGGTTTAGTTTTGTATGAGTTTCGAGGCCTACTATGCTTATTCTGTTGTGATTTTTGAAAATAGTTTGTAATTTACAAATTGTGAATTCTCAGATGGTTTGCAGAAGTATATGCATAATATAAGAGGTTTTTAACTTTTCAAAACTGTGGTTAAAGTCTGCTGATGATTTGGTAAAGCACCAATGAAATGTATATAGACATTGCTTAACCACCAACAAATAAATTTCATTTAAAATACCAATTATTGTCTCCCTGAAGCATAAAATAGTTTTAAGACCAAACAAGATTGGTAGGCGTGTTGTTTTATTTTATGTACCACAAAATTATCGGTTGTCCAACATTGGAATAGAATTTTTGACTTTTTAGGTTTTTAATACCAATTTAATTCCGTAAATAGGTTTAGTTCACTAAAAAAAATTAAATTAGAAATACGGTTGCTTTTAAATATATACAAAAAAAATTTGATTGACCATCCCTAGATTTGAATTTTAGTTTTTATTATCAACTAAATTCTGCTTGAAGTATAAAAAATATAGATATAAAAGAACCATAATTGAAAACTGACAATGTCACTTTTAAGTAAAAAAAAATTCGATTGTAGAACACTGGAATCGAATTTTAATTTTTTTTTGGTTTTCAATACCAATTTAATTCATCTAGAATTATAAAGTAGGTGTAATTCACCATAAACATAAAAAATAATTCGATTTTCCATCCCTAGAATCTAATTTTAAATTTTTTTAATTTTTTACATAAAGTGTAAAATACAGTAAATTCACAAAAAAAAAATTAGGAACTTGTTTGGTTAATTTTATGTACCAACACATAGATTTTCAAACCTTGGAATCGAATTTGAAATTTTTTGGGCTTTTAATACCTGAAAAAAATAAAATCTGGAACTTACATATATGGCTACTCTTATGTACCAATAAAATTTCTATTTTTTAACTCTGGCATTGAATTGTTCCCTTGTTTTTTGGTTTCTGATACCAATTCAATTCTTGATGAAGCATGAAAAAGGTTTAATTCACAAAAAAAAAAAACAAAAGCGGGGACTTTTTTGATTTTTCTAAGTGCAAAAAAAATTTCTGTTCTCCAATACTGGACTCAAATCTTTTATTATAAAAAAAAAATATTACTTTTATTTACCAAAAGAAGAAATCAATTTCCCAACCCTTGAATAAAAATTTTTATTATTTAGTTTTTAGTACAACTTTGATTCTTCCCAAAGTATCAAATTGGTTTATTAACAAACAAAAAAATAATTTACTATTCATTCATCTAAATCGTTGATTAATACATCGGAAACTGTGGATCTGAGTAAGAGGGATTGGTTAAAATTTAATAAAATTTGGATATGGAATACTTTCTCGTTACACCAAAATATGGGATGTAATTGGCTTGGTTCTAGTTAGAACTAACTTTAAGAGAACAACAACATATTTGAATTGAAGGGATAAAGTTATCCCTTACAACCAACCAAACCAAATCAAGGAGACAAGTGATCATTAAGTTCTTATTAAAATTATTTGATAAACGAAACAATTTTTCGGAATGAGAAACTTTTAATATCGTGAACGGAATCAGCCACCGAAGTTAAAAAAGAATTCATTCCGAAAAATGTTATTATTGTTTCTAAAGAATCAAAATACGTTTTAGCAATTTTAGAATCAGTCCGTTTTAGCAATTTTCCACTTTTTTCTTTCCTTCCAGATAATATGTTTTCTTCAAGCCCAGTGTATAGAGTTTTGCGCAACACCCATGTCGCACTAACCTGAAAGTGCTGATTGTACGTTGTTTTGCATCAAATGAAAAAATCTTAATATATATAAAAATAATGACAAATTTGATTCCGTCATGCAATGTGTGTCGATATGACTCCAAATGGCAACTGATTTAGATGATTAATTTTAACATATATTGCTACTTGAACAGCGAATATGTGTAATAACAAAGCAATTTGACTGGCCAACAGATACCACAATTGTGTTGATCAGGTACAGTCCAACATATCATTATAGGCGTACGTTTGTGTTATCTAATATTTTATGGGTAAATTCTTTATAATATTGGACGAATCTGATGATGATGATCTAATGACTTATGGGTCGATGGTAATGTTGTTCCCTTTGAGTGTGAATGTGTAAATAGAAGAAAGCAGCGATAATGCGGAAACGTTTGAATTTAATTATTAAGAATATTTTTGAAATGAACTATGTATGTTCAGACGATAGTATCACAAAAATAATATTTTTATAATGTGCTTTACAAAAACACAGTATAACTAATCGATTCATGATCACCCAGCTAGAACGACTGAACCATCAAACTCTTCTGACGCACAGGCTACTGGAGAAAAACCAAGAATTTACCAATATAAATAATGTATTGGATTGGATGTATGGGAAAGTTTTACTTTGCCGAATATCGACCTTTTAACATCATCGGGTTGTCATTAAGAAACCCCATAAAAAATCCACTAGAATATCTACAATATATTTATCAATTCCCTCACAAACATCCTTTTAAGTATGGTATTATGTACATACATTTGTAATATGTAAGCTTGGCCACGGAGTGCAAGGTAATAAAATCCTGGAACTTCTATCGGACATAGACTTTTCAAACCATACGAATAAAGATTCAAAATGTAAACTGTGGAAACATGGAACAGCCATCGAAATGGTTAGTAAACGTAACTAAGAATTTGCTACTGGGATCCCAAATTAGTCCATTAACAAACATATGATTCCATTTACAGCGAGGCAGGACATCTGCGCTGAAAAATCTAATATGTGGAAATTCTGGTGGATATATATGTATATATATATATATATATATATATATATATATATATCTTCCAATTGAGGGATTAGTTTGCGTCTTCTTTGAAAGTTCAATGTTGAATATTTTCAGTTCTCTAACCATTTCTACAGCACGAAATACCGTCGGCATGATCCTAAATATTCTGATGATCGTCAAAGTGTTGGAATATATTTTACATGGTTGGAATATATTTATCCTGCAGATAACACAATTGAGAGATGTCCTTTCCAAATGTAAAATATTTATATTACTATTTAAGATGCAAAGAAATTAATGCCTAAGATAATATTAAGGTCTGACAGGCTAATAATTTTTCGTAAAATGCATGAGGCAGTCATCTTGCAATGACTGTCAATCATGATCTAAATGCCTCGGTTTTTGTTAAAATTTTTACAGTAGTCTCTTAATAGATGGTGGTGGACGGCAGCAGAGTTGTGTTTAAATATACCGCGATGTAGATTCAAAAGTCGTTTAGTTATCAAACTGCACTCGTATCACATAATATATACACATATTTATTGAAAATATTTCGTTAAAAAATGATTTGAAATATTAAGCTCAGAATGTAACAAGCCAAGAACCTAAAATCTCTTCCAACAGAGATTTCCGAACTTTGACAGTTGACAGTGGCCATCTTGTTGAAACTAACATCTGTCAAATAATAAAATTATATCATTGAAATGGGTGTTCTGTGGGTGGCAACATAAAAATTTCTTTAGCGATGAGGTCCATTTTTGGATGAATGAATACGTAAACAAGCAATATTGTTGAATTTGGAGTGCCCAAAGCATTCCGAAAAAGTCACTGTTTGGACTGGAGGCGTCATCCAGTTCAGCGATTACCTACTCCTTTTGGCCTGAATTGTATGATGTAGACACCAACTACAAGCGTTTTCAACAGGATGGCGCTATGCCATCGCTCAAATTCCGCTTGATTACTGTGCCAGAGTCATGGAAAATTCGACTTTTCTGATGATATCTCACACGCATTAAATTTAAAGACTATAACCGTTTAATGAGTGACCATTTAGTATGTATCTTGTGTTATTGCTACGTTTCGGTACAGTTCGTTGTGTTGCATTGCATTCAATTTTAAACCTCTTTTTAGAGCATTGATAACAGGCACTCATAAGGCGGACATTGCTGGCCTCAGATTTGTCAATTGTTACTGACTTATCAGTGTAAACCACTGACTTCAGTGTTTTAACTGCGGCAATGAGTGCATTAGCGTTTTTAGAATCCCTTGGGAATTCCTTTCACTCCACGTGCGACAGTTTTGTCTATTAGCAAGCCAAAATTGAGCCGTATAGGTGAATGTCTTTCAAAATAAAGCTGGATAAATTGTATTACAGGATGTTAATTTCCCAACAGGCTATAGGTTCAAATCTGCGAAACTGTTAATTATTTTTTATTTATTTTTATTTTTAATAAATGAACGTGATTGCATTCTATTTATTAATTTTTACTATGAAAAATATTCTTAATATTCCACTCTCAAAAAAAAAAAAAAAAAATCGGGATTACTGGTTGCCTACGTACTAGTCCTTCAGAGGCGCTGAATGCTATACTAAACCTAATTCCGATTGACCTTTATGTACTCCGGGCATCCTCAAGCAGTGCGGCAAGACTAGCGGCATCAGAGAGGTGGAGGTCAAGGGACTATGGCCACGCAAGAATCCTTGGCCGGCTACCACCGACACTGAGGAAGCCCACCGACTATATAGTACCTCACTTAGACTTTAACACTTCATTCAAAGTCCTCTTACCATCCAGGCGGGAGTGGAGAAGGGGTAACTTAGAAAGGGAATTCAACTTCAGAGTGTATACTGATGGATCAAGGATGATCTGTGGTGTAGGCGCAGGGGTCTTCTCGAGGGACCTTGGAATAAAACTCTCGCTCCGTCTCCCAGATGAATCCAGCGTATTTCAGGCTGAGATACTGGCTATAAGGGAGGCGGCGAGGCTGTTAATTGATAGGGGTGTTCAGGGTAGAGTCGGTATCTTTGTCGATAGCCAGGCGGCACTCCTATCTCTCAGGTCGTTCACTACATCGTCTACTCTGGTAGCCCAATGAAAAGAGCTGCTATCCAGACTGGGGGGTCAGATAGACGCTACCCTCATCTGGGTACCCGCTCACAGCAGTTTCTTTGGAAACGAACAGGCAGATGAGCTAGCTAAGGCTGGATCTGCTAAGGACGTCTCCACTGCCGTATCGGTGGACATGCCGTTTGGCACCCTAAGGAGCACCATTCAGAGCCATTTCCGGCAGAAAGCGGCGGACAGGTGGCGCAAGCTGAACACGTGCAGGGTGGCTAGAAGCATGTGGCCATGTTATAACGACAATAGAACGGCACAATTGATTAACAGGAATCGCAGGGACATCTCAAGGCTCGTAGCGGTTGTGACAGAGCACTGGGTAATAGGCAGACATGCAGGCAGATTAGGTCTCAACCATAATGCATTCTGTAGGAGCTGCCGGGATCAGAGCAAGGAAGAGACAGTTTATCACTTCCTTTGCGAATGCCCGGCCTTGCACAACACGAGACACAAATTCTTAGGCAATAGTATTATAGGCGACCTCGCGGAGTTATCAGGTATAGGTCTGGGGGACCTTATTAGATACCTCAATGCGACGGGGTGGATCTAGTAACCATCCGTACCCGAGATCAGGATACGGCTTCCATAGGTAGTCACTGACGAGTGGAGTGGTTTTTCAAAACGGGATCTCAGAGATCCTACTTGAATGCTTGCGTGTAGCGGGCAGCCACGTATACCAACCAACCAACCATGCTTCCTTTAAATACTTCGTCGGTCCTGTAGCGAAAATTAGCCGGCGAAGTACAAAGGTTGAAAAATCTATAAAACTACTTCTCATCTTTCATCTGCCCCCTCAATACTATCTCCTCCTTTCTAGTTCCAGCGCAATGCACTCCATATGTAGGGGTTATCCCCTGAGTTCCGGTCAAAAATAAAAAAATAAAAGTAATGGAGTTCTAAGCATCAAATTTGTTTATCTTTTTTAATTTATAATATAAAATATCCTTATAAGAAATATTTACAACAGACAAATATTGTTGTGATCAACTGATTCATTGCATCAGAGTCACAGCATCTCGATTTAAAGGCACATGCCGCCGGCTCTGTCTTTTATAGCCATCTAGGACAATATATGTATATTATACATAGTATAAGTAAATCGTTTGACACATGCTTACCAAAAAATATGTACTTATTGAATAAAATGTCTATCACTCATGGATAAGGATGAAACAAATATTTATTAGCCATTTTTTCTTTCTTACGAAAAGCTTATTCGAATTTACTTCTTCCGGATAATATCATTTGATTTTTGTTTGGCGTTAATTTTAGAACAGATCCATCAAGGAATTCCAGGAGGTCGTAACTAACGCCAAGACAACTCCTGTTACTCTCAATCTAAGTTTCACAGAACCATACAAATGAATCCTTGCTGATGTCCGCAGCCGTTGTAATTGGAACTGTTGATATACAGCATATTGGACAACTATTGCTTTTTCTTAGTTTATTTTTTTATGAACTGAATCAAAGATTTCCATGTAACTATTCAGAACTTTTTCAAAAAAACCTTTTTCAGCAAATATTTTTATTCTGCAGCAATGTAAATATGCAACATAAAAGACGCCAGCTTAAATTCATGTGATGTTAAACGGAACAATAATCGTTCGCACAATAAGAAGACTGCACACGCGGTTGTAAGCAACACATTTAACGAATTGTATAAAATATGTACATATGTCATATCTTTGCAGTAATTCAATATCTTTTTAGTTTTTTATAAAAAGAGAATTTTGCGAAGGAAAAAATAAATTGCAGATAGGGTCCAGCCGTAGGTAGCAAAAGAGCCCTTCTTTAAGAAGCAGCATGTGGTGCAAGAAACATTTTTTAGTCAATATTTACAATATGAGCAAATAGCATACATTTTTTAGCAAATATTTTTGTTAATATGTATGAGCATGTGTCCGGCTTTAAAAGGAAATGTGAAGAAAACCCAAATAAACCACAATTGAAAATTGTGAAAACTTATGTGACGTCATATATCGTACTTATATATTTGTTGATAAATGTATTTGATTTTCATACAATATAAGTTTATTAAAAAGGTAATCCCATCAGCCTGTTTTAAAAAAGTTTTAAATATTCTTTTTTATTTCAAGCTTTAAAATTATAATTTCTTATTATAAATATTTACACAAATAAAATTCAATTACATTGGATGTTTGGTACGTGTTCCGTAACGTTTTTATAGATAGTCTGATATAAAAATTGTAATAAAATTTTATTAGTGACATGTTCACATGAAACAACCATTGCAATCGCAGAGGAATTTACATGGAAAAACATTATACATTTTTATAAATAAAAAATGTTTGGTTTTGGTTTGGAATCAAATTGAGTATGACACCAATGTCTGTGTGCAATGCAACAGTGTTTCTTAATTTTTTTTATGTAATTCAATAAATATGTGTTGGCACACATCTTTTCAGAATGCAAATTGAATTTGGAATGGAATTTCTTTGTGGGTTCGGCTTGAAAGAAGATTGCAAGCGGGTCCATACTATAACGAAATTTTTCTGAAAAACAAAATTCGGAAAACAAGGACAGTGCTATTGCACGTGCTCCTTACGATACATTCAATACCGGCTTTGGAAACGGAAACATCGACATTCACAAAAGTAGTTGCTAATAAAAATGGATTAACTAACCTGTAAATTTGCTAAGGAAATTTTATCTCACAGTGTCTAAAATAACTTAAAAGTGCAATAGAAAGCCAATTCGTAGTCTGATAAATGGACTGGGCCAGATGGCCTGCACTTATCAGTGCAGATCTCAACGATAACGCGTGATTCATGTTTGTAAGATCATGAAATGTGTGTTTTATTGGAAGTATTATCATCTGAAACTTTTCTGTATAAGAGAGCTTCTTAATTAATGCAACAACGATTTGACTCAGCTTCCCCCCTTTGAGCTCTAGAAAAGCTCCAATATTTATTGGCCAACGAAAAATACACAGCTGTTCCGCTCTACTGCGTAAGCTGCAAATGAATCCCAGTCCAAAATGTACCAAAACCATAAGGTTTTTGCACAATAAACCAAAACAAATAACAGTTCAATGAAATTATACGTTACACCGATAAATTATTTATATTTCAAGTCTTAGCCGCCACTATGAGTGAACAAATTTTATACTGAAGTAAACAGTATATAATAGAAGATTTGTATTAGCTCATGGTTGCACTAGATATTGTCGGACTGTTTCAATGCTGAAGGCATAACTCTTAACATTACTGGCAGCGATTAACACTATCATGTACCAAAGAGCAGAGTAACAGCAGCATCTTTCATCGGCAGTGTGGCAAACATTCGCTCGTGACGTAAAGTTTAAAAAATTTATAGCTTATTCTTTATCTTATCATGTTTCTTCACTTGTTTTCTCAATACTATCCCCTTTTCTTGTTCGGGCGTAGGTTAGGTTAGGTTGAAAGGAGGGGCGTAAGCAAGGGCTATCCCAATCCGTTCAGGATTACACCTAGGCCTTATAGGCCTGTTGTGCGCTCTATTATAAGGAGCTCCCTTTTATTATAGGGAGCCTCAATTAAAGTCATGGAAACCACTGGATTTGATTACAATAAGAACCTAGTTTCTTCAATGTATCTTCTTAAGTCTCTCCAATTAGAACCCCTAAGAAATTCCATCTCCTGTATAATCTCTTGATTAAATGTTTGTCTTCTAATTTGACTAAAAGCTGGACAGTAGCATAAGTAGTGCTCCAGTGTCTCGTCATCTTCCTGACAGGCCCTGCATGTTATATATCGTCAACAATACCCATGCGTGCCAGGTGATTCCTTAACTCTGTATGTCCTGTCATCAAATTAACCAATCGTCGTAGTGCTGGCATACTCAATGTTAGGATCTCCTCTGTCCTGTTAACATCTGGGTTTCCCCATAGAATCCTAGTCACCCTAGGATTCTATAGGCCATTGCTTTAGTTCGTTCTTAAAAACCTGAAATGGCTTTGGATTATCTAGTGTGATGGTCGCCAATAATGCTACCATCTTCGCTAGCCTATCTGCCTCGATATTTCCAGATATTCCTCGATGTCCTGGAAACCATATTATCTCAATGCTTCCACAATGCGTGTATGAGTTGATCTCCTCTTTGCATTGTAGTACACACCGAGATTGAACTGCATAATTAATTAGGGCCTCGATGACTTTCCTACTATCCGTGAATATACGAACCGGTAGTCTGTTATCGATTTTGTTTAACCATCTTATCACAGTATAACACAGTTTGAAATACTCTGTTATGATCTGGCAGGCGGAAGTATTTACGAAAGTTACGCCCCATGTCATAGAATCCTCCACCCGATCGGTTACCTATCTTCGACCCGTCCGGCGTAACTCACTGCATATGTAGGGGCATCCCTGCTGGTCTAACTAAAAACAATAATCATGTATGTTAAAAAACTAATATTTTAGTATGCTAAATTACCGCATTTGACTTTAATAAATAGCAACCACCTAACAAAACGGGATCTGAACATATAACAAAGAAGAATTGACCTGGGTTAAATAAATATATCTAAAACAGGATATAGTTAAAAATTTGTGGAAGAATTAAACATTTTTCGAATTGGCGTATTAAAACAACATATTTGAAACAGTTTTAATATATTGGTGAAGAGAAGATGCATTAAAAAAATTGCGTCTAGTAGGAAAAATCAAGCAAATACACTTAAACATCAAGAGCTAGAAAATATATTTTGCCATTATTTATCAGAAATCAAATCGAAAAACTCAGGCGACTTAATATCTCTATAAAATTGTCAACGTGAAATTCCTGCGCAACGATTATCTACTAAGTTCACATATAAAAATGATAACAGTAGTACGTAGTAAGATCAACAATAAAATCACAATCATGCTAAGATATGCACATTGATAACACTAACCCAACATTAATAGGATAATCACCCTCACGAATAAGCATAGATTAGGTAAACAAACTATGTGTAAGACAAAATTAGATTTAGGAGATACTAAACATCCATTAAAATGTATTGATAAACTGTTTCCATATATTTGTAAGTAACAATACTACCTAAGAAAATATTATAACATCTTTTTTATCACAAATACACAAAACGAACAAAGACAAGTATGGTATATAAGATTGAGTTTATGTAAAAAACATAATAAAGGTACAAAACATAATAAAGAAAAGACGCCGCAAAAGCGTCCAAAAAAGAGGTTTCTTTCTCCGTTTAAACGTATTATTAACAAGTTCGAACAGCAGATATCCGGTAAAAAAAAGAGCCGCGAAGAAAGTCAATAAGAACCTGGATAATTTCTAATGATTTTTCCATGCCGTTGTCATTGGAAGAATTTTTCTTTTTTGATGCCTTTTCATTGAACCCAACATCATGTTCCTGAAGCTGAGTAAATCCGATCTCTGTAAGTTTTATTAACAACAAATTTGTCATTGCTGTTATGGAGTTAGGAAAGGTCGCATAATGAGATGTAAATAGTTAATCATATTTTACATGTATAAATTTATTTTAGGTAAAACTTTCTATTCATCAATTTTTTCAATTATCAATTTTCAGTTTTGTAGTTTTTGCAGATATTATATATACCAATTGTGTGTAAGTAAAATAATTTCTTAATGTATTATCTGGATATTGCCAATAATCATCTCCCGATAAGTAGAAAATACATGCTTGTTTAGAAGTAAAGAACAAGTTGCTCCTGAAAGATGACAACCAGTATTTTCGCTGATTAGATAAGAGAACAAAATAATCAATCAGCACACGTACCGTAATATTTTTGCACTGCCTTAGATTTTCGCTAACATTTTTCTGTTTAAACCATTCCAATCTTACGATGAACAAACCGAAGAAATACGTATAAAAATGGGTCAAGACGTCTTGGAGCGTTAGGGAGACAAACGCATGTATATTACTATACCATATACATGCTTACACATATGTACTCGTATACATATAGAGATACACATACATATATCTTTGCATAATATCTTATCTCGTATTCACATGTTTTATGTTGGTTCAAAGTATTATTTTTCCAATACACATTCGCGTACATTTGTATAAACGTTCATTTTCTTTATTTCTTTTGTGAGGATGCATGCAAATTGCTTCCATAATTCAGGTGCTAATGGTTTCCTTATGTGAATTTATAAAACATTAAAGTTTCGTTGAGAAGATACGACTGGCAGCCGGAGCTGCTGCATATTTTGTTGCTGAATTTTTGCTGTTGTATGTGGTATAAATAATTTCCCAAAAAAGCAATTCACATTAATGACCTTAAAATTCCATTGGGATAAGCGAAAAATAATGTGAAAAATCGTTTTCTTTCTTTGCTTCTTTTTGTTATGCAGAGCACACAAACTCTTGCTTATATGTATGTAGGTGTGTGTGTGTGTGTGCATATACATATATACAATAACAAGAAATTGTAATCATACATACACTGTATAAGATGGAATGAAGGGTCCTTTGAAGCCAAAGGAATTACAAAAATTACATATTGTTGCCAGAAAGTTTCAAAATTAAATAATTTGAAAAATGTTAACGGGATGTGTCTACAATTGCAAATAATAAATAAATTTCAATGGAGATTTCAGCGCAATAACGATCCTGTCTTATATGAAATGCCTTTCATCTGATCTATGAATAACGCATCAATCTCCGAATGAATGAATATGTTTACAAAAGGAAAATTATTTGTTTTGGTCAGTTTCCGTTTTATTGACTTGTAGACATTTCTTTCCATGTTTATCTAAGGTTGTGAATACCCTCTGGGTTTTTATGATATCGCAGTTCTGCTGTCATTTTGAAATTAACAGTGGCAAGAAGTCATAGCGCGCTCTTAGTTTAAAAATACATAAATACTTTTATTTTTTTTCAGTTTTAAGGATATTTTCTATTTGATCCAAAATTATAGAAATACGTTCGGTTCAAAGCATCTAGGATAATCTTTAAAATTCTACAAGACTTAAATTAATTTTATAAACAAAATGGATTTTTTGTTGTGCGGCCAATTAAGTCTATATGCCACTTCAGTGGTTCTTACATTAAATCATTAGCAGAATTCAATCTAACTGCGAAATAAAAAAATTCTCTGTTTATACACAAGCCCACAAAAACGAATTGAGAATTACACAAGTAAAAGCATAAGCTTCGAAATATATAGAATACACAACAACAAAATATTACCCGAAATGAATATATATTATTTTCTACCTTGACCACACAACAAAGAAAACATTATATTTAACAAATTAACTGAGACAATATCTCAAATAAATTGCAATTAAAATAATTTTATAAACTTACTATAGAATTTTGTTTTATTACTTCTAACTTGAACCTTCATGTTCAAATCTCTTTCGCATGATATTACCATGGCCTCAAATCGCTTGTGCAGAATATCCTATGTGACATGAGCTAAAACTTTTTTGAGATTCAGACTACTGATCAATGAAAAATCACGTGGACGACAACTTATCTTGCGTCAACAAGATAGACGCAATCAACTGTTAAAGTTTGCAAGATATTTTACATACTAGTACTGATTTGGTTAATTTGAAAAATCTTTTTTCCCGGTCAGTGAGATTATCCTTGGTGTGCTCTTTTTATACCCTCCAAAAAAGAATTTGGAGGGTATATTCACTTTGTCATTCCGTTTGTAACGCATCGAAATATCCATCTCAGACCCCATAAAGTATATATATTCTTGATCAGTGATGAAATCTAAGACGAACTGAGCATGTCCGTCCGTCCGTCCGTCCGTCTGTGGAAATCACGATTCAGTCCAAACGAAAAGAGCTAGACTCTTGAAATTTGGTATAAATATATTTTAAAGCTTAGAGCAGGTTAAGTTCGAAGATGGGCTCAATCGGACAAGAGGGAAAAAAGTTCCCCTAAGAAGAACTAAACCAACCCAGAAAAAACAACATAATTTTTAAAGTTTTTTGGTTATTTTGTTAAGCAAATGATATATTTTTATGTCAAATACGGTCCAACGCCTTAAACTTGGAGCCATTAAATAAAATAAAAATATTTTTTGACCCCGCCCACTTCAGTGGGCGTTATTATAGGCAAAAATAACATAAAAATTTAACAAATTGTTTTACTTAAGCCTACATTCCTTAAAAATAACACTTTTAAGCTTTAATGACGAAGCTGAGACGAAATCTGGTACTACTCTACCCTACCCCCTCCTTTCCCTTCGTCCCCTAAATGACCCAAAAAAAAGAAATAAATGTTTTTTTAAATTTTGTATATAATCATCCCAAACATTTATCTTTAGAGTTTTATGACTGCCGATTTCTGCCTTACCCCCCCCCCCCCTTTCCTCTTCCTTTGCCCCCTAAATGACCCTGCCAAAAAAAAAATTTTTTTTTAAATTTTGTATGTAATCATCCTAAGCATTTATCTTTAGAGTTTTATCACTGCCTGTTGCTGCCCTACCCCCTCACACCCTTTGCCCGCTAAATGACCCTATTAAAAATAAATAAATTTTTTTTTTAATTTTGTGTAGATATAATCATCCCAAGCATTTATTTTTAGAGTTTTATGTCTACCTGTTTCTGCCCTACCCCCTCTCCCCCTTTGCCCTCTAAATGACCCTATCAAAAAAAATAAATTTTAATTTTGTATATAATTATCCCAAGCATTTATTTTTAGAGTTTTATGACAAAGGTGAAATGTTTCCCCCACAGCTCTTGCCAAAGCGACCCCGCCAAAATACAGTTTTTATGCCCTCCAAAGAGAATTGTGATGAAGTCTAAGACGGTCTAGCAATGCCCATACGTTCGTCTGTGGAAAACATGATATTGTATATATTTGAACCCCACCCCCTTTAGTCGGCGTTGACGTACGATATTATGTAAAGGAACTCTGTCCCACCAAGTTAAGCATTTTAAATTCACTTACTAAATATTTGGAGGGTATTTAAGATTCGACCCGGTCGAATATAACGTTTTTACTTATTTAAAATATATTTGACTTAATTTCAGCGTTTAGCTTTTTTCAACTCTTATATACATGAATATGGATATATTTGTATTTGTATGTTGAAATACTTTACAAAGTAAATTTGCAAAGTATTTGGTGCACAGATTCCGACGGGGTGACTCAGACCATATGCCGGCGATGTTATTAACCCGTATTCTCTTCCGTTACTGTGACTGACTGTACACGACCTATGCTTTCACATAGGAAGTAGCAACGTAGTTAACCACGGAATATTCCTCAAAAGAACTGTAAAACTATACAGTTATCTGCGTGTTGAAATTAACTAGTGCGAGTGAGACGCAAAACTCTCGAAAGAGAGTAAACAATCAGTGGTCTGGCTGCACTTAAAAAATAATTGCCAACGAGGCTTGATGTTAACTGACTCAGAGCTGCTTTGCGACTGAATATGGATATATATATATATATATATATATATATATATATATATATATACATATATATATATATATATATATATATATATATATATATGTATATATAATATATATATATATATATATATATATATATATATATATATACATATATATACTATATATATATATATATATATATATATATATATATATATATATATATATATATATATGTATATCTATGTTTTCAAAATCTTTATAACATCATGATTAATGGATTTGTGGTATATTCGTCTGTGCCAAATTTTATGTACTCTTCAGCGACATACGTCTGCCGTATATACCACATTCATCTCTCTGATCTTTCGGATTTTCAACACGAATTTATTTTTCTTCTAATATATAATATATATTTGAGTACCAAAGAAAAAAATGTGTCTTATTCAGTTACCTCTTTTATTCCAAAATAAAGTTTAAATTTTACGGCTGATGGAACTGTTTTTTTGATGCTTTTTTGTGATTTTTAATACAAACCAAGGAATTACCTGAAATATTTTTAATTGATAAGGAAGAAAAAATGTTTTAGTAGGCTCCTTTTTGAAATTTACTATTTGACATATTGTTGTCATAATTTTATTTCAAATGAAATTTATTTGCTGATGGTTAGCCAATGTCTACTGGTATATACATTTCATTGCTGCTTTACCAAATTATCAGTACACTTCAAATTGCCTGTCCAACGATGAGAGTAGGTGAGCAACTGTCCTGGGTTTTAGCTGTTTATTGTAATTGACATGTATTTTTTTTAAGTCGGACAGGCATTTAGGAGATGACCCCTACATATACAGTACATTGCGCCGGAACTAAAAATGAGGGGATAGTATTGATGGGACAGATGAAGAAATATGAGAAGAAGAAGATAGGGAATTTCTTGTAACTATTTGAACTGACGAAGGAGGGTGCTGCTCATCTGACATGATTGTGTCAGTCGCTGCCAGTTATGTTCTGTGACCACTGTTCACTGAAACAGGCCGACTAACACAAGCATGCGCTCATGCTTGAATAATTTGACACAAAATTCATGACTGAGCACGAATTCAGGACCCTGCGTTTCATAGTCTCGTGTTAACTACTTCAGCCAACAGCACCCTCATTTATGAAAAAATCGTTTTTCAATGTACATATTGGTGCACACAGAACCATTATAAGGATATATGAGGCATTTCAATTTAAAACAAGTAAAAACGTTATATTCGACCGGGTCGAATCTTAAATACCCTCCAAATATTTAGTAAGTGAATTTGAAATGTTTAACTTGGTGGGACAGAGTTCATTTATATAATATCGTACGTCAACGCCCACTAAAGGGGGCGGGGTTCAAATATATACAATATCATGTTTTCCACAGACGAACGTATGGGCATTGCTAGACCGTCTTAGACTTCATCACAATTCTCTTTGGAGGGTATAAAAACTGTATTTTGGCGGGGTCGCTCTGGCAAGGGCTGTGGGGGAAACATTTCACCTTTGTCATAAAACTCTAAAAATAAATGCTTGGGATAATTATATACAAAATTAAATTTTTTTTTTGTTGATAGGGTCATTTAGAGGGCAAAGGGGGAGAGGGGGTAGGGCAGAAACAGGTAGACATAAAACTCTAAAAATAAATGTTTGGGATGATTATACACAAAATTAAAAAAAATTTGTATTTATTTTTAATAGGGTCATTTAGCGGGCAAAGGGGGAGGAGGGGGTAGGGCAGCAACAGGCAGTCATAAAACTCTAAAGATAAATGCTTTCGATGATTATATAAATATTAAAAAAAAAATTTTTTTTTTGGTAGGGTCCTTTAGGGGGCAAAGGAAGAGGGGGGGGGGGGGGGTAGGGCAGAAATCGGCAGTCATAAAACTCTAAAGATAAATGCTTGGGATGATTACATACAAAATTTAAAAAAAAAAATTTTTTTTTTGGTAGCGTCATTTAGGGGGCAAAGGAAGAGGGGGGGGGGGGTAGGGCAGAAATCGGCAGTCATAAAACTGTACAGATAAATGCTTGGGATGATTACATACAAAAATTAAAAAAAAAATTTTTTTTGGTAGGGTCATTTAGGGGGCGAAGGGGAAGGAGGGGGTAGGGCAGAGTAGTACCAGGTTTCGTCTCAGCTTCGTCATTAAAGCTTAAAAGTGTTATTTTTAAGGAATGTAGGCTTAAGTAAAACAATTTGTTAAATTTTTATGTTATTTTTGCCTATAATAACGCCCACTGAAGTGGGCGGGGTCAAAAAATATTTTTATTTTATTTAGTGGCTCCAAGTTTAAGGCGTTGGACCGTATTTGACATAAAAATATATCATTTGCTTAACAAAATAACCAAAACACTTTAAAAATTATGTTGTTTTTTCTGGGTTGGTTTAGTTCTTCTTAGGGGAACTTTTTTCCCTCTTGTCCGATTGAGCCCATCTACGAACTTAACCTGCTCTAAGTTTTAGAATATATTTATGCCAAATTTTAAGAGTCTAGCTCTTTTCGTTTGGACTGAATCGTGATTTCCACAGACGGACTGACGGACGGACGGACGGACGGACGGACGGACATGCTCAGTTCGTCTTAGATTTCATCACTGATCAAGAATATATGGGGTCTGAGATGGATATTTCGATGCGTTACAAACGGAATGACAAAGTAAATATACCCTCCAAATTATTTTTTGGAGGGTATAAAAAGAGATCAGTGTAATATCGGATCCAGACTCTCTTTCGACTTGTAATTAAAAGACGACTTCTTCATAAATGTTATAACATATTACAGGATATTATCACAAACCCAGGCATCTGTCTTATCGCTATGGCAATATTTTTACCTTTTTCAAATTATTTCTGGTTTCTTTGTTAATCTCGCAGCTTTTGCGTTTCCTATTTTATTTATTTTTTTGTAGAGGGGTTGGGGTTTCGTTTCTGCGAACTTATACCAAGCAACTGTTTGCCTGTCTAACGATGTGAGTAGGTGAGCAACTGGCCCGGGTTTTAGTTGTTTATTGTAATGGATGTTATGTGTTTTTCAATGTATTGGTGCACACAGAACCGTTATAAGGATATATGAGGCGATAAACGAGATTAAGGAACGTTTATTCACATTATTGTTGTTTCCTTTTTTGCTCTTATTCCTGCGTTTTAAACTCGTAAATGTCTAGAAAAGGCATTTAAAAGAAGGAATTATTTCCATTCAAAAAATACACAACAAATACATACAAAAGAAACACACAAGAGACATGGCACAGGAATTCACGTAACCATGAAACAGGTATACAGTTGCTTACTTTTGCTTAAAAGTTGTAGATATTTAGATTTTTTTTATACGACTGTTAAGGAACATTTTACTTTTCTAAAAAAGTCATCCTCAAATGAAGCAGATTTCAGTCATAAAAGCAGCCTTTATGACGAGTTTTGCATGACGAGAAGGTCAACTTGAGTTGTTCGCAAAATGAGTCATTCCAAACACTTGTGCTAAATTCCCATGGTTTGCTGTAAGTCATTAGTTTTTTACCTGCCATCTTAGGTTTTTTGAAGCACCATATATTTACATTAAATTGTAAGGTTTTCGTTACAATTTTTTACATTAATACTATAATGCGTAAAATATGAATTAGTGTTTTGTTATAATTATTATTATTGTTTTATAATAAAATGACCTTCAAACATAAACATTATTCTCATGGCTAATGTAGTGGTTTATTAAAGAAACAATTGTTGTAGAGAGGAGAAATTAAAAGTGGAAAGAAAACTTCATATGCAAGTACGCATGAACGATTATTTCTTTCTGAAGGTCAATATATAATTTCTATGCAGACTGGATTTCTCTTTACATTGAAACATTAACTTTTTTATTGTTGTTAATTGTCTGTGCATCCTATTCAACGGAAAACTATTTTCATTTGGGCTTTTGTATTTTTATTGCACTGTTATGTAAACATAACAATATTTTTATTACAATTGTTTATATAATTGGTATCTTCAGTTATCTTAACATCTCGCTGAGTAATTGCTCATCCGAATTCAACAGCTGTATGTAACCGAATGACAGTGAAAGTTAATATTTTAAAGCAGATGAAAATATTCCTGTTGCTACTGTGCCCGATAGAAAAACTAATAATTGCATGTTGACACGCTAGTTCTTTTTCAGCAAATGAATAGTCGCCAGCTGAAGAATTGACAGTTTCATTGTTGCAAAGAGGACATACATATAATCTCCCCGAAGAACTAAATACTTGAGACAATTCAAAACCATAAGCGGGTTTTTTAATAATTTCGCATTGCAAAAGGACTAATACACTATTTTACTCTATAAACTTTTATCTTCGTTTTTAGCCAGAGTCCAAAAAGTGGAATTGTTATAACATTAACATAAGATAAGCCATATGCTACACCAAATTTTTGCGATACGCTTTTGGAACCAATCTGTTTTATTTACCCTGATCCTTACAAAAGTTTTCATGGTTTACTTATTAACGTGTAAAATTTTTTCTGAAGTTCCGTGGGATAAAGTAGCCTAAACAGAATTAAGTTTTTTTTAATGTGCTAATGATTATTAAGGATATTGGCTAAGTCTACTTAAGAAAAGTTTGCTCTATCACTATTTGATTTCATAAATATCCTTGCATTCATTTGAAGTTTTCAGCGGTTACAATCATACGGAAAACTAGAAGGAGCGACACAATAAATAAATCATATGAGCTTTAAACATCTTAGCAGTAGCATAAAAGATACAGAAAAATGCTTTTCTTAATTATACTTAATCATTTATTGATTGTTGCCACAATATATATTAGAGAAATTTAATACCATTAAACATCAAAATTTTACATACGCGTATAAAAGCACATTTCAATTTTTTGATATACATATATACGGGTATATATGTATATACAGGGTTGGTATCCCAAAAAAACATTGATATGGGACCCCATAAAGAATACATATTCTGGATCCTTAAAAATAGCGATGACGAATGAGCGATGTCCATCTGTCCGTAGGTGAAATCGGTTTTCCCAAGCCCCAGAAGAGCTAGAGACTTAATTCTAATGAACTTCAAAAGAAAAAATTAAAAAAAAAAAGATTCCCTACCTGAAAAGTTTACACTTTTTCTTAAATATGAAAGTAACTAAATAAAAAAAATTTTGGTTTATTTTTGGTAACTAAACTTGGTTTAGAAAGAAATAAAGTAATAATGATAATCAGAGACATCAAAAAGAATTAAAATGAATGTGTGCATATACTCCAGATGTTGATGTACATCATAGGGTCCGCCAAATAACTTTTTTTTTTAAATGATATAATAAAAACTACTGAATATTTTCTCAAATTTCTTTTTTTATTTGAAAGTACAATCCTTCCGGTTAATAATGGAAAATAATTTCATTCAAATGGCTGCATAGCCCGATAACGATCGCCATTGACTGTAACGGCCACTCCTTGCTCATTTTTGAAGAAAAATGGCCCAATTATGCCTCTGGACCAAAATCCGCACCAAACAGTGACTCGTTTTGGGTGCGTCGGCTTTTCAATGTATGCGTGAGGGTTTACCCTAAATGCGACAATTTTGCGAAGCGGAAACTCATTGGATGGTCAACCATATTCGTTTAGCGGAAAGATAAAACTAATTATCTGTCAAATCAGACATAAGCTAAATGTTACCATTCACGAAATAAGCACTAGTTGAAAAAAAACGTTAGATTGCGGACCATATATTTAAAATTATATAGCACTTGTTGGCAGTTAATTTTACGTCCAGAAATAGGTGTAACTTTCCAAGCTCTGGAACCTATGGATTTTTCTGAATTTCAATACCACTCTATTTAGGTTCATTTCTAATCAATCAGTCCAAGATTGAAGTCTCTAGCTCTTCTTGGGGATTGGGAAACCTGATTTCACATACAGACAGACGGACATCGCTCACTCATCATCGTTATTTATAAGGATCCAGAATATATATATGAGGAAATTACACACGGAATTACAAACCTATATATATCCTTCCCCTTTTTGTAAAGGGTATAAAAAACCAGTTTTATTTTTTTTTATGTTAATTAAACCTATTGGATACTTTGGGAAGAATTAAATTTGTATTGAAAATATAAAAAAATATACATTTTGATTCCCGGAATGGTCAACTGATTTTTTTTTTGTATATAGAAATAAGTTTTGTTTTGCTAATTAAAACTATTTTATAATTTAGCAAGAAGAAAATTGGTATTAAAACTTAAAAAAAATTAATTTCGATCCCAGTGTAGGACAATTCAATTATTTTTTGGTGCATAAAAGTAACAAAAAGGTCACTAAATTTAATTTTTTTAAGTAAGACTATTTTATACTTACACTAAGAATTAAATTGCTCTTAAAAATAAAAAATTTGTACATAAAAGTAGCCATATATGTTCTAACTTTGATTTTTTTAATTAACCCAATTTTACACTTCAGGAAAAATTAAATTGGTATTAAAATCCAATTAAATCCAAAAATTTGATAATAGGGTTAGACAGTCGATTTAATTCTTTCGTTTTTTGCATAAAAGCAATCACTTAAGTTGCATATTTTGTTTTTTTTTTTTAGAAAATTAAGCCTATTTTATACTTCTGGAAGAATTACATTTTTATTAAAAACATAAAAAAAGGAAAATTCTATACCATGGTTGGACATTAGACGTGTTTCTGGTATATAAAAGTAAATAAAAGAATGATTTTTGTTTTTGGTTGGGTTTAAAATTATTTATGCTTCAAGGAGACAAATAGGTATTAAAGCTAAAAAATTGGTTACCAGGATTGGACCTATTTGAACATATTTTTGAAAAATCTTAAATAGAAAACACCTGTATAATAGATATGGGGACAACTTTACTGTAACGATTTACTCATCCTTTTACTCTCATAAAAAATTTAAAAACTGACCGTTCGATCAATATAAAGAAAATAGTTTCTTCTTAACTAAACTAAATTTACAATTTTTTTTTCAACTAAAAGAAAATAGAAGTTCTGATGACATTTAATCAAATTTAATTATTTCGAGGAAAACTTGATTCGTTTTACACAAAACTTTAGTTTTATAGCACTGTTTTCCCAACTTTAATGCTTTTAAGTGATAATTTTAGAGGTGCTTAGCTATTTCCAATGCGCATTTCACGGAGCTAGTGCAGATCACCCAGTCCTCTTTTTAATATTCTTTTAAAACGCTTGGAGATATTATTGTAAACTTTCCCAATGATAAATTTTATTTATATATACATGTGCGAGTAGACGGTTTTCAATCCAAACTGTCGACTTAAGTGAACAATTTATATGAACACACTCAGTTAATATATAAATTTTCTATTCAAGTTAATTATCAACGCCAATTAAGTCATTAATGCATGAATACACCAGCTTGTCAATCTTGATTGAATTTATTATAACAAAAAAAATTTTCGATTTAAATAGCCAAAAGAAGTTAGAAGAGCGCTCACATATACTTAAACATAAAAAGAAAAAATTCAAACCATAAAAGTTTGTATTAAGTAAAATTCATAAAATAGAATATAAAACAAATAATCAAGTGGCAAGACAGGCATTTAAAAACTTTTTACATTAGTTTAGTATTGATACAGCTCTCGTATACTATTTTATAATAAAATGTTCATTAACATTAAACTAAGCCACTCATTAAGTATTGATACGAATATATACACGTAAGTACTGATGCTAAAAGAATAGCACCTGCCGAAAACAGGTATTCTGCTCTCCTGTGTAAGTTGAATAATTTTATTAATTCTGACTGATAATCCATGATATTCAGTAATCTGGACAGGGCTTTTCAAAAGACTGTGTACTCTCTAATCAGGATAGATTGCAATTTTATAGCCGCTAATCTCTGTCCATTGCTACTCCAAAAAAAATGTTTTACTTCCTAATATCATGCTTATCTTGTTTTAACAAGTACTTTACAAAAATATAAGTGCTTCACAAATTGCTAGATTTAACTTTAGAGAAAAGCTCTCCAAGAAAATATATATGTTTATAAATACAAGCATAAAAGGTTTCTTTTGAATAAATTCAATATATCATTTAATTTCTGATGGAAAAACAATGTTTTTGAAGTTTTTTTCGATAATCGGGACTATAAAATAGTAGGGTATACAATTAATATGAACGTTTATCGTGATATATTATCCTTTCGAAAGTTCGATCTGCCTAAAAAAAGTTTGAAATTTTTATAAAAAAGTTTCAAAGCTTTTCCATAATAATTTCAAACTTTCTGAAAAGTTTAGTTTCACATAAATAAGTTTTCGTTGAAAAGTAATATTAAAACCGATTAATAATACAATAATATTGACTAATTACTCTATCTTATAAAATAGACATTTTGGAAAACTAGTGATAACTTACTGAATTCACTGTGAAGTGTATTAGGCGTAGTGTGGTTTACTTTTTAAGGGAAGCCAAGGGAGAGATATATCTGAAATCTGTACAAAAAATTTAATTTTTTTAACTTCCCACAATAAACAAATCGAGTTTTCGCAAGATCTCGACGTTTTGATTTCCTATAGCGTTATGAATGTGTGTATGTGTGTGTTCGTATGAGGGTGTGTAAATATGTGACCTCGCTTACGACTTTTGAATGACTGATCCGAATCGAACGAAACTAGTCGTATTTCAAAGAGTTCTTTAAAACTGTGAATTGGAACCGATTCGAAGCAGAACATTTCGATACTTATCAAAAAAGTAAGAAATAATTTTATTTCAAAAGTGTTTTTTTTAATAGCTTTTAAACGTCCATGCCGATCGATTTCAAAAACCAATATTCACGTTTACAAACCACGTCGATCGCTATAAGCCGAGTCAAAGTCGTTCCCGCGGTCTTGATTTATCTTGAACGAAAAATTCGACAAAAATTATTTATTTTTTAAACTCCGAAATTGTACATGTGATCAATTAGTGTTCTCGAATCCTTAATAGGACTCGAAAAACTACACCAATATCCGCTTATCGGGAATTGGCTGACCCATTTAGAAGTTATGATAGTTTGAAAATTAATATAACATAATTTTTTATCGGTTCAATTAGATTTAGGATTAACCGCTTTCCATATTTTTTCTATTCAAACAGTTTTCCATATTTTTCTATTAGCTAGTAAAAATGTTCAAGGAACAAATTTTCTGAGATTATGAATATACATGATGCAATTTTTGTCTAAAAGACAAAATTGAATCGAAAAATGTAATTCGTACTATATGATGGAGTGAAATTTTGTGGCATCTTCTTATATATGTAGTAAATATCGTGTCTATCATTATATATGGAGATGCACCAGCATCGGCTCTTGTTCCCTACAAAATATGAGTAAATTTTTTTTATATTTTTTATATTATGTGTTTCTGATATCAATAATGTTGCACCGCTTATTAAAAACCATTAATCTGATAGAGTATATACATACATAATAGTTTATTTTATTGTGATTTCACTGTATATTGATTTGTATGTGTTTTATAACTGTACAGAGAAGAAACGAATAACATTTATCCACGTATAAGAAACCAAAATATTTCCTTTTTTATATCAGTAATATTTTTTCTAGGTTACAAAATAAATGAGAATATGAAAAGAAATGAAATATAATCAACATTAGCATAAAAAATTGCGTACGGAAGCCTCAGCTTATTCAGTTAGACACAGTGTAACAGCTGTGAAAAAGCACATTTAATAGCTTGAATATCCTTAGGAAAAATTGGATTTAATGCAGAAATTTCTTGTATATTCAACAAATACCTACACACCCAGAGAAGGCAAAAGACGAACTAAAAACAAGAAGATGCCGATATATGGTGTAAAACTCCCAGATGTGAATAGTTTGCTACAAATTACCTCTAACTCATTCTTTAATTTCGTTTAAACATTTATTGTCTTAAGAAAAGCAGCATCTTACATATCCACTCGAATTGCAAATAATCAGACTCGTCTTATCTAAAGGGGGTAAACAAAACTGACCGAATTTCTAATATAAATTTCTTGAAAATGTAACCTTAAACTTAAACTCTTTTGCATTCTTGCCATAATATCAAAACCGAGTGCCACAGCGTAAATAATATACTCCCCTTAGACGGCATTTTAATATTATTGTTTATACCTAATATTGCACTTGATTCCCAAATTGCTCGCTATACCCCCGATAAAGAGGTTCCATGTTATATAAGGAACTTTCAATGCTTGAAATGGTTTATCAATATTTGTCTGACATGAAAAAATGGAGTAACATTAAGTATATCCAAGTATCCTCAAAAAGGCAATTTTATATTTAATGACATAAACCGGCAACAAAAAAACCCAAGCAGGATACAAACATTGACTACGCAGCACAACTAAAGAGACACAACCCCATATCCGCTGAATTGATAGAACGCCAAGAAAGTGCTTTTCTTTGAAATTTTATACACATTGTTTGTTGCTTATATATATTACACAGCAAACATTTGTTGCCAAATGGGGTCATACAACACCAAAACACAAGATCTGCATAAGTGCATGGTTGTGGTAATTGTTGTGTGCCTACTCCAGATACGAGGGCGTCTGTCACTGGACACTAAACATTACTGACGACGGTTGGCACTATCATGTACAAAGAGCAGAGTAACGGCACCCTCGTTCGTCGGCCCTTAGGTTTTTAGTCCTAAGGAACACATGTGTGCACAGAGAAAACGGTGTAGCACAAAACATTAAGTGCAAATTTTCTTTAAATAACTACAAAGCCCTTAAATGCAACTGAAGAACTAAATTTTTTGACAAGACTAGCCGCAGGATTAGTAAAAACATTTTCAGACTGTCAAATTTAAATTAAAAAGTAATAGTTGCAACTTCAGTTCCAGCTAGCGAGGCCCTGTAGCCTAAAGAATATAACAAACTTATATCTAATTTTCAAAAGATGCCGCTAATATTTTAAAGTGAAAATAAATTAAGGTGCACGTACCAAGGAGCTGTAGTTGTGGGCTAACACAAGATAGTTTTGACCGAATTGCCCGCATATAGAATAATTGACTTGCAGAGGTATTTCCGGTCATATTTGACATGTCAAAGTTCAAAACGGCACCACTCCCTTTGTCATCCTTCCTATAATAAATTTATCTAGTTAAAACACATGCCATAGAATGGTATGCCGATTCTAAAAAAAGAAAAGAAACAACCACCATCATTAAATATAAATAGTTTATTTTTATACTTTGAAAAATATATCCTTGAAACTTGTAAAACTGTACTATATCACTACCCGGTCATTGAAATCTGAGGTACACATATATGAACCTCCCTTTTCTCACTTTTTAAACATCAAGTTAAACAAAATTATTCAAAACTATTTTAATAAAATTAAAAACTAATTTCAATTCAATCAGTTCAACGTCAAGTCATAAGAGGTATTCCAATCGAACTTCCGAGCTTTCGAACTGCCGGACTTTTACACTTGATACCGTCCATCTGGTTAAAGCCACATCATTTATTGAATTTTTGTTTGCCAAATCACGATGGGCGGATATATCACTTAATAACACTTGCTTTATCACATGTGTTGAATTTAGGAATATACTAATCCACGTGAGATCTAAAAAAGCCCAATGCATACCAAAAGTAACCGTTTGGTGTAGATTTTGGCTTGGCGACGTCATCGGTCCATATATCTTTGATATCGACGTTGGTCAGGGTTTCACTGCCATCAGCGAGGTTGGCCTTTTTGCAAAAATTTTAATTAGCCTTTTTGCAAAAAAATTATTTTTCATTAATTTCTTTGGAGTTAGAAAAATTCACTTGCAGCGACACAAATATTTATTGATAATTTATAAATATCAATTTATTTTATGCAAATTTTTCTCTTCATCAATTTTTTTGAGGTCAATTGTATTTTCTTTTAAATAAAAATGGAATACTTGCGAAAACTACAAATAATTTCTAATTTTGTGCAAGTATAAAGGTATAATCTAGATATAATTAATAATAGTTTCCAGATAAGTTGAAAAGTATAATCTCTTGATTATACTTTGAAACAAGAAAAATGTAGTTCCCCAAAAATTTCTTGAATTTTTTCACTTTTTGCTTCAGATATTGAAACATGATCACTGGGTTAAACAGCTGCGTATAAGGTGTCCGTGTACATACATATGTATGTACAAGTTGTGTTGAAAACCAACTCGAAGGAACTCCTTTTGCAGGGCCTTTTTTGACACACCCAAGAATTTGAAAATTCATTTCTTCCTCATATGTTGTTTTTGTGTGGCATCGTTATATTTGCATCACCACTAGTGGAATTAGTTCGAGCTCCATTTCAGTTACGTGAACTTTGTTTTTGTTTAGTACAGCACAATGTACAGAAAATTTTTGTCATTTTTCTATAAATTTTTGTCATAATTTCTTATTTATATTAACTGCTGATTTCACAACGCTCAAAGAGTTCTTTCTTTCGTATAAAAACAAAAACAAGTTGCACCATTTTGTTTTGGTTTCATATATGAATATTTGTATGAAAGAAAAATTCATTCGAAATTGTAAAATAGGCCGTAATAATTCTAACCTCAGTATCTTCCTACATATTCCCTTTAACATTTGCAAGCCCCTCTGGGTATGCAGGTCAATTAAAAATGCCATCGAAAAGGGCAGACATTTTCAGGCCTTGTTATTTCCACCGCTAACAGTTCAAAAATCTTTACATACATGGCTCCCACGCACTTATACAATCACGCAAGCTACACATATACTCGTATCTAAATGAAGAAAAAAATTAATGCTTGGAATACTGTACGTGTGCCCCAAGAAGAACGCGTCTCTGCAATAAATCTTTTTTACGAGCGCACACTATGGCAACAATGGCCGCAGGATATGGCAAATGGTTGCTTGGATGGATGAAAATGAACCTAAGTAAACTATTCCAATGGTATTTCAAGAAGTTGAAGAAAAAAAATACAACAACAAACGCAGTGGCAAATATATAAAATAACATTAATATAAGAACATTATAAGAAGGAAAAACGAAACATGCACACACAAACACACAGTTCTTGCTAAGAATGCGGAATGTTCAATCGGAAATGAGAAAAATGAGCACATCTACACACTCAAATTCAAACACATCTACGCAAACATTAAAAGGGTCGTTTGGTTGGGCATTGGAAAAAACAATACGCAGCTAAAAAAAGAAATTATATAGACAGCCAAGTGTAAAATACCTAACAGAACTCGTTTACGATAAAGAAGGGTGTGTTTTTGTGCATCAGCATTGCTCTTTTTGCCACCCTGATTTTCTGAATATAAGAAAAAGTATTACATTCAAGGATTGTCTTTTTAAAGTTGTCTGCCATCTTAAGGTATATGGAAACTTTATTAAGATTTCTGTTTAAATACAGCAGTTGCGAAGTATTCACATTTTGCTTTTATACAAGAAAGAATAAATTAAACTATGAGTAATAATTATTTTAAACGTTTTTAAACATTAAAATGAGTGCAAGCTAATTTATATTACTTATAATGGTCTTAGATGATTTTAATTTAAAGCAAGGATGTGATGTTCAAAACATTAAAGAATAAAATGGTAGGCTTGAAAAATAAAATTGTAAATCTTATGGTTTTTGAGTTATAGTGACTCTTATAAAGAGTAAGAAATAATTTTTTCATCTAAAGTTGCAAGGCAGACCTGTTCCGATTGAGTGTGGGATAATATATCCACCAAATGGCCTCCACGGGTATGATGACGGGCTATTACACATTTCGTTTTTCAAATAGATCTAGCTATATTTCACCGATGACACGTTTCATCCCGGATTTGAAAGCACAAATTATTTCTGTTCCTGTACGGAATGCCATTTCAATCTCATAACCATTTACAAAGAATAACATGCAATCATCCCCCTGACATAAATCCACTTGAAAATCGTTGTATGTGGATTTGTTTTCTATGGACTTCATGAGGGTTTTCTGAGTCCAAAGTCGACAATCTAGGGTATTCACGAACCATTCAGACGGAAGTATTTTTTTTTTTTAAATTGGTACCGCCATCACTTTGCTGGTTTGAGCTCTTGAGTAAGCTGAACTTTGTAGGCATGAAGATGGAGGTTCTTTGCCAAAATGCGCTGCGTTGTGGATCGTGAAATTTGATGCAGTTAGGAACGACACCGATTGGATATTTGTCTCATGACAAGCTTTATGTGCGGTTGGTGAATTTTTCATTTACGCTGGCGAGCTGTCGGCTGAATGGTTCGCACGAGGCTGAGAATGCCGAAAGTCACGATTGACACTATCATGTACTAAGGAGCATCATTGGCCCATAGCAAAAATTCACTGATGAAGAAATGGTTACAATAGGAACAAAAAATTCTCTCTTCATATGACCTCCTATTACATACATCTCCTTCCAAGTCCCGGCATAATGCACTATATATGTAGAGGTCATTCTTTAAAAGCTGGTTCTATGAAAGAAGTAGTGTGTGTCGTACAGCCCCAAATTGATTTTTTTATTTATTCCTTTCATTACAACATTATTGTTTTTGTCAACAGCTAACAATCACTATTCTTCGATCGAAAAAACAAATTATTTAACCGAAAAGCGTATATTGAACAAAAAGAAGTCGCCTTGCTACTTTAAAATCACTAACATGATATATAAAGTATTGGTTTGTCTGTAATTTATTAGTGACCGTTTGTTTACACATATATCCGATTAGAAATGTGTATTAGCAACCAATTGTAGTTCAATCGGGTTTTGCAATTCGTTCTGCAAAAGTCTCACAATCCCCGAAAAATCCCAAAAGTTTCTCCACTGAATATTAATACCAAGTATCCATGTTAACTCTCCGTAATTGACGGCAATTTCGGTTTTTATACCGAAGTTTAATATAGAGAACGGTTTCTATTTCCTGAACAATCGTTACAAATATGCATAATTTCATTTAGCTGCTTCTGGAACCTATACGGCAGTTGAAATTTCTTCTTCACATTACATTTGCTAAAACTGAAATATTTTGGAATCACTTTGTTCTCGTCTGCAAACTTTTTTCGAAAAACTTTAAAGAGATTTCTTATTCAGAACAAAAGCATTTACTTGGTTTTTTGTGAATGTTTTATACGCACGATTTTTATTTTTAACCCTGGAATATCACACTTCGTCGTTTCGACGACTCTTGTTTACATTTTGTATATCTCTTCCTCTATTTGTATATATCAATACCTGATTTTTCGTATAGCACTAGCCGCTGATATGGCCTTGCTGTGCGCGCAGCTATAGCTCTCTACGTATTGGGCAAGTTTTATTTTTTTGCATATGTATCATTGAAACCATGGCTTATACAAAATATAATTTTGTTATTCATTCGTAAATCATAGACTGACACTTTTGAAAACAAGTTCCTTTAATTACTCAATATGTTAATTTTCAAATGCAAACAAACTTAATCGATTATGTAAACTATTTTTTAAATTCCCATGTCATGTTTTAAAAAATCAACCAAATGAAGTAAAGCTATGAAACGCGCTTTTATGGCAAATTAATAATAAAATAATAGTTTATGTTTACTTTTTTTATTAACATACAAAACAAATAATTAAAAGAAATAAGTTTCATTTATTTAGTTGTTGCCGGTCTTCTTTCATTGACTTTCGAATATCTCCGTCGTCGATTCGATGAACTATGACGCTTACGCCTCAAAAATATGTATGATATTCCAGGGTTAAAGCTAATCTGCTACTTTTGGTTTCACATGTAACTAATAATTCAACCAACTCTTTCTGTATAAGTTTTGCCACTTTCGAGACCTCCTACAACGCTATACGAAAATAAGTAAAAATGTTATATTCGACCGGGTCGAATCGTAAATACCCTCAACTATTTAGCAAGTAAATTTAAAATGTTTTTTTGGTGGGATAGAGTTCCTTTAAGACATCTTTGTACCCAATTTTAAATTTCTATTTTGATAGACTCATTCAGGGAAAGGCCGTGGGGCAGACGTTCACTTCTGCAAGATCAGAGAACATCTCAGCTTCTTATAGGCTTAAGGAATACAAATTGTTCAATATTTACACTATTTTTGCATATAATATCGTATGTCAACGCCAATTGAAGGGGGCGGGGTCCAAAAATAGACTGTATCATGTTTTCCACAAACGAATGTATGGGCATTGCTAGACGGTCTTAGACTTCATCACTGATCAAGAATATGTATACTTAGGGGGCCCAATTCTTTTTAGAGGTTATTAAAACTGTATAGTAACCCCGACAAAGGTCGCTTCGGCAAGGGCAGTGGGGGAGACATTTCACCTTTGTCATAAAACTCTAAAAATAAATGTTTGGGATAATTAAATGCAAAATTTATTTTAAATTGTTTAATATATTTGATAGGGTCATTTAGGGCGCAAAGGGTGCAGGGTAGTACCAGGTTACGTCTCAGCTTCGTCATTAAAGCTTAAAAATTTAATTTTAAGGAATGTGGCTTAATAATACAATTTGTTAAATTTGTACACTATTTTTGCATTTAATAACGCCCACTAAAGGGGGCGGGCTCCAAAAATTAATTTTTTTTATTTTATGGCTCCAAGTTTAATGCGTTGGACTATTTGTTTAACAAAATTACATAAAAAACTTTAAAAGTTAAGTTTTTTTTAGAGGTTGGTTTAGTTCTTCAAGAATATATATATTTTATGGGGTCTCAGATGGATATTTCGCTGCGTTACAAACGGAATGACAAAGTGAATATGCCCTCCAATTCTTTTTTGGAGAGTATAAAAACAATCAAATACAATTAAAAGCTTTTATTCAGATGAGTGGTGATGAATTTGTCTTTCCTAGATGACATCTACCAACAAACTTCTTACCATATAGCTTTACCACCTGCATTCTCTAAGGAGCGGTAATATCTGGATTGGGGCAATTTCCAGTCTGGCTGTTATATGTTGTAGTACATCACGAGCCACTAAACCGAATCGAGACAAAATAACACTTTATATTGAAGCTAAAACATTATGAGCTATAGCGTTGCTGTGACCAGAGTGATTGTGTTTTACAAAAAGAAAATCTGATTATAAACAAGAATAGGTATGAATTCACATAACTGTAAAGAAACATGCGCTTGTAAATAAACATGAATACGGAGCACGACAAGAAATAAGTTTCGAGCAAGTTTCAATGCATAACTGCAGGGCTTTCAATATATGTTGGTAATATTATCTTTCTTTGAGGCTATGGGAACTTGAGCAAAATATATAAACTGAAACTTAAGGAAATAAGGTTCCGTTAAAGCTAAAGAGGTGCATAATTTAAAGACAATAAAAAATTATAGTCAATATAATATGGAAAACCGTGTGGAAATAGTTAAAGTGAATCTATCTCAATCTAACAATAGTTTGGGAATTTAAAACTGTTTAGGTTTTTTTTATTAAGGCAATTATATAATATTTAACGAATTTTCTTCTGTTGCGGGGTTTAAGGAGAAACCCTATTTTATATTCTTCAACATGTCCACAACTCATCGTGGCTTCGGCATTCGAGCCACACAACTTCAGAGGGCCAATATGTTGAGTTATTCGCCGCGCATAATCACCTAGCGCAGCTAGTGAATGAACCAACACATATACCGTGTGTTGAAGGGCACCAACTAAATACGCTTGATTTGTTCCTAACTTCACACCACCAAAAGTATGAAGTGAACGTCAGTGCACCTCTCGGTAATTCGGATCATTGTATCATCTCCGCTTCTTTTTCGTTCTCGGCACTTCGAAAAGTTTCACCCACAGCCACGAAACGTTTAAAATACGTATACGAAAAAGCTCGTTGGGCAGAGCTCAACGAATTCTATCGTACTTTCAATTGGAAACTATGTTTCTTAGATAAAAATATCGATTTAATGGCGGAAATGGTTGGATATATAATTTTGCTAGGAATGAAATACTTCATCCCATCCAAAAAAATTTCGGTTAAGCCGAGACAAAAATCTTGGTTTAACCAATCTTGCAAAGAGGCAATCAGATCCAGAGAGGAAGCATTCAGTACTTGGTGGAATAACAAAAACGCAAATACTGATGCGCTGCGCAAACAAGCGAGGTCTTCGTGTGCCAGAGTGCTAAGGCGTGAAAAAGCTTTATACGAGCAGCGCCTTCGTGCTGAAGTTCTTACCGCCACGAGAGGTAGTAAAAGCTTCTGGTCATTCGTTAAAAGAGTAAAGGATAAAGATGGTTCATCAATTCCAACTCTTTTAAGGGATGATCAAATATTCACTGAACCTGTTGATAAAGCTAACCTTTTGGCTGAGATGTTTGCAGGTAATTCTTGCTTGCCAGGTAGCAATCAGCAATTGCCCGTGGTGGAAAGAGTATCAGTTACTATGCCAAGAATATTCTTTCGACCACGTGTAGTTAAAAAGGTTTTAGCGAATCTCAACATAAACAAGTCTCCTGGGCCGGATGGCATTCCAGCACTGGTCTTGAAGCAGTGTTTTTCGACGCTAGCGCGTCCATTGGCTAAGTTATTTAGTGCATCGTACCATGCCGGTAAATTTCCGATGTGTTGGAAGTTAGCCAATGTAACGCCGATCCCTAAGAAGGGAGAGGCGCAATACCCCGAAAATTACCGCCCAATTGCAGTCTGTTCTGCAATTTCCAAGGTCATGGAAAGTATGACCAACTTCCACCTGGTAAGGTATCTGGAGACCAACACCTTACTTAACGACCGGCAGTATGGTTTTCGCAGAGCTCGCTCTACAGGAGACCTGCTCGCTCTGTTAACAGAAAAATGGTGCAATTCGATTCACCATTTCGGCGAGAGTAAGGTGGTGGCTCTAGATATCTCAAAAGCATTTGATAGAGTGTGGCATGATGCACTTCTGTCAAAACTTACTGCTTTTGGTGTCGGTGATGATTTCTCTCGCTTCATAGCGAGCTTCCTCAGGGACCGCACTATACGAGTTGTTATAGACGGGGTCTCATCAAACGAGTTCAAGGTAAATTCAGGGGTGCCGCAAGGCTCTGTTCTATCTCCTACTCTCTTCCTCATCTTTATAAATGACCTTCTATGTCAAACTTCAAACCCTATGTACTCTTTCGCGGATGATAGCAGCATTATCCATTCTTTCTCTTTCACCAGCCGGCCAAGCCTGTAGGAGATTGACGCCAGGAGACAAAGGATGAACGAGTCACTCACAAGTGATCTCGTGTCAATCTCTGAATGGGGCCTCGCGAACAGGGTTAACTTTAACCCTCATAAGACGCAGTGCTGCGTGCTTACGCATAGGCGGCTGGTCGAGGGTTCTGCGCCATCCGTGTTTATGGATAGTATAGGTATTGGGGAATCAGAAGCTCTTGATGTTCTTGGTATGAAAATACAGTGTGACGTTCGATGGACAGATCACATTTTTCATATTTCAAAAGAAGCTTTCAAGTGTCTCGGCTTTTTAAGACGGTGTAAGACATACTTCACCCCAACTGATCTCCTCAATATATATACCACCTACATCCGACCAAAGATGGAATACAACTCTCATGTATGGGCCGGTGCTTCAAAGTCTGTTTTGAAGTTGCTCGACCGCGTACAAGAGAGAGCGAAGAAGCTCATCGGTGACAGTAGGGTAGCCAACTCTCTTGACTCACTGGAGCATCGACGCAACGTGGGGTGTGTTTCACTGTTCTACCGATACTACAACGGAATGTGTTCTGGTGAAATAAGGGAGCTTGTGCCGGATAACCGTTTATTTCTGCGAGCTACCCGCTCTTCACATAGGGCACATCCTTTTGTGGTTGAGTTGTCAGTGAATCGCACCACGCATTACAGAGAGAATTCGTTCTTTGGCCGAACGGTTCGTATGTGGAACAAACTTCCAGCAGAGGTCTTTCCTGTCAGTTTTAACTTGGGGAGGTTCAAATCGAACGTACACAAACACTACTCCCTCTATCCTCCTTCCCATAACCAACTTTCCTAGTTCTGGCACAATGCATCGCATATGTAGGGGTCATCGCCTGAGTGCTGGTCCAAGAAAAAAAAAAAAAAAACATAGAGGGTCCTTTAGGAATCCCAGGTATAGTATATTTATTTTTTGATCGAACTCAATGAGCTTACACAAGTGACCCCTTTTTTACTTTCTTTAAAATATCTTTTTATACTTAACCCTTATGTGACTGACAAGGCACCCGGGTACCTTTAGCGTTTTGAAATAAATTTTTTTTGTAGAAATTCGCAAACCTCGTACCTGAAACTTTTTGAGAGCTCCTAACTTTTGATACTTTATTCATTTTCAGAGCTTTGAAAAAAATTAGTGAATTCAGATAGGCGTAACACGCCAACTTTTTTCATACACCCTTAACTGTTCGACAAGGTACCCAGGTACCTTTATACGATTCTATGAATAAATGCACAGTAATTTTTTTATTGTAAATTATAATGACAGAAAGTAATAAAAATTCAGCTACATATTTACATGTTTACAAAAATAATATATATATATATATATATATATATATATATATATATATATATATATATATATATATATATGTTAATTGATGTGGATATATTATTCATGTATATATTTATCTATGATTATAAATTTATTTAGGCTGATCGTCCTGTATATTGCAAATTGGTGTAGAGCTATTGCTACAAGTTTTGCGTGATTTCCTTTGCTTCAGACGAAGCTTCGAGCAGATTTTGCAACTTCCTGATACTGCGATGCGGCCTCTTTTATCTCTTTCCACTTTTGACGTATCTATGTAGATGCGCAGTAGTATCAAATTATTTTCCACAATTGCACACTGAGATCTTTTACAAATTGTCTACGACGGCCACTAGAAGTGAAGTGTGTATTGTGTTCCATATAAATAATACATGAAGCCAATGCTGCTACATCTAAAGCATCAAAAAAATAAGGATAGCGGCCACCGGCTTTTTCTACGCTTGCAAGTATATTCGTCCAATAACTGGTCCATATTATCGGAACCTCCTTTGGTTTTATTGTAATACCTTATAATTTCGGACCTAGCACTCAAAGTGCTTTCGCTGACGGGGTAAAACGCATGGTTGATAACATTATTACAGCTTTTTTTGGCACGTAAGAACACGTCGTCAGCACGTAAGAGCACAAAGTAGTCCTGTCTTCCACATTTGTCTAGCGCTCACTTTCTGTTGGTTTACCAGTACACAATTGGCCATGTAAGGGGAAGAAGTTGGAATCATCACAAGCCCAAAATATTTTAATACTATACTTTTCAGGCATATATTGTGTATATTTCAAATTTATATTTCAAATTTTGCAGTAAAATCGTTTATTTTTCATAAGATTTGTATGAAGGTACCCGGGTACCTTGTCGTACAAAACAAGAAGTTTTTTTTGTCAATCACTTAAGGGTTAATAATTTACTAAAATCATGTACATCTCCTCTTTTTTGTATTTGCATAATTGTATAACTTAATATTAATACAACTAGACAGTGAGCTATTTCATATTTGCTTTTAGATAGCTTCTGACCAACATCGGCATTGCACAATTTATTAAGAATTTCGCAGTTAACCAAATGAACTGGTTACTGGTACGTTAACAAATTAGTGCAATGTGGGTAGGAGGGTTGCTAAATCTTTATGCACAAAGATATCAGCAGTTAAGTAGAATATTATGTGTGGTGTTTTAATTATCAGTCTTACATGAAATAATGCATAATAAGAAGCCTTGTAATACCTAAACATCAATACCCGGTCTCCGAATGAGAAATATATGTACGTGTTTGTTTTTAATTATTTTAAACAAAAATGTGTAGTTGACTCTTTTAAATAACATTATGGCAAGTTTAACTGCCTATTTCTCATTGTCGAATGAATTCTTTCTTTCGTATAAATACATTTGAAACAAAAACAATTTATAAAATTTTGTTTTTGTTTTAAGTACGAGAGAAAGAATTCGTTTGACTATGAGAAATAGGCAATTATTTCAATTTGCTTTTTGAAAAAATATTTATATATTTTTATATAAGGAATTCCGGTTCTGTACTATATATAAAGAATAAGTTGTACAGGAAATAAATAAATAATAAATATATAAATAAAGGGTACCCGATCTTGCTATAAGTGACTCAATGTGATGTTTTGTATGATCTTTATTTTCCTTGTAACAAGAATAAACTATTTTGCAGCTCTGTTTTAATACTCCTAACGGCGAACGTCAGTGGAACAACAACATCTAGAGCAGTACCAAGGAGTAGCATCCAATATGTGCACCAATAAATAAACTAGATGTGTATAAAGAATATTAAAAAAGAAAATTATATTTCGTCCAACATTTGCCAGCTATTAACTCAGTCCCGTATAAGTTTATATTAAAGTTGACGTACGTGGGTCTTTTGCGAAGTATCTTAATACAACAATGCATATATATACATATATATATATATATATATATATATATATATATATATATATATATATATATATATATTGAGGATAATGAGTTTAACATAATTTAATTCCAAAACATTGTTTTTTTATTTTGTCGAAACTGGAGTATGACTACAGACAAATACGCTCAGAATGGTAAAATTCACTTATGAAATAATATATGTATATCAAATATTTGTTATATAGTATTTTACCTAATTATTAAGTCAGCCACCAACAATTGAGACCATCAAGCACAATACGTTTTTCCTTCCTGCTGTTTCCGGTATTTTAATATACAACAGCAATCGTGTGGAAAATATGTGTACACTTTATACAAAATACAAAAAAAAAACAAAATTTCCCTTAAACTTTTAAAAATTGGTAACAGATCCTTCGGTAAATTAAAAAGGAGTTTGTTTTTCATATACATACATATTTGGGATATCGTACTCCTCGCATCGCAAAATTTACATAAATATAATTATAATAAGAGAATTTATATGTATTTATTTTCATTTATATGCATGTGGCTGCACACATTGATAGACATTAAGCGAAATTAAAAACATATTCATGCGAAAAATGAGATTATTGCTTAAATGCAAATACATATTCGTGTACAGAAAATTATAAAAAAAGAAAGTAGAAAACAAAGAATGAAAGCAAATAATATTAAATAATGGGTTTTATACATCTCCTTATTGAAATGCATGAATTTATATTTATTGACACATACACAGACTTAACACAGGATACATGTGCATACACACATGGATACGAAATCATAATTTGGGAAGTTTGAACAAAATGAATCAATAAATTCAAACTTAATTTAAATTACATTTTAAATTATTTTTTGATTTGGTTGAATGTTTTTGTGAGAGGACTTAAGATAAAAAACTTTAATTAACAAGTAAAATTGCTATATTAAAATGCCGAATCTGAAATACCCTTCACAGCTGTATTCTTTCTTTATAAAACAGAAAATAGGTTTAATTACTTAAAAAGCAACATTTTGTTACTCCGTTACTTTCATATATAAGAAAAAGCTTAAATTTTTTCAGCTCGGAAGCTATATTTTTTGCTTTTCTTATTTCTAATACCAACGAACGTATTTCAGAAATATTATATATGTTTAATTTACAAACAAAAAATCGTTTCAGTTATTTACTTTTATGTACCCAAAAAAGTTCATATTGTCCAACCCTAGATTTTTCCAAATTTTCCATACCAATTATCTTCATCCTGAAGTATAAAATAGGTTTAAATCACATAAAACGCGATAATTCTTAATATATTTGATTACTCTTACATATCAAAAAAATTTTCAAATGGAGACTATTTTGTAGAATTTTAATACCAATAGGTTTAGTTCACTAAAAGGGCCAAAATTTGGAAAATGGATACTTTTATAAAAAAAATATATATAGATGAAATGTATAAAAACATTTCGATTTTCCAACACTGGAGTAGAATTTTTGGTTTTTAAGGTTTTTAATACCAATTTAATTCTGTAAATAGGTTTAGTTCACTAAAAGAGCCAAAATTTGGAAAATGGTTACTTTTATATACCAAAAAAAATTTCGATTGTCCAACCCTAGAATCGAATTTTAGTTTATATTGTCAATTAAATTCTGCTTGAAGTATAAAAAATATAGATTTGATTCACTAAAAGAACCTTAACAGGGAACTTTTTTGTTTTTTTTTTTTTGGTTGCTAATAACTATTTAATTTTTCCTGAAGTATTAAAAAGTTTGAGCTCACTAAAACACTAAATTAAAATCTTATATGGACTTTTTTTATGTACCAAAAATATTTCACGTTTTTAACCCTGGAAAAGAATTTTTATTTTTTTTTTCCTTTTTACATGAATATAATTCACCATAAAAATTAGAAATAGGAAATTGTATGCTTACTTGTATGTACCAAAAAATTTCTATTTTCCAACCCTGAAATCGAATTTTTCTCTTTTTGGTTTTTAATACCCATTTCATTATTCCTGAATAATATATTAGGTTTACTGTCTGGCCCACGATATTACTCGATATCGTGCTGCCGAATAAATATATTTAAAACAAAAACAAAATTTTAGAATTTGTTTTTGTTTGACATGTATTTACACGACAGAACGATATCGAGTGACATCGTGGGCCAGGCAGTTAATTAACTAAAAAAACTTTTCAGCTTTTTAACCCTGAAATAAAATTTTAAATTTATTTTCTACTTTTTCACGAATATAATTCTTTCTGAAGTACAAAAAGGGTTAATTCACAAAAAAAAATCAATACTGGGCATAAAATATTTGTTTACTTTTATGCAAAAAAACATTTCGATTTTTCACCAATGGAATAAAATTTTAAATATTTTTACTCCAATGTTATGTTTCCTATTTCGATTTTCCAACCCAGGAATCGAATTTTAAATTTTTTTGTTTTTAACACCAATTTAATTTTTCCTGATATATAAAAGTTTAATTCACCAAGAGACGGAACGTATGTGGCTACTCTTAAGTGCAAAAAAAATTCAATATTCGAACCCCGGATGCGAATTTTTAATTTTTTTTAGCAAAGCAACTTTTAGTGAGGTATCAAATAGTTTACTTAACAAAAATTTAAATTTGTAACTTTTTTGACAACTTCCGTGTACAAAAAATATTTCAGTTGCCCAACACTGGAATAGAAATTTGAATTTCTATTTTCTATAATTTTACTTTTTCCAAATTCTAAAAAAGCGTTAATTAACATCAAAAAACTTACTTTTATGTACCAAAACAAAAGTTTCAATTTCCTATTCCTGGAATAAAAATTTTTATATTTTTTGGCCTATAAGACAAATTTTATTCTTTTCAAAGTATCAAAGAGATTTAATTAGAAAATATAAACAAAAAATAAATGGGTTTTGCTTTTGCTTTCCAGCTCTGGGACTGTATTTTTTAATTTCAATACACTCTACTTAGGTTAATTTCTAACCAATCAGTCCAAGAATGAAGTCTCTAGCTCTTCTGGGGGTTGGGAAACCCGATTTCACGTACAGACTGACGGACATCACTCATTCGTCGTCGTTATTTATAAGGATCCTGAATATATATACTTTATGGGGCCCCATATTAATATTGAGGAAATTACACACGGAATGACAAACTTATATCCTTATACCCTTTCACTTTTTTGAGAAGAGTATAGTAAACCGTATAATATATATAATTTCAAGACAGTCTTTAATTTTTATCATATTAGTGGTAACAGTTTCAGCATTCGTGACTATACTGACGTATACTGTATAAGTATTTCCTGAAGTAGCATTGTCCTCATATCGTCTGGGTAAAATAGTAGTTTACTTCACCTCAGTTTACTTCACTGCATTCTTATCCCGTTATTTATGTCCACGTTTATGTCGCTTCTTCGTTTCATCTTACCTGCCAGTTTTAGTAGGTTTCTTGGTCTGCTTTATTATCCATATTTTCGTTCTGTCTTCTATAAGTAAGTCTACTGGGCTCGTGCCTGCTAGAAGTAGAATGGATACCGAAGGTACCGTGCGGTACGCAGAATCTATACGTAGAGCATTTATTCTGCATCTCCTTACCTCACTTCCTCATATCTCCCTGCCATAGAGTAGCAAGCTGGTGCTGGTTTCTATTAGTAGCTTCTTCTTGTTTTGTCGTGTTTCGCTTATAAGGATCCAAATAAATCAGGCAAAAGGCAGATCTGCAAGGAGAAGGCAGAGCCGCAAGGACAACTAAGTTGTCTTTGCAGCTCTGCCTGCTTCCTGCTGTATTGCTTCTTGCTGTATTTGGTTTAAAAAAATCACCTTAGTGTCGAACAGTATTTCAAAGTATTTCACGAATCTCTTAGACCAGATCATCCACTTTTGTATATATTTTCTAGTCAGGACTACGACTTCTGTCTTTTAAATCGCTAGTTGGAGGCCGTGTATGTCTAGTCTTTTTTCCATCCTAACCATCAATTTTCTTCTAGTCTAACCTGTGTATCTGGCACTTATTACGGTAGCTATGTCATCTACGTAGCGCACCAGGAAAGCTCTATGAGGCATATCTATTCTGAGTATGTAATAATGTAGTGTTCCACAAGCCCGGTTCGAGAATTGATTCTCTAATTGAAGCGACTTCTTATTATTCGCGAGGCATACCTTGGTATCCTAAAGCGTGACTCCGAAGCCCGCTTGGGTCCTCATAATCGTACTTGCAAAAATCTGATCGACAATTCTAATATGTATCGATCCAGGTTGCATAGCGAACCAATATCAAAGCGCGTAGAAGCACATTGTTTAGGTCAGCTCTTGTCACCCTGTTTATATGACGAAGGCACAGCATTGGTCACTGAACAGTACTGACATCTATTGGCATAGTCACAGAATAACAACCAGCTGTCTTCGTCACTTTTTTAGCAAACTCGTCGTCTAAGCAAAATAATAAAAATACATAAAACGGATACCACAAATTCTATCATCCTAGCATTCGCCATCTTTCCTCTTCATACGTCCTTCTACAATTCCGGCACAATGCAGTCAGTGCCAGTCATATAAATAGTATTGCACCTCGAACTCAGAGTGAAAAGGATTTTCCAAAGCCTTACATCCTGTAACTGCTACATACGGTTATTATCGGAGGTATTTAAACCTCACAGGATTTTCTGTAAACATCATTATATTTATTTGTTGTGCTTTTTTTACTCTGTGAGACAAATAAATCCCATAAATAAATTGCCGGTAGGAACTTCAAAAACTCTCTCATATATTTTAAATTTCATTCGTTTTATACCTCATTTCTGTGGCAACTGTGAGAATTTCTCGAATCCAAAATATTAAGTCTGTGAAAAACAGGCAAGTCCTATGTATATAGTACTCTTATATTAGATTTGTACAATATGTTGACTTATTTTTATTGACCTTATCAGTTTATTGTAATATTAATCAAGTTTGTAGTCGTTTTTTATACAATTTTATTTCGTCTAATTTTTATTCAATATTTTGTTCACAGCTTGTTAACGTCCTCAGTAAATAAAAATTATAAGAGAGACGTTTCACATCTGCAAGATCAGAGAACATCTCAGCTTCTTATAGGCTTAAGGAATAAAAATTGATCAATATTTACACTATTTTTGCATATAGTATCGTACGTCAACTCCCACTAAAGGGGGCGGGGTTCAAAAATAGACTATATCATGTTTTCCACAGGCAAATGTATGGGAATTGCTAGATCGTCTCAGACTTCATCACTCGTCAAGAATATACTTACCTTATGGGGTACAATTCTCTTTGGAGTGTATAAAAACTGTATTTTGGCGGGGTCGCTTTGTCATAAAACTTTAAAAATAAATGTTTGGGATAATCAAAAACAAAATTTAAAAAAAAAAAATTTTTTATGGGGTCATTTAGATGGCAAATGGGGAGGAGGGGGCAGGGCAGGGGAGTACCAGGTTACGTCTCTGCTTCGTCATTAAAGCTTAAAAATTGTATTTTTAAGGAATGTAGGCTTAAGTAATACAATTTGTTAAATGTTTACACTGTTTTTACATATAATAACGCCCACAAAAGTTATTTTTTTTTTATTTTATGGACATAAATATATATAATTTGCTTAACATAATTACAAAAAGAACACTTTAAATATTGTGTTGTTTACTAGTTGGTTTAATTCTACTTAAGGGAACTTTTTTTCACTCTTAACCGATTTAACCAATTTCCGAACTTTTACCTTTGCTAATCTTCAAGATATATTTATACCAAATTTCAAGAGTCTGGCTCTTTTCGTTTGGACTGAATCGTGAGTTCCACAGACAGACGGACGGACGAACATGCATCGTCTTAGATTTCATCAGTGATCAAGAATATATAAGCTTTATGGGATCTCAGATGGATATTTCGCCGCGTTACAAACGGACTGACAAAGTCAATATATTCCCCAATTCTTTTTTGGAGGGTATAATTAAGGTGTGGTAACATTTTTGAGAGAAAGATTACCGAAAACTGAGACCTTAACCCTAGAAAGATAAATTGCGTAAAATTTGCTCGAATTTGTCGATACGCTCTTCGGAATTATCAGTCGTTGGACAGACCTTGCGGGAAATATAACGGCTATATGCCTCAAAATGATGACTGATTATATATGTTTTCAAAGAAATTTACAAATAAATTTCATTTAAAATAGAATTGTGATAATATGTATGTCAAATAAAAGTTTCATAATAGTCTAATTTTGAATTTAATTTACATTTTGCCTTATAAACAGTGCTGCCACTTTAAAAAAATATTCTAACCAAAATATTTGAAAAAGTTACCAAATTTTCGAAAATATAACTAAATTTAAAATGCACTGTTTTATTTGAAAAAAAAAAGACATAACGCTTAGTTATACAAAAACAAAAAATTAAATAGTTTAACGTACATATTACGAAAGTAAGTGTATGAAAAACATAACAAGAAAGTGGTTAGCATATATGTTATTACAACAGACATGGATGTTCAAGGCGAATTCGCCTTGTGTATATTTTTAATAACACAGAGCTGAGAAGCGTTGACATTGTTATGCAACAAACGTTACACAAACAAGTAAATAACAATGTCAACAATTTTAGAAACCGTGATTTAAAAATTTAACAAGTAAAATGTGAAAATATTTATACCTATTATTATTTTCGGAAAAAAGTAAACAAAATGAAAAAATATTCACATCTTCACATTGGAAAAAAAATTACCAGTTTTCGTTAGAAATAACCAAAAACTTCATCTCTGCTTATAAATACTTTTCTTGTTATCCAATGGATTTCTGATTGTATAAAGGTTTAGAAAAATAAAATAGATTCATATCGAATATAATTTGTTTGTTGGTTTAGTTTTGTGATTTTTGAAAATAATTTCAGAAGTATGTGCATAAGATAAGAGGTTTTTAACTTTTCAAATCTGTGGTTAAAGTCTACTGATGATTTGGTAAAGCACCAATGAAATGCATATAGACATTGCTTGACCACCAACAAATACATTTCATTTAAAATATCAATATTTTTATTTCATTTATATGCGAAATTGTAATCCACATAAGTTCTTTATTCCAAATTAATTTAAAAATTAATGAAAAAATGCTTTTTAAAAAGCATGAGTGAATTTTACGCGTAATTATCTTCCAAGTTCTTCGGAACATGACTATCTTTCTAGTTTTGAGAAAACGCTCCCACAATAAAACGGGTTCTAGCTCGAAATTTGACTTTATATTTTTATTTGATAATTTTTGCCGACTGCAAATGACTTAACGCTGATTGATCATATCATATCATTGATATCGAGAGATTGGAGTTGACTATTGATGATATGAATACAACAGGGATATGGTTTCTCTTTGATAAAGCTAGATATATGACAATGAAATCGTTGCCAGAGACATTTTTCAATTGTATAATTTCTTTGAAATTCAAGTGTTATTTAGCTGCCTTGGATAATGTAGTCGAACACCACAAGACCATTTTTGGTGGGGTTAAGTGAATCGTGAGTAAAGACCGACATCTGTATACGTGGTCATGAAGGACATCTGTAATTATTGATTTAATATTGATTTTCACATCAACACTACTGAAAAGAGTTCTTGTTATATAACAACAAATTTCCTTCTAATATTTTAACCCAACACTTAATACTATTTTTCGACGTTGATTGTATACGTACGAATTTCAAATAAGTCAATAGTCGAGGATGAACTCCCACGTATTAATCCATAACAGATTTCTATTGCAACTTAATATCTACGACCAACTTTCTTTGGCCTGGATTATATGATACGGACACCAACAGCATAAATATGCTGAATTGATTTATGTTGCTGGTTGTCTCTCCTGACACCGAGATCGAGCAACTTGAATGCATTTCTTTTCTTATGAGGGGCTATATTTCCTCAACGCCATTGTTTAAATTCAGTGTGATTTATGCGCCAAAGATTGTACGCCATCCTGCAGAATGGTAACGGACATGTGCAGATTTTTATATTCCAGATAATGACACTTATTTGACTTAATGACATTTCCGCACGCTCTTTGGTTTATTTACACAATTTGGTTTATTTACACAATTTTTACCATTTAAGTTATCATTTTCACTCTATTGGGATATTTGTATATGTTGTAAGAACAATGGAATGAAAGCATAAAAACAAACTTAGCTCATGACAATTAAAAATATTCTCAGTACAGAATATATTATTACTATTAAACCATGAATGACGACCTTATATTAGTTATCGTAACTTCATTCATGTTTAAAATATATAAGGATTATAGTGGCTTATATTCCACTAATATATTTTTGTAAACAGATATAATATTATTGCCGCAATCGTACATAATTGAAAGATAAAGTTGCACATGACCCGACAGAGATCAACGCATACATATGTAAATACCACCGCAGACACCCGGAACATGCAGCCATGTGAATATAGCAACTCAATTAACAATAATCAGCCCCGGAACAATACAGAAACATCTTCAAACAATACCAACATACAATCTAAAAACCTAACACGTCATCTTAATATACTAACTGTCAAAAATATATACCGCTTAACAGATCTGACTGACATGAACGATTCCCAACTTCTAACCGCTTCGCGGGTTGTGTATATTATTAAGGATGAATTCAATTAAATTAAATAAAATTTAAAATTTAAAAAATTTAGGTATTTAAGTTTAAGTACAAAATATATAAAATTACATATGTACTCGTATGTAAACATATGTATGTATGTATGTTGCTTACGCTTGATAAAACTACAGTACATGTCGAGCCATAACCACCAAAACAGCTTAAGCGACATGCTCTTCGAAAACCGTTTCTCGGCGAAATCCGATTACTTCCGTTAAGAGATTCTAGCTTAAGTCCATCTTTCTTTTAATTTTTTTTAATTTGCTTACATTTTTGTATAAGGATGTCAATGAAACAGTTAAAGTTTGCAATAACAAGTTCTAAAGTAATTTTCTGAAAGTAACTGATTTTTACTGACATGAAGAATATCTTAAGAAGCTTGAGATGATATTAAGACTCTACTTCAGTGTAAGCCGGAGATTAGTAAAAAGAAAAAATAAAATGTACGTATTGTCAGTTGAGTCTATTTGGCGGTTAAGGGACGATATTATTGAAAAACCAGATAAAATATTGAGCAAAATACTCAATAATAATCATGAATTTCTTGCATAAGATTTTATTGAAATTCTTTATTCTTAAACACGAATAACAAAAATGTATAAAACTACAAAAATTTTTGCTTTATTTCATATTAAATACTCGTATAACGAGTGAAATACAACGAAATTACTTGTACTGCAACTAGGTGGTCTCGGTTATACGGAAGAAAACACAAAAAAAAAGATTATTAATATACATATATGAAATTTTAAAAGAAATTTAACAAACAAAGTAAAAACAAGCCATAAAAACCGATTTATGAAGTCCGCTTAATTATAATAATGGTATCAAATGAACTAAAAATGATCAGTGACCAATTAACCACGCCTCTAGACTCTCTTCTCTCTTGTTCTGTGCTCTCCCGTGCATGCACAATGTATTAACCAATACGGATGTTGTTTTAACCGTCAGCTGCATAATTAGAGCAAAACCAAAGTTAAAAGCAGTTTAAAAATTCACTTAAAATCTCAATGGCTATATTTAGGCGATTGCTGGATGATGAGAAATTACAGTATAAATGAAAACTCTTCACAAACAAAACTATGTGGAAAATAATAATGGCTACAGCTAATACTGCTATAACAATAACAATGTTATATAAAAGACATTCATACCTGTAACAACAACAAATTAAACAAATATCAGTAATTAAATTTTTTCTGGCTGAGTTATTTTATAAAGATGACCAATACAATCTCCCAGCCGACATACAGATGAAATTGAAAAGAAGAAAGATAATTTTGTATGTCACACGGTGCCATGTGTACATCTCTCAGGTACTGGCATGTTAAAAGGAACAACATTTAGTTTTTAAAATAATTTATTAGCATTATATATGTGTATATTGACAAAGATATGACGGCAACGACAGGCTGCCTTTGTGCTAATGCCTGAACCGCTGTCCCGATCATTTTAAATTTAAAAACGTCCTCTCACTATTGTCCTCAACCACAAGGTTATTTTAATGAATAACTTCTGTCTACCTGTTAATTTTATTTCTTATTTTCTTCAAATTACTAATTAGAAAATAAGATATAAAACTTTATTTATTACATGGCTTTCAATTGGTTGATTGTAATAAACATGTTTTATTTGACAACGATTTATATGTTTTTCGTTTTTTATATTTCATTTTGGAAGCTGGAATAAATTTTCAATTTAGTTAATTAAGATGCCATGTGATGACGGGTTTTATGGATAAAAAATTACGTTCAAATAAATTTAAAACGCTAATGAATTTAAAATGCTTCAAATAAGACCACGTTCATAAAAAAGCTAATTTGAATTGTATAGCCGTTTAAAAGGTCAATTTGATCTGAATTAAAAAATAATACTGAAAAACGTAGCCGGCCAGTCAATTAATAAAGATGCAGTCAATTAAGAAAGAGGAAATGATATGTATATGCAAACTATATGAAAAAGAAGTTTAGTGTGCAAATACGGCTGATAAGGTAAATAAAATTTTCAATAATGAAATAACGTTTTGTCAAATACCATTATGGCGCTTTTGTTATGGACTGTAAATGCTGCTTCGGGGAAAGGGAAATAGACTACTTGGCTCTATCTTTTTCTCTCCGATTATTAATGTATATTTCTGTTTATTTTATTTTTTTTTCTTTGTCTTGGAGTCAGGGGATTACCCATACATATGCGATGCATTCTGCCAGAACTAGGAAAGTTGGACGTTCGATTTGAATCTTCCAAGTTAAAATTGGCAGGAAAGACCTCTGCAGGAATTTTGTTCCGCATACGAACCGTTAGGCCAAAGAACGAATGCCCTCCGTAATGCGTGGTGCGGTTCACTGGAAACTCAACCACAAAAGGATGCGCAAAAATAAACGGGTTTTGGGCACAAGTTTTCTTATGTCACCAGAACACATTCCGTTGTAGTATCAGTATAACAGTGAAACACACCCCACGATGCGACGATGCTCCAGTTCTCCGCTTTCTCTTGTACGCAGTCGAGCAACTTCAAAATAGACTTTGATGCACCGGCCCAAACATGGGAGTTGTCCTTTTGGTTGCCAATTTAAAATTCTACCCCTATAGCAATGCTTTTCTACATACTTCGGAATGATTTTATTTATTATAATACGAATATTTCTCTAATAATATAGAACCAAACTATGTCCCTGGGATGCAAACATGAATAAATATTTCTGGAGAATTATTGCCACCCCCACCGTAAACAAATATTTCACAAAACACATTAATTGATGAATTCATAAAAAAGGTGGTGGTTTTTTTATTTAAAAAATTGTGCAGGAGATTTTAAGTTAAGTATATTTTTATCAATTATTTAACTTAAAAGCTGCTATCGCTAAAACTAAACACTTTGTTTATTTAGTAACATTTCAAACATCCAAATCGACAACTTTTTGAGTGCATATAGATAAATTGTTTCGCTCTTTTCTAGTTCCAACACTGCTATAACTCCTCGTATAACTACCAGGCTATGTCCGTGTGTATCAGATTATTTTCCCTGACCAAAGATCAGACATTTTGTGAAAAAATTTTTTAAACAAAAGTTTTCAAAAAAAATTTTTTTCTGCACAAGTTTGCAGAGTTCTATTTTTTGAAAGTAATTATAAGCTTTTGAGGTCTCTGTCCATGAAAACATGTGATTCCATGACATTTAAAAAAATTTAATTTCAATATAAAATCCGCTTTAGATCCTTCATAGTGGATATTTTTGAAAAGCTATCAAAGTTCTACGGAATGTCAATTCTCCTACTTAGTAAATTATATATTAGCATAGGCTTTTTCCTTAAAATCATCTTTGCGAATATGTAGATGTTGGGATTGAGTAGTTCAAGAGGGTAAATTTGAAGCATGTTTATATTATAAAATTTTCAATAGATATTAGTTGGAAAAGTTGGTGAAAAATATTATATATAAAGGTCTTTCGTAAAATTGTATTATTTCCTTGTAAGTGATTTATTGTAAAGTTAAAGGTTGGCCATGTCCGTTTTTTATTTAGGTTAAAAATGCTTTATATGTTGGTAATTAAGCATTGGTTATAGGTTCGTACTCCAAATCATCATTGGCCTCCAAACTATTTCTGAAAAATTCCAAAACTTTCAAAAACCATTTGCAAGTTACACAAGAACGCACCTGATGACGGACCTAGAATAAAATTTCCTGGCGCATATGAACTAGCTAAAATCCTCTAAAATTATCATTTTTATTTAACATGAATTTCATGATATACAAGTTTACTTTCAGCCTTGACGAAGCACCTACTAAGTCCATCAATATAAACGTTCATTAAATAATGTATATTAAATTATGTTCGTATATTTAAAATTGCGACTAGAGAATGTCTCAAAACAAACCAACTACAAATTGGGTTAAATTATACTAAATAAATAGAAAATATATTAGAAGTTTTTAAACGCCGTAAAAATTTATTGGATATTAGTAAGCAAATTAAAAGATCTAAATTTATTTTGGAAACAATTAAAATTGTTAAAAAGTTGTTCACATTGAATAATTGAACGTCGTCATCGTACATACGAAGTTTTATAAATGGTGATTTAGTCGGTGAATCATTGGATCCCATGATACAGATTTGTGAACACAGAATGGCGTCTTAGAGAATACAATTTGAAATTGGCTACCATGAAAACTACCTTGAGCTTTATAATAAAATTGTTGTTGTAAAAATGTAAACTGATATACAACATGATAAAAGATGTAGAAGGAGAAACATTGTCCTTATCATTCTATTCGACGTCGTCAGATACCGCTGTTATATAGCCACAGTTTTGCCATAGTAATATTAAAAGAATATGTTCAAAAAGACTTTTTTAAGACTTTTCAAAGAATATACTTCTTGGGAGCTTTAGAAGTGGTTACATTTTTGCGTATTTTAAATTGATATACAAGAAGGATTTGGGGAAAATTGCATTTAAAATATATGCAATAAAAATAATATAGAATCTTGGATATACATCGGCATGATCTGCTTTAAAGAACAGTCAGATGTTATAAATAAATAAACATTTGAAAGCTAAAGAAAAATATTTCATGCACTATATTTCAAACAAATGCTTTTTCCGTGCGAAATTTTAGCTTTGCTTTTTTTTACCAACCGTTTACTAATATTCCAACTCAAACGAGTTGATACTTTTTTATAGAAGTACAAAAAATTGTTTGACAGCGCGCAGTCGAAGTCATTGCACGCATACGTGTTGAAACAATTTTGTAATATATCACTTTTTTATCGAAAGTTTGAGCATTTCTTGTGAAAAGCGTTTTATAATTTTACAAAAAGTTTATAACGGAGAATAATCTGTCATGTAAGTACTTAAGATTTGTCTCATAAATTCTTGAATATTAATTTTTTTTCCAAACTAAAAAAGCAGCGACTTCTTCCATTGTAGGACGTCCAGAGGTTCCATTTTGCAAAAAGTCGGAATATGGGAAAAGAAGAACAGCAGCGGAGTTTTCAACGGTTATATTAGGGCAAACTGATTTACTAGTACAAGCAGCAGCAACCACAGCTAGGAAGGAAGGATATACTAACTTATCTGCAGTTCGTAAGGAAACCGTAGCAAGTTCAACAAGACCTTCCAAAATATGAAAGGTTACCCTTTTTCATAGAAAACAGTTTCACAACAGTATAACGCAATACGTCGTGAAAGTAAATCGATAAACTGTATCATATTTCCTCACTATAACCAAATTCTAGCTGCGAAGTCAAAATGCCGACCAGAAGGTATCAAAGCAACCGAGACCGTAGCAAGAGCTCCTTTAGAATCTGTTGTGTTATATACTGCCAATAGAATTGTTGAAATGCAAAAGGAGTTTATTGAAGCCGTAATGGAACTGAAAATTCTGATAATTTAAAATGATATGGAACACCTATTTGAAATAATAATACGCCCCAGTCAATATGGTTTTGTCGGCCAATTGAGTTGAAATTCGTTAAATAAACGAAGGAATCTATTTTGAGAGATGCATTGGACTTAAGAAAAGAAATTGGTGCTTTACAAAACTTACTTATACATATTCGCAATGGAAAAACGGTACAAATACCGTTCAAGTTATATCTAACGTTAATAAATGGAAAAGTCGACTCAAGCTTGTGCGACGCCAACGGACTTCCTTAATATAACTGATTATTCATGTGAAAGATTTCGTGCAAAAGAGCCCAACATTAAATTCGGGCTAAGTCCCTTAGATTGTGGGATTCGTTTTTTTAGTTCATTTTACATTTAGGCTATAAATGTAAACTATGTATAAGTTTAACGTTAGCTCCTGTTCAGAGGACCTCATCCGACGATGCTCTCAACATAGTGTGAAACTGGGTGTTCACTACCACGCCCGTGCAACTCAGGGGACTCACCTAAGCGACCCTTGGTCGTCCAGGTGGCAATTTCTAGCACATGGTGGGGTATTACTCCATGCACTAACAGCTTGCTAAAGTGTTCGATCCTGTCTAGAAGATCTTAGCTCTTTGAGACACGAATGTACAAAAGAACCTTTTTTGTTGATTCACAACAACACATAGATTTTGCTACTATCAGGCGAACCGAAGCCCAACCGTAAAGATCGGTCATCACTCCTTATCTGACAAATCTTCCAATAATTGGTGTAAACCACAAACCCCACGTGTACTCCCGAAGGAGACCTCACCAATATCCAGTCGCAGTAAACTGCTAGACCAGTACTGGGTACCGTGGTACCAGTTAAGACTACTGGTGAAGCCAAACCTGTTCCACTGTTTTTAGAGATTGGGCAGTAGCATATAAGTTTTAAGGAGCTACCTGGAAAAGTAATGTCTGAAAAGCAGAGTAACCCCTCGAAAGGCAACCATTATGGGTTTTAACTTTCTATTGACTTTCGATTCTTAACTAGAATCTAGGCGTCCTTGTGTCTACTTTAGTATTTCAAACTTACGTAGGTGGCAGGTGAGCCCCTACTACTTTAGGTCTTCTTACGGTAGTCCATGTAAGTTTCCTACTAGGACCTGTCCCGCATCCTATTGGCAGGCACATACAAGTACTATGGGGTACCAGCAAAAGTTATGTTTGAGAAAACTGTGTAACCCCCGAGAGCGAAACCAGTATAGGTTTTCATCCCTCTTATGGCACCTAGGCATCCTTAGACCTTCTTCCTTACATCAGACTACGTAGGAACGAGCCGCTGCCAAATTTCTATACGTGTCTTCGGATGTGTTTCGGAGTGGAGGGCAGCTCCTACTACAGTGATCGTACTAGGACGATATACTTTTCAGTAGAGGTTAACCTACAAACTTTTAAATTTCTTATATGCTCTCCTGTTGCACTGTTGTTTCAGCGATTGGGCGGGTAACATATTAGTTTTATGAGTTAGCAGCAAAAGCCAAGTCTGTAAAAACCGCATAACCCTTTCCCCGGATCTGTGCTGAAACGAGGTCTGACATAATAATCAATCTCCCCAACTGCACCCCTAAGCGGCATAAATGTGAAGTAGAAAAATAGCAAATACGGTCGGAGGATCACAAAGTCAAAGTTTAAAAAAGAAAGGTGGAAATTCAAAATGCTTTTTGGATTGAGCACGGTCTTCGTGTGGATATGCTTAAACTTGGTGGCTTCGGAAGCACCAAAAACGGAGAAACAGCCCGTCGAGCTTTCTCCAGAGATGTATTTTTCGCTGACATCACAGGTGTTAATAATTGTCTAATTTTTCGTTTAAAAATTATATTGATCTGTTTATCGTGCAACTTTCCGATAAATCCAGCAAGTTTGAAACAGAACGCTTCCAGATAGCAAAAATGACACAAGATTTCTATCATTGGCTATCAATGAACTCCACTGTTCACAAGGTGTTGAATCATTCGAAGCAGGTTATAGAGAGCACTATACTGCCAATTGGTCTTTTTTGCAAATCGGCAGCTGAATCGCGGCACAAGATTTATAAATTCGACAGATTGTATGATGCTCGCAAAAGCAGCAGAGCTTCCAACCTCCTGGATGTTTTCAACAGATCTTTAGATATATCCGATCCAATAACTTCGACAAAATACTTAAGCAGGCGCATGCAAAAACATAAGCCTTTAAAACTTCCACATGAAGTTATAGAACTTCTAAGTTCCAATGATATAAATAAAAATGTGGATGAAGAAAACTATTACGAACAAGGCGAATTTTTATCCGCTAGTTCAATAAATATTTTGAGTCAAATTTGGCTAGAAAATGAATTGCAGTTAACTGATACTGACTGAAAACTTGTGTAAAATAATTTTTTTTTACTAAAAAAAAAATATTAATGAAATAAATAGACTTTTTTGCATCTAATTCGTCACCAATGGCCTAATTTCTTTGTGATTTATCCAAAAATTTCTGTCTTTAGCTTTCCTCTCAATGTGGCTCCAAAAAGTTCAATATTTTAATTTCGCACGGAAAAAGTAGATGTTTGAAACATAGTGATATGAGACAAACTTGGTATAGAAAATAAGAAGGTTGCAAGCATAATATGTTTTGTGAGTTAATTTTTAGATATGGTAATATGATCTTCTATGTCCGGACTGAAACCCTTCCAGCGGTCTTATCTCGCCAATATTACATTCTTTATATACTTTCAATAAATAAAGTTCTATCTAGAGATGCGCGCGTGAGTAAAATTAAGCTCAGGATCACGGAACTCAAATTTATTTCACACACAGCAATATTTAAGGCGCTCATGATCACGCACGCTTACGGAAGCATTATTTTTAAACACCTACGCATGATGGTAAAGATTTTTTCAAAATCGCCCGCGTTCACAGTAAAATTTTTCACGTCTGTGAAAGTATGTATCTCTATAACACATACATGGATCACGATCGGTTCAAAATTGTTTAATCATGATCAGGCTCGCGAACGTGCAGAATGCATCGAATTTATTTTTATATTACTGTATAATTAATTAATTCACTTTGTATGATATTGCTTTCTTTTTAATATGGCATTAATGATTGTATAATAATTGTATTGGTCAAGCTAATTACGTAATTAGCGTAATAAATATATTTTTGACAGCAACTTTAACGTCGTTCAACATTTGGCGAAATATTTAAAAAAAAAATTCTTTTTGGTTTGTATGTATGACAAAAAACTTTCAGAGATAAAAATAATACTTCCTCCGGGTTAAGTGTGTAATTATTTTAAAGGCGATCATTAATATACAGCTTACGAAGAAACTGACGTACTATTTCATATGTAACTCTGTTATCCACATACCAGCAACCACGAGCAGTCAGACACAATCCGTTTTAATTATTTCGAGACTCCAAATGAAATTTATTTAAATTTGTATGAAAGTTGTCGAGCCGCTGCTTTTTGGTTTAGCTTCTTGTTTTTGTCAAACATAATAATCATAAATAAGAATTAAATAAATCCCACAATGGACTTTTAAGCATTTAACCATCCGACCAACAGTCAGAGTTCGTACATATTAAAGTCCTTTTTGTGTTCTAAACTAAACACATACACACACTTGCACCATGTTTTCATTTTAGTGTGTTCCTTAATTGGTAAATGTATTAGACGCCGTCCATTAAATACCTTGTGATTTTTATACAAATTTGCTGTTACTGCTGAATGTAAGTCTGTTGCTGATTCTATGAATTGTTAGCCATATGAAGAGCACTATTGATTGTACCAACTCGGTAATAGGTTGCTGTTATTTGTTGCTGTAGATGCTTAATTTTTGGTATGGCCTTTACATCGTAGTTTGTGTCATTAAATATTAATTACAGTTAAAACATTGTTTGGCATACTCTTGTGGCATACAGTGGAACAGGAATAATAGACAAATATAATACATACGAAAAGTATTAATGCATGTGTTGATATTAAACTGTAAGTTGTCAGCATAAAGTAATTAAATATCTGTTCTAAAATTCCTTGTGTACTTGTTTTAAGAGCTTTAAAGTTATATAAATGACACGGAAACCGAAGAGTGTTGTCGATACGAAAAGGTTTACGTGTATAGAAATTTTTATATACCTAAATGAATTTAATGCGATCATAATTGATAATTACTTTTCGGTAGTGTTAGAGGTTCTTGCGTTAGTATAAATCATTGCTCTGGTTATCACGGGTTGAGTATGTCTATACGCCTGCATTACAATGGCTCTCACTTGTCAATATTTTATTTTCATTTAAGCAAATTTAATTGTATATGTAAGCATTTGATAATGAAACCTCTTCATTTCTTTCCACCAACAATAAACTTTTAAGAAAATGGCGTTTAACTACTTCACAATCGGTGATTTATTCTAATGAAATAGCGAATTCTATTGTTGGTAGATTGACCCGACATTTTGTAGATGCACGTTTTTTAACGTGGCATAGATTAGAGTAAATAAATATTACAAATATATAATAGGTGTACTATTATCGGAGTCTCAAACTGAAAGTCAGAATGTGAGAAGTAGGTTTATTTCCCACATTTGTTATGCGTAACAATCGTCAAGCAAACCATTCAGTTTTTCTTCGTAATCAAATGCAATATATGTACGTAAGTATATACGTGTGGCTTTGGTCGATGCATAAAAACTTGGATTTAAATTGATTATGAAGAAGTAAAAACGTCATATTCGAACGGGTCGACTCTTAAATACCTTCCAAATATTTAGTTAGTAAATTTAAAATGTTTAACTGGGTGGGACAGTGTTCCTTTATATAATATCGTACGCCAACGCCCACTTACGGGGGCGGGTTCCAAAAATAGACTGTATCATGTTTTCCACAAACGAATGTATGGGCATTGCTGGACCGTCTTCGACTTTATCACTGATCAAGAATATGTATATTTTAGGGGGTCCAATTCTTTTTGGAGGGAATTAAAACTGTATTTTGTCAGGGTCTCTTTGGCAAGGGCCGTGGGGGAGACATTTCACCTTTGCCATAAAACTCTAAAAATAAATGTTTGGGAGATGTTCTCTGATCTTGCAGAGGTGAAACGTCTCTCCCGGAATGACTCTCTCAAAATAGGGATTTAAAATTGGGTACAGAGATGTCTTAAGGGAACTCTGTCCCACCAAGTTAAATATTTTAAATTTGCTTACTAAATATTTGGAGGGTATTTAAGATTCGACGCGGTAGAATATAAAGTTTTTACTTGTTTTATATGTTATGCTGTTAGTATTTTAAATATATAATTTTATAATGCTACATTTGATCAAAGCAATGGTAGGTAAACTAGGCTATTAAGGTTGATGCTATTATACCGATTCAATGTGAGTTTTTAAGTTTTAAATTTACTTTAAATATTTTTGATGTATTTAAGGCATCTAAATCGTCTTTAACTAAATTGGAATTTGATTTAATACTTAATGTTAATAATTTGCAAGCATATCATACCACTACCAAATATCCAGTCCGACTTTTATACTCAAAATCGCGGTGTAATGGTTCCAAGCTTTATTGAGCATTTTGATTTTCAAACTGTTGAATTCTTTAATGTAGTTGAGGCTTTTTATAAGATGAAATCTAATTCGATTGGATTGGATGGTATTGATCCGAAATTTGTGAGGATTATTTTACCATGGATCGTTAAGTACGTGGCACATATTTTCAATAGTATTATGATGACCTGCACTTTTTTAAAAATATGGAAACATGCCAAAATAGTCCCAGTACCAAAATCTGGAATTGAGTACCGTCCAATTGCCATACTACCCTACTTTTCTAAGATGTTTGAACGTGTGCTACATAAGAAGATTTACAAATACTTAAATGATAATAACCTGTTGACCAGTCGTCAATCTGGCTTCAGACCTCGACGTAGCTGCATAATGACACTTGTTGATGTAGTAGAGGAAATAAGAGCTAACTTGGATGACGGAAAGTTTTCATTTTTAGGACTACTGGACCATTCTGAAATTGCATAAACATTTTGGTTTTTCTCTACTAGCTACAAATCTAATTCAGTCCTATCTAACGGATAGAACTCAATCTGTGGTTAATAATAATCACATTTCTCGACCTTTACCTGTTGCTCGATGTGTACCTCAGGGTTCCATTCTTGGGCCATTACTGTACTCTTTATATGCAAATGATCTGCCACAACAACTTCGTTTTACCAGCATACAAATGTATGCTGATGACGTTCAATTGTATCTCATGATTCAATTGTACCAAAAACTCAGGAATTGAACTATGATTTGGAACAAATACTTGTCTGGGTTTCAGCAAACGGCTCAAGAATTAATCCCAAGAAGTCTGTTTTTCTCGTTATATCTAAAAATATAATTAAATTTGAAACTGATATTAACCTCTCTATTGGCGGCTCTAAAATCGATCGTGTGAAAACAGCAAAAAACTTGGGTGTGACGTTTAACGAGACATTAACTTGGTCTGATCACATAAACCAAGCTTGCGGTAGGGTGTGTAGTATGCTGCGGAATTTGTGGACTACTCAAAATTTTACTCCTGTAAGAATAAGATCACTATTAGCGAAAGCGCATCATCTACCCACGTTACTATATGGGTCTGAGATTTTTTCTGGATGTTCTTCCCGTGACATGAGAAAGATTAGGACAACATATAATAATATTGTTCATTATATCTAAGGTTTAAGAAGATATGACAGAATAACACCTTTCTTTCTTTATGACCCAGTCTTTTAATAGTTTCTTAAATATGAGATGCTTAATTTTCTTATATAAGATCATTGTTACGAAACAACCGGAATATTTGTTTAATCGCCTCAGATTTGCAAGATCCCAAAGGGCAGGTCTATTATTCAGTTGCGTCATCGTAACCATGCTTCAGAATGTCCATTTTTCATCATGAGTATTCGTCTCTGGAATCAACTTCCCACCTATCTTCAAAACATAAACAACGCAACTAATTTCAGGAAATTACTTAATGAATACTTAAGTGCTTAAAATCATAACAAATTTTATCCTTCTGACAAGATACACTATTTAATAATTATTTATTTAATCGTATTTATAATTATTTATTTAATTGTATTTTGCATTACTATTTATGAAATCAATTTTGTCATATTTTTTATTTTTATTTTCCTTTTTTTATGTTATATATATTTTTTTTAATAATATTAATTTTAATTCATTTAGTTTATTAATTTTTTTCACTTTTCAATTTCCCATTTTCTTTTGTATTGACTTGTCTGATTCTAATACTGTAATTTATAAGATCACGTGTTTTGTTGTATTAGAAAATCATTAATAAATAAATAAATAAAATAAATAAATAAATAAATTTACACAAAACTCAGGTTAAGAGTCCAAAGCAGTGCTTGAATTTAAAAAGGACTGATATGTTCAGTGTAGATGATTTCCTTTAAGAATAGCTCTAATCAATTTGACTGGCTGAGACTCCCTTTTAAATTTGCATACATTGCAACTGCAATATCATCATCACTGTCTGTTTACGGGCAATATATCGAACAATATTTCTTAAAAATTAGTATCCGCAACCGGTTATTGGAGTATTCAGCTATGGGAACGTTTATATGCGACCAGGTCGAATCTTAAATACCATCAAAATATTAAGTAAATAAAAACTCTATTTTTATTGTTACTTGAACCTCTTAATCTTTCTCCATTGTCTTCTATCTGTGAAGGAGCATGGCTGAGACACCATTCCATAAAAATAAAAGATATTTACGTTACTTTTCCAGTTAATATTTCATATCAAAGCGCACAAAAAGCGACGAAGATAAATTAAAAATATTTAGCCTTCTGGGTCAGAGTTTCTTTAAAACATTTTTCAGAGAACATTTCAGCTTCGTCGTAACGCTTAAATACAATTTTTAATGAATGTGGGCTTGAGTAATACAATTTGTTATATATTTGCACTATTCTTGGACATAATAACTTAACGTCAATGCCCATTGGAGGGGGAGGGGATTATGCCTTTAAGTTCAACGCTGGACCTTCTTTGACATAAAAATATATCATTAGCTTAACAAAGTTACAAACTTTAGAGGTTGGTTTATTTCTTCTTAGGGGAATTTTTTTCTCTTTGACCAGATTTAGCGAATTTCTGAACTTGACCCATGCTATCCTTAAGAGTTTATCTATACAAAATTTAGCTCCTTTTGGTTCGAGTTGATCGTTATTTCCACAGACGGACGGACATGGCTAGATCGTCTTAGATTTCATCACTGATCAAGAATATATATACTTTATGGGGTCTAAGGGGATATATCGCTGAGTTACACACGGAATGACAAAGTGAATATGCCCTCCAATTCTTTTTTGAAGAGTACAAAAAAGTAGTCCTATCGGATGTACATAATTTTCCAGTTATAGGAATTTACCAGTTATGGTAGGTGTCTACTATGGGAGGTCTAACTGTATATCTAAATTCCCTGAGTGTATGCATGTGTATCTTTCTCTAAAGATGTTTGGAAATTGTTTAAAAGTGTGCCTCTTTACCTGCCGCAGTAATAGCTTTTGAGCCAAATAAGTTTGAGGTGTTTTGGTTGGACACTGTCATACTTATACGTTTTATTGTGATTGTTGCAGTTAATATTTAGTATTATTAAGTTTTCTGAGTAGATGTGTTGGTGAGAACAAAATTGTACGTGCGTACATGTATGTCACAAGTGTTAAATGACTAAATATGAAGGGTGTCTTTCGTGCTACAAAACAAAATGTCCTGGAGCTTTAATTTTGTAGCTATCAAATAGATTTACGAGATATTTTTATAGACACAAATCCACATTCATTTTTCATTACGTGTTATCATATAGATTACATATACATAAATACTACCTTGACGTGCATGCTTACACTCACATTCTAAAATATTTTGTTTGTGTTTAGCAAAATTCGTTTTATTCGTGAAAGTTTTAATGCCACTTAGATTTCGTTACGTGCGCATTTAATGGCCAATTAGTGCTATCAAAATGCCATATATAGTGATTTTGATAATTTTGTCTGCTTGAAATAGACAAGAGCAGTGCCATGGTATATGGTATATGCTCCACACGGCCCAACCTACATTTCATTTGAAAAATATTAATGCAGTTTTCCTGTTGTTACTGGCTTCCAAAAACAAATAAGAAAGGAGGAAAAGTAATGATGATGACGACATGATGAGGATTCTGTTTGCTAAGGCGTATGTTTAGACAACTTTCAGATGTTTATATATATTTATCGCATGATGCAACTACAGAGGAGTTAATTAAAACAAAATATTACTGAGTTCCTTTATTTTAGAGCTGTTAAAAGGTACGGAGGATCAAGGCAAGTGGAAAAGGTATTCCCACTTGCTTTTATTAAATTTTAATAAGGATTTTTAAAGTCTATTTTACTACATCATGTTGAATATAACGTTGCCACATTATATAAAATAATTTTCTTTATTTGGAAATTTTTAAATAAAATCTGTAATACATATATGTATATATATATATATATATATATATATATATATATATATATATATATATTTATATTCTTAATTCTTTAAAACATATTCAGTTTTGGTGTATATTTGAAAAGTATTTTTTTAGCAAAGTGTATACAAAGCACTTAACTTCATCATAGACAATTGCAGTCCATGGACACATACAAATTATTGCAGATGATACAAAGCCAGTTTTTAAAGTACAATAGATACATACAAGAATGTACTTAAATGATAATAAATAAATGAATAAATTATTTTAGGCACTAAATAACGCTGATGAAAATTTTATAACAAAAAGAAATATCCATCTAAAAAAAGACTACCACTGAATGAACAATAAAATTATTTTTTGTTTTACAAAATTGCATTACAGTAGGATGTAATTATCTTAGAAAAGAAATATGTACGTACATTTGCATATAAACTTGAAAATAATAAAAAAAACTAAAAACAATTGAATTTAATTACCCATGAATGATATTAAAATTCACAATACACATATTATGTAGGAGTATAAATATATGAAAACTTAACATAAATTTTTGTTCATATGTACGCAGTTTACTAAGGTATAAAAAAAGAATTTGTATGAGTTGTATTCTTTAATAAGAAATTCAACTATTTTATAAGTAGACAATAAAATTATGATATTAACCATATTATTAGAAAATTAATGACGCCCAAGCTGCAATCAAACAGAAGCCACCACAAGTAGCCGCTTGTATAAAGGTTTTTTCGCCAGTTAAAGCACGATAATACATAGGCGCACAAAACAATAAACAGCCAGCAGACATTAACGATCCAGTCAAAGCTGGTCTTCTTACTAGTGGCATTGCTAACAATGCCAACGAATGTAAAAAGTGGAATCGATTTGCAGTCTCAAATATTGCTTTGGCTTCCATTTGTTCTTTGATGTCAATAATTTTTCCTAAGTGGTGTTTTCCATAAGCACCCATTATAACCGCAGTTGCACCACTTAAACCCGCTAATCGAACAAAATTATAATTTTTCTCAGTAAGATCCCACATGGTTATGGGCTTTGGAGGTGGCAAAACAAGAGAACCTTCTACATGTTTTGGTTTAAGGCCGGCTCCTTTCAATACTGCAGAGGCTGATGTAAGGACAGCTTGACTAATGGGATTCCCGACAGCGATGTAAGTTAATGTTTCCCCCCAAGACATTTTAAACGATCTATATATATATATATATATATATATATATATATATATATATATATATATATATATTTATATATATATATATATATATATATATATATATATATATATATTTATATATATATATATATATATATATATATATATATATATATATACTGCGGTTCATCAGGATAGAACCAACACATTTTAAAGTAAAAAAACTGCATAAATTGCAAATACAGATAGAATAAACAAATTTGTTTTGCAGAAAAGTAGTTGATACTGTAAATGATAATTTAAACACAAAAAATAGTATAAAAATGGAATATAACAGTACTTTTTCTCATCAAAGAAAGTCAAGTATAAAATTTTTAATTTATTTTTTGGTTCAACAGAATAGAACCACCCTTTAGCTGTCCTATAAATCAATCGTACATATTTTTTTGTACTTGAAAATTGATTTTATTTGAATTATCTTCTCCGGATAATTATTTAATAATGCGTAAATTTAGCGTTATTCACAATAACTTCATAAATTCTATATAGCATTGATTCGTATAGGGATTTTTTTCCAACAATAAGCTTTATTCCAACAATAAGCTCATCCTTGGTTTCGTATTGCTTTCCTCCTTCGTATACCTTACGCGTCAGCCAACCCCCAAACATTTTCTATGATGTTAAGGTCGGGTGAATAGGGTGGCGAGTTTAAGGTCTCAGTATTTTGGCTGGCAGTCCACGATTTTTCTACACGTGCCGTGTGTATAGGTGCGTTATCATGTTGATAAATCCACTCTAGTGGTTCAAAAATATATTTTATCTAAGGGAAAGTTTGTTCCCATAGGATTTTGTAATTTTTTCCGGTCATTCGGTTCAATAGTGCCGTAGTATGAATTTGCGGCCCATACCATAACGATCCCCTTTCTGCTGTAGTGGCGGCTCAGATATTTTTCGTCCTTACGCATATCGTGAAAATAAAAGTTATAGACATCGGGGCCATCCAACTAAAACTTTTTTTCATCCGAATAAATTAGTTTTTGCCAATCGTTATTGCTTAATTGTCTTTGAACATCCAATGCCATATGTCTTCGGCAAACTGAAGGCGCTGTTGTTGACGGATTGCATCTAATGGAAGTTTTTTCTTTAGTTTTCGGAGTTCTAAATGTTCACTGCTTAAAATAGCGCGACGACCTTGTTACTTGAGTTAACTCCTGCTAAATGTTTCATTTTAGAGGTAGAATGGACCGAATTTGAGGCAATTCGAAGAATTTTTGACTTGTCCTGTGTTGTCAGAGGTGTGCAAGTTGCTCCATTGTAGTTCTTTTTATATGTTTTATGGTGTTTTATGTAACGCATTACCACATTATGACTTCGGCCGATTTTTCTAGCGATTTCGCGATAAGAATAATTCTCAGAATGATAAACATAAATTTTTACCATTTCCGACGAATATAAAGAACTCTTTCTTCCCATATTGACTTAGCTAACTGCAGTCACGAGCTGTAATTTTCATTTTATTTGGTTATTAGAAAGCTTTCTTACAACCGCCTACTGATTGAAGTTAAACGTGCATGTGGTTCTGTTGAACCAAAAAATAAATGAAAAATTTTATACTTGACTACAAAGAAAGAGAAAAAGTACCGCTATAATCCATTTTTATAGTACTTTTTGTGTTTAAATCAACTATTTTTCAGCAAAACAAATTTTTTTTATTTTATCTGTATCTGCAATTTATGCAGTTTTTTTACTTTAAAATGTGTTGGTTCTATCCTGATGAACCGCAGTGATATATGTGTCTGTGTGTATAAGTTTTTCCATTTGTCTAACAATTTCGTTAATTAAATTGTAAACTTATTTAAATTTCAAAGTGTCCAGTTCAACAATTTCCAAAAGAATGACCTTTTGTTTAGTACCAAGCCACATTTTCATAAAATCACCGACAAACAACCATTATATTATATTATACCATGGTATTTAACTATTATTTTATCCCCTCTCTTGTCACAGATTTCATTGTATTACTTCATTTTCAATTTAAACACACTGAATGTACAACATAGATAGAATTTCCCGTTCAAAATCTCATTGTGAATCGTCTTTGCATATTGACGGAGAGAAAAATTTCCTTTTTTATGTTTTGAACATAAACATTTTGCAATATTTTGTTAAAATAATTTAATAAAAGCTAAATAAAATGTAAAAAATATTGAAAACTACGAAAAATCACAGTTTCTATGCATTTCCAGAAGAAATAAAAAAAGCCATTGTGTTGCTTGATATAAAAAGAAAATAAGATATAAAAAAAATGTTGAGTTAATATAGTATTGTTGAACGAGTGCGATATATTTATTTGCTAGTGCACTTCATTACATCAATGAAGTGCTACTACACTTCATTACAAAATGACTTTCTCAGGAATTTATGATTCAAATTTATTTAATAATTTTTATGCAGACATATACTTGTAGATTAGTTGGATTTATTTCTGAAATTTATACAGATCCAGCTTAATTAATTAATTTCATAGATGTTAATTCGGTAATCCAGTTTTGGACTAATATTTAATTTGATTTGGTTATAATTTTGCAGATGTTCAACCCATCGTAAAATAATCAATAGTGGCTAATTGTGCAAATTTTTTCACGTCATGACATTCGATACCCCTTGATATTTGTATTGATATTGTATTGAATTTCCAAATCCCTGTTTCATGAGAGTTTTTATGATTTTTCGAATATTAAGAATTTATATTGCTCCGTCACCTATTTTTATATTTTGTTCTACTCCTCATGGCTCTGGTTGCGGTTTGCCCAAAAATTGTTTAACTAAACTTTGTAATATATATTTTACTCTTACGTTGCTTCAGTTTCCGTAAGTAAAAAAATAGTAAAGCAAAATGACATACAGCCAAAATAGAAACTGTTTCTTCACCGACATTAACCCGACTGATTTACAACGTTGGACCCCAAGGCTCCATCTACAGTTACAATTTTCGCTGCAGCATTCTTAAATTTATAACGGAAAATAACGAAATAACGAGTAATAGAAATTGTAAGAGTACACATTTCTATTTCAGTTTCATAAAACCAAATTTTGATAGATAGTTTTTTATAAATATCTACACACAGAAAAAACGTCGAACTAAATTCAAATTTTTTCTACTATTTTGAGAATGAGTTGTACTTAAAAATTGGAGTACGAATGTGATTAATTCATACTTAAACAAGTCAAAACGGGTTTAGATTAGAAAAGCAACCATGGAGTATTTCAAAATTAGTATAAAATTCTTAAATCAAGTACAACGAATTTGAATTAAGAACGGACATTTTGAACAAACAAATATTTTTCAATGACACTAAAACTCAACTATTTTTATGCATATGTGAAGGATGTTAATGGCTGAAGTAGTTAACACGAGACTGTAAACACTAAAGATCCGATTTCAACCCCGCAGCCAGTAAAAAAATTTAAAATAGGGAAACAGAAAAATAACAAATAGAACAAAATAAAATTAAAAAGAAAAACAGGAAAATACACTTTCTGAACTCGATTTAAGAAAATCCGTACTTAACGTACTTTTGACACCGGTTGGGATTGATTTAAGTACGGATGGAATGATGTTTATCTTAAGGGTAAAGTTAATAAAATAAAGAGTGGCGCAGAATGAGCTATATGGTTGGAATTCTTTATAACTTTTTTAACTATTATTCTATTAACTATGAATCATTACACTATCGAAAAACGTACAAAAATAATTGAATTTTATTTTTCAAAGCAAAAGTCTCTTGTGGTGTTACAGCACATCGTCGTCATTTGAATATGTGCATTGCACCCACAGTGTCAGCAATAAAGCATTTGATTGGAACGTGTACGATATATTAGAATATTGAGAATATTGAAAGCGTGCAGCATAGTCCATCCACATCAACAAGGAGGCGTTCGACACAACTTGGACTATTACGTATGTGCGAAGCCGAAAATGGACATCACTTACAGGATATCATTTTTCAAAGCTTATTGCAAAAAATTCCCTAATAATATACTGTATTTAAAACAAGTAAAAGTGCTATATTCGGCTGTGCCGAATCTTAAATACCCTTCACAGATGTCATTCTTTTCGTTTAAATTTTTCGGTTGGGAAGCTAAATGTTTGGCTTTTCTTATTTCTAATACCTCTGAACGTCTTTCAAAAATATTATATATTAATTTAATTTAATTTAATTTACAAACAAAAAGAAAAAAACCGTTTCATGTACCCCAAAAAGTTCTAATTGTCCAACCGAAGAATCGTCTTTCAGATTTTTTTTTTTGGTTTTTAATACCAATTTATTTCTTCCTGATATATAAAGTAGATATAATTCATCATAAAAATCAAAAATAACAAATAATATGTTTACTTTTATGAATCAGAAAATGCCGATATTCCAACCCTGAAATTGGATTTTTATTTGTTTTGGTTTTTAACACCAATTTAACTCTTCCCGAAGTATAAAAAGGATTTCATCCATAAAAACCCAAAATTAGGAACTTATATTTTTAATACCAATTTAATTCTTAGCGAAGTATAAAATATGTTTAATTCACTAAAAAAACAAAATTGGGAATATATGTGGGTACTTTTATGTACCAAAAATATTTCGATTTTCCAACTCTGGAAGCGAATTTTTATTATGCAATTCTCAGTGAGGTGTAACGTAGTTTTACTTGACAAAAAATATTTAAATTTTTAAGCTTGTTGGTCACATGAATACCATAAAATATTTCATTTGTCCAACCCTGGAGTCGAAATTTTTATTTTTTTTTTGAAATTTTTGATACCAATTTTGTTCTTCCTAAAACATAAAATAGTTTTAGCAAAAAAAAAAAAACAACGTCAATTGCCTTTTTGGTTACTTTTATGTATAAAAAAATTTCAATTTCCCAGCCCTGGAAGCGAAATTTAAATTTTTAAAATCTCTTTTATCAATGCAAATCTATATGAGGTATAAAGTTGTTTTGTTTTAGAAAAACTCAAATTTTGCAACCATTTTGGTTTTTACATTGCATGTACAAAAAAAAAACTTTAATTTTCCCAACCCTGGAAGGGAAATTTGAATTTTTTGTTTTTTTATCAGTGCAACGCTTCATGAGGTATAAAGTAATTTTTTGAAGAAAAATTTCAAATTTTTAACCATTTTGGTCACTTTCATGTACTATTAAATATTGCACTTGTCCATCCCTGGGCTCGAAATTTCATTTTATATTTTTGAATTTTTGATACCAATTTTGTTCTTCCTAAATTATAAGACAGTTTTAGTTAGCAAAAAAACAACAACATCAGTCGCCTGCTTGATTATTTTCACGTATAAAAAATATGCAATTTTCCACCCCTAGAAGCAAAATTTTAATTAAATGTTTTGTTGTTTTGGCCAATGCAAATCTTCATTTGTTAAAGAATAACTTAAAATTCTAGTTACTATGTCTTAGTTACTATGTACATGTACTACAATATCCGGAAAAAATTTTTGTTTTCCAGGCCTGGATAAAAATTTTTGATTTTTTTAGTTTTTAATAGATTATTGAGGCTTCCTGAAGCACCAAATAGGTTTAATTTACAAACAGTAAAAAAATAATTGATTTTTTAAATTTTGCATCGAGAAATAGGTGTAAGCTTCCCAGCTCTGGAACCATACTTCGGATCTTTCTGAATTTCAATAGCACTCTATTTAAGTTTTTTCCAATCCAACGGCCCAAGAACGAAGTCACTAGCTCTTCTGGGGCTTGGGAAACCCGATTTCACGTACAGACGAACGGACAGACGTACATCGCTCAGTCGTCATCGCTATTCATAAGGATCCAGAATATATATACTTTATGGGTCCCATGTGCATATCGAAGAAATTACACACGGAATGACAAACCTATATATACCCTTTCACTTTTTTGTGATGGGTATAAAAAGTTATAAACCATTTACACCACATAGCTAATTCTGTGTCACCCAGTATATAGAAAAGGAATAATTCTTGTTTCTGTACAATAAGACAAAATAACGTATCAAATTTCATCCTATTTGACGTTTTATTCCAATCTACATACAGAAACTTTCATATAAACCGCAAGTTACTCAATATAATGCATCACAGGAAGCTACCTAGAATCAAATAAGCCCAGCTTCCATTTAAAGATCCCATAAAAATATTTTTTTTGTTAAACATACTTTGGAAGCAGCGAAGGAAATAAAAAATCGAGTAGTTACTCATTAGCAGTTACTATTTAGAAAGCTCCGTGTGGACTCTTTGTTGATTTCTCCAGTTCGAAGTTTTGTCATGGGGACAAACCTATGTATAGATGAAAACTTTTGTTTTATGGTATTACTTTAAGAAACTTTATTGGGTGATCAAGGAAATGATATAAAATTCTTAAAAAGCAAATCCCAGTTTTGCAAAATCACTATAAATTTATTGTTTGAGTAAACTGCCGCCAATTCTTTAATTTTAATAACCGAATTATGGTTCCGTCATAACTTTTTGGAATGTTGCAACAGGTACATGAAATTGAAATAAAAATATATTCAAATTATAAGCTCTTCCTTATATGATAATCGAAAAGTTGCAGTGGTGATTAGTTAATGACAATACTTTCCTTATGCCATGTCACCAAGCAACTCATATTAGTGAATTCCGAAAGAAGAGGGGATAAGCATACTGCTTTCTTAGGCTTTAAAATTTGATCTAAGCGGGCTAATTAGATACCCCAATGTGACGGCTTAAATTAATTGCCCGGTACCAGATGAATAAGCAAATTAATTCATCCAAATAATATAAATCGTAATCGTTAAGGAAGAGCGAACGAAAATATTAATGCTAAATCAATATTGCTTGTAAAAATGTAAGGAAATAATCCTAAAAATTATCAAATAAAACTTTTGAAAATAAAGATACGAATAAAAGTAGACCCATTTCTTCTTTAACGTCCTACTAAACTTTTGAAATCTTGAACTCGGTTCCGCATGGGTTACATAAGCAAGTGGAATGGTCTGTTAACAGAGAGTCATATATATTTAATTGATCCACTTTTCAGGACTAATGAGAACTCATTGCAGTTCGTGTAAACCATCTTACGTGCTCTCACCTGGAACTATTTTACTCATTGCGTTGTGAAGTCAAATATGTGTGTTGCAAAACACCAGCAACAACATACAAAAATTATGAGCAGCTTATTATTAGCATGCTGGTCGTTTATACTCATTTCTTCTATGGTTTACTATATTTTTTGGTGATGTGATATATTATACACCGGCACAATATTTCCATACACATACAAAAATCTTTTATAGTGGTTAATAATGCAGTTCAAGGTGGTTAATAATATAGGGTTATATAGAAACATATATGTATATATTTGCATTCAACTTTGTTTTACAAAAATCAGAAAAGAAAGGAGTTGACATTTCATATATAGAGAAAGAGTTCTTTAGCCAATAAGAAAACGACTACCAGCAAAAAGTGAGTTGGTTTTTCTTGTACATTTTCCTTTGGCGTGTCTACCTTCCCCATCACCCCAAGTTTAACCACATTTTGTTGCAAACATATATTGAATTTTGCAAACAAGCACCACTGCTGGAAATAATGGAGTCATATTAGTTTGTCTTTGCTTTTGTTACAAATTAATATAAAACAGAATTGCAGAGTATTGAAAGTATGCTGGATCTCCATTCTGCACTTCCCATTGAGTGAAAAACATATAAATTGCAATCTAAAGTGTGCTTTTTCATGAAACTATTTCTGTATCTGTGATTTGATAAAACTATATTTTTGGATGGATGTGGGAAATAGTATTTTTGCAACTCAATTAAGTGGACGCTTGAAATAATATATTTAGTTATTCTAAGAAATTTTTAAAGATTCCCTGGTGATCTGCATTAATTCCAGTAAAAGGAGCCTAGGAACCACTTAAATACCCTTCAACTGTGAACATTTTAAATATTTTTGAAAAACGTGATCATCCGAAATTGATATTTACTGTTCACAAGGATATTCGAATCCAGCCCAGCTATTGCGTTATGTCGCAAAACTGTGCTCGGATACTTAAAACTATGAATACAAGGAAAGTCCCCCAAAAATTAAAGTTCAAGGTAATATCCAGCTAAACGCCAAAAACAATTGCTGAAGTTGCTGAAGACAAATTTTACAGCTTAATAATTTTTGCAAAGATCAGATGCGAAGTAAAAAAAAGATTCGAATAGTTAAAAAAAAATTTCTATCTTCTCATATTTCTTCACCTGTCCCCTCAATGCTATTCCCTCCTTTCTAGTTCCGGCGCAATGCACTGTATATGTATGGGTCACCCCCTGAGTGCTGGTCCGAGTTAACAAAAATAATAATAATTGCGGAGTTATAACAGAATTCGTATCAATTTGGGCACCATATACTTGTACTTTTATTTATTTAAATTATTAATTAGGAATGGACAATTTCCTTACAGACTATTTAAGCATAATAGTATATAAATCAATTAAATTAATACAAATTAAATATTGCGCTATTTATAGAACATAGCAAAAGTTAATGATTAAAAAAACATATGACGTTACGTTTGATGATACAAAGGTTCTGCTAAAAATCTATAAAATGACATTTCATAGTTAGTACGACAAGCTGTAACATAGAGTGGGTTAAAAGAACGAAGTGAACGTTGAGGAATATTGAAACATACGCTGTTCAGTAAAAATTCGGAGTTGATATTACTACTGAAAAGATTTACCATAAAAGAGGTGTTCAGCATTGTTCTCCGGCTCTTTAAAGTAGGAAGATTAATTTCAGCTAATCTCGTAGAGTATGATGGAAGTGCCATCCGATTCCTATAAACTTTTCTTAGGCAGAAAATTAGAAATTGTTTTTAAACGGATTCAAGACGTTCACATACATAGTTGCTGAGCTTTCCCGTATATGTTATAAAAGAGGAGACAATTTTACAATGGGTTCTACCATTTGAAGACAATTTATTATTCATTATATACAAAATAATTGTACGCAATATGTGTTACTTCCCCCATTATTAATATGTGATAAATTAAAAAAAGAAATAATTTAATTTGATTATAGTTAACTGGCTCTTATCATATAAACGAAAAAAATATATTTGTGCATGTATGTTTCGACTTAACCACTTAAAGTTCTAACATAATTTTTTTTAAATGCAACTTAAGTAAATGAAGAAATTTCAACAAGTTAAAAATGGATAGAGGAAAATAAACACACGAATACAAACAATTTATCCTAGTCAGCTTTGCCAATGGAAAAGTTTAAAAGGAAAATTATTTTATATTCGGCTTTATTTCTCTACCATCATCACAACCATTTCTATAACGATAACAATTCTCGTAATGCAATCGCTATCGTCTAAACGATAATGCGCACATAAATGCGCACTAAAATCAATACAACGATATCTGCACAAAAATCATAGTAAATATTTGTATGGGAAGACATGATGTGACCAACTGGAAACTACTGTCTGCCTGCGACAAATTTTTTTCATGTACTACAACATGCGTTTAAAAATATTCTACATCGGATAAAGTTATGAATTAGGTCTTAACAAATAAATTTTAATAGAAAATGGCGAAGTAGTGACGAGTTGGAGGAAACCCGTTTCCTTCCGGTTTTGTGTCGAAAATGTCATAAAAATATATGTATGAATATACAAGTGCTTAGTTTCGCATCTGGCTGTTTCATGGAGACAACGATTTTACAGATAGCTTCGAAATAACCGCACAAATATTAAAGTTGTGTGTTTTTATTATCCTTTATTCGACTTATTGCCTCAGTTACTTTTTATTAAATTTAGTTCTTTATTTGTTATGTGGTCAAGTGTGTCAAGTGTACAGACCAAGTAAAAATATATTTGGAATGTGCTGCTGCTAATGGGAATCTGAACGCTCCACAGTGGTTCAAGTTTCTAAGGAAAGCGGTCATAGGTAGTTAACTCAGCTATAGTCATCAAAATTAATATGTTTACGGTATTTATGGGCCAATTAGGGTAAAATAAGATAAAAAAAGTCTTTAAATATAATATTACAATAATTTATTTACCAAAAATGTTAGTTATTAATTTTAAAAAATTATAAATTTTATAACGGCAATTTAATACAACATTTGTACATTATTTTCAAAAACGTAACATACGTAAATCCTCAGGTGATAGCATAGACTTCTTCTTTTGTGATAATTTACGTAAATAATAAATCATCGGGTCGGAATTTAGAAGAAGTCTGTGCAAAAGATCAGTGTTAGTGACAACACGGGACATTTTTCGCTCGTTGTCTCGTCTGAATTGCTTAAATAATTTATAACAAGATTTAGCGGCTTCTTTGGAGAGCTCGCGTATGGAAACTAGACTGTGATCAACTACTTCCGATCCTTGAATTAACACTTTTTTAACTGAAGCAGGCAAATTATACCATGAATACGTACTAATAAGCATTCGCGCGGTTCCTAACGCGTAATCTCTAAATTCTGCTCTATTAATTTTGTTTCCCGATGAAAGACATTGCAAAAGATGATGACACCGATCAATAAATGCTTGATCTAAGCCAGCTATTTCAGATGATATAGCTGAATTATTGCAGTGTCTCCATCATTGGATGTGCCACTTCCGCCACTTTGAGCTTTGTCGACAATCAAACCTAATCATGTCCTAAAAATTATGAAGAAATAAAACAATAAATCAAATCGTAAACATGAACTGTGCAGTGAGCAACAAACGGTAAAAAATATGTATGTGCTACGAATCAAGTCGTAGAGACAGAGACCCTTTGTACCATGCACATTCCCAAACAAACGCAGATAAATTAGTTTTAAATTAAAAGTACAGATATAGAGGAACATTTTGATAAGTAACTTGAAAGCGTCATAAGACGGCAACCTTAAGTAAAAAAAAAAGTCGTAAAAAATTTACGTAAAAATTGATTTGTAGTGAAACCGCTTTCCGCAAAATAAGTTTTGCTTAAAAAATTATTAAATACATAATAATAACGGTAAACACCTTCAACTTAAATATCCATTGTAAAACAATAAATCAAAAATGTGTTTTTCTTTGAAAAACACGCACTAGAAATTAACTTTATTAGCACTGCTGAAAAAGATATAGAAAGTTGTTTTGATTTGTTCACATCCGATGCACAAAAGTAAATGTAAAAAACAACTGATTACAAATCTTTTTGCATGTTTTAGTAGTACCACTAATAGTGAGTATTACGGCGAACTAACGGTGAAAAAATCCAACATAGTCATTTGACCACTATGTCCTACTACTGAACCACTGCGCGCTCTGACTTAGCAAGGTCCTCATAGTTAGGTTAGGTTAGGTTAGAGGGCCGTTGTCCCTGGCGGACAATCCACTTGGGTCCGTCAATTCGGTCCCTTTGTGATGCCCTTAAACAGAGGACCTCCTAAGGGATGTCCTCCGCCGTTTCAAACCATCCTGTACCCCTGAGGAAGGATGATACCCCTGAAAGTTCCATGTTTGCCAAGCTGTCTAAGTCTGACAGGAATCTGGAGCCCAGGGCCACCGCCCTTGCATTTGCAAGGGCAGGACACTGACACAGAAGATGGAGGACAGTCTCTTCCTCCTCTTCATCATTGCAGCTTCTGCAATAGTCGTTGTATATTAGACCCATCCTCCTCGCATGAGTCCCAAAGCTACAGTGTCCTGTCAGAACAGTCACCAGTTGACTCTGCGCGCCTTGTCAAACTTGAGAAGTTCGCGTGTTTTGCGCAGATCATAATGGGGCCACGTGGCTCTTGCCACGAGACAGGTAGCCACGCTTTCCCACCTAAGTTGAGCTAGTTTGTACGATTCGCTTTGAATCAGAAACTTGCATCGCGATAATAGAATGCCAGTGAAGTGACTGATCATTGAACTGTTCAACTCAGTCCCTTGTCTGGCAATCTCATCCGCAGTATGGTTGCCTGGACATCCAGAATGTCCCGGCACTCAAACCAGTGTTACCCTCGAATGTCTCGCTATCTCGTTGATAGACAGTCGGCATTCGACCACAGTTTTTGATGTACTGTACACATCACTAATAGCAGAGATGGCTGCTTTGCTATCGGTAACAATGAAGATATCATTCGATATCCTATAGTACCTTAGCCATCTCGCTGCCCGAGTAATAGCAGAGATTTCGGCTTGCAAGACAGTACAACCGTCTTGGAGCCGAAATGGAGATCTTACATTGAAGTTCTCCACATAGAAGCCTCCGCCCGTCCTTGTTCCCCTTTTGGATCCGTCAGTGAAAACTCTAACTGAATCCTCGGGAGAGGAAAGCCTGTTCCCTGTCAACGACAATGGAACGGAAAAGCCCACCAAAGAAGGACTTGGTACACAATAGTAAATGTTGGCATGGATTTCTGAGTGCTCTCCTTAAATCCTAGCATGACCTATCCTCATAGTTAAGAAAGCGAGGCATTTTAAACATAAATTTTATTTTTTAAATAATGTGTTCATTTTACCAAAGTTTGGGTTTTCTTAAGTTCACTATTCACCAAGAATCTTTTAAACTATCTAACGAATTATTGTGCTCAATTAGCCATATACAATTTCCATTTAGCTAATGCTCAATTACTCGTGATACGAAAATGTTATAACATTATATACAATTAAAAATGTATCACTGTCAAAACATTGTTTTGAGGTTGATAGGATAATTGATCGAAAATGTGTTTTTAATTCAGAAACACATGATAAATATTCCAAGACACAAGTGAAAGTCGACATCAGTTTTTATTTACCGGTTTTACACAGCAGAGCAGAATAGCTGTTTTCGAAAGACGACACACTTTCATCATCAGTACTAATGTGTATTATTGTTTGCTAAGGTGTTTACAAAAACAATAAAATATAAACAAAAATGGCGTGTGAACTTGGATTTAAGTTCATTATAATTAAATTTATTTTTTCTAATAAAAAGTAAAATAAAAATTAAACAATATTTTTTCAGCATCAAGAGGAATGAAAATAAACAAGCGAAAACCTTATATTCGACCGGGTCGAATCTTAAATACCCTCCAAATATTTAGTAAATAAAACTCTATTTTTATTCATATTAAAATTGATATTTGTATGGTATTTGGCTTAGGTAAACAAGAAAAATATTTGTTTTAATACCGCCGTTTCTAATATGTTGGGAGGAGCATGAATGAGACACCGTTTCGTCAGCATAAAAACTTACGTATTAATATTTTATATCAACGAGCAAAAAGGGGACTGAGATAAGTTAAAAATGCTGGGTCGCAGTTCCTATAACACATTTCTGATTACAAAAAAAACTTTAAAAATTATGTTGTTTTTAGAGGTTGAAATAGTTCTTCTTAGGGGAACGTTTTTCCGTCTATCAAGGACAAGTGTCTCTTTTCGTTTGGACTGAATCTCGTAATTTCATCACACGGAAGGATGGACGGACGGATGGACTGACGGACATGGCTAGTTCATCTTAGATTTAATCGCTGATCAAGAATATATATACTTTATGGGTTCTCAGATTGATATGTCGCGGCGTTGAACATGAAATACCAAAGTGAATATACCCTCCCATTCTTTTTGGAGGGTATAAAAAAGGCAAAAATTAGTTTGAGCTAATTACTTTTATATACAAAATTAAGTATACATTTTCCAGTTCTTTTTGGCTTTTCCAAATTCTTATATATAAAAAATAATATTTTTGTTGGTTTATTTTATTTAATTAAGAAAAAAATGGAAAAGGATAAAATTGTGTTATTTTAATTTTAAAACTGCTACAGCTTTCGAATTGATCTGCCGATTCCCACGTGATAAGCGGTGATTAATATCACTTTTTCTAATATTCCAATTCACAGGAAATCTACTTTTGAAGGATCCCTTTGAAACGCGACTAGTTTGGCTCAGGAGTTCCAAAGTTATAAGGGGGTGACATACTTATACACACACACACATACACACACATACACACACACATACACACGCACACACTAACACTCACACAAACATATAGTCATACACACAGACACAGTGCCGGCTTCTGCGGAGTAGTCAGAAAAGCTTCCTAGAGACTCAAAACGTCGAGATTTTCAAATTTCTTAGTGGGATTTCCTGATCTGGAACAGCAATATTGTTAGGAACATATCCAACACATCGAAAACGATCCGAAGTCTCTGGTTCTTGTGGGGCTTCGGACAACCGATTACACGTTCAGACTAATGCTATAAATTAAAATTAGTATATAAATAGTATGAAAATTTCGATGGATACAGAATACGGTACTGATGTTAAATACAAAGATGGAGGTTGTCATTATTGATTTTTCTCTGAATTTGACATATTCTTATCACAGGAAAATATATGTTACCTCCATATGCAGGCATATGTATGTATACATATGTGTAAGTGACAAAATATTGTGAAATTTTATAATTATTAACTGGTTAATGAGGAAATAACTAATTTAGTTGCAATTTTCATAGCACCTGATAAGATATCTGGAGACCAGCACCGTACTTAACAACCGGGAGAATGTTTTCGACGAGCTCGCTCTACGAGAGACCTGCTGGCTCTGTTGTCCATTCATCATTTCAGTGAGAGTAAGATGCTGACTCTAGATATTTCCAAAGCATTTTACAGGGTGTGGGATGGTACTTTTCTGTCAAAATTTACTGATTTTGATGTCTGTGAGGACTTCTCTCGCTATAAAGTGAGCTTCATCAGAGACCTACATGAGATGTTATTGATGGGGTCTCATGAAACGGGTTAACGAACATGGTTAACGTGGCGTGTTTTCCCGATATTTCAACAAAATGTGTCTGGCTTCTGCCCGATTATTTTTGCGTGCCACCTGCTTCGTTCTTTGACTGAACGGTTTGTATGTGGAACAATCTTCCTGCAGAGGTCTTTCCTGATACTTTTATCGTGGAGAAGTTCAAATCGAACGTGAACAAGCACTACTCCTTCCCAAAGCCAATTTTCCTAGTTCTGGAACCACGGATAATAGAAGAAAGACAAGAAGTTATTTGTTCCACAATATTCAGGATATTAATACTGCAAAAGCAGTTACCAATTATAGTGCAAAGTTGCATTGGTGCTGTGAACTATGGTGTGCCTCAGGGAAGTGGTCTAGGCCCACTACTATTTTCAATATATATTTATATTTATGATATACAAATCTTAATTTGTTTGCGGACGACATGTGCCTATTTCATCCATTTTAAGATGAGTTAGTTTTACGAAGACACACTGAAAGAGATGTGGTGTTGGTTTTGAATTTGCGGGCTTAAACCTTTTTATTCTTCATCCAGATAAAACAAAGCTAATTAGGATTAGACCGAACTCTTACCGTTCAAAAAAATGTATGCTGCAAATTGATGGTACAACTTTAGATGAAATATATTCAGTCTGGTATCATGGAATCATACTACAAAGTAACCTTTCATGGGAATTGCACAAAACAGAAATTGAAAAGAAGATTTCTCCAGGAATTGGAATTTCATACAAATTGAAAACCAACCTAAGTAAAAATGCCAAATTGATGATATATATATCAGTCCCTAATACAGTCGCATCTAAGTTAAATGGGAGTCAAATATGCTCACAATAAAAATAGTGTCATATTGAAAACTCGTCAACGTATGCAAAATAAAGCTTTGAAAATAGTCTTTAATTTACCAACGTTATGTCTTACAATTCCCCTATATAGGAATATTTGTAAATCAATTGGGATTTATGAATACCAGGTTTTGAAATATGTTTTTAAGTCCTTGCGTAACGTCGGTCATCGAAATTTAATAATTTAAGAATCCCAAGATGTAGATTAGAAAGAAGTAAGCAACGTTTAGATTATGCGGGTAGTATGAAATTCATTCATTTACCAGATAACTTGAAACTAATAAACAGAATATCAATATTCAAATCTTCTTGTAAGGAATATTCGATAAATAAAATTGAAACATTTCTGTAAATTTCATATAAAATTTAATTCGTATTTTTAATATAATATTTAAAATTTATTTTCTGATGAAATTTATTATAATTTATATAATAAAATTTACAGTACATGTAAATTTTGTCCATAATGCCTCTAAGGCGCTGGGACTGTTACTAAAATGAATATAAACATTTTGTTGACCATTAAATTTAAATTAAAAAAATAATAAAAAAATATGGCCGAACTCTTTGAGGTCTAACACAGGCCAATTTATTGATTATATTCGACATGCTCCTCTATTTATTTTTGCTGACCTTCATTACAACATTCAGGCAGAACGTAAATTAGTTTAGGAGCGGAATATCGTACAAACGAATCAGTAAATGTTGGTCATTAGGCCAGAAGATTTTCTTACGGATCATATCTTTTTTAACAGAAGTCATCTTAAGACTCGATGTTCATGGTAACAGACTTTCAGTCTCTGAATGTAGCGAAGCAGCCTACCGCCGCAGTTGTACATCAAACTTTACAATAACGTTTTTAAATATTTCAAATATTCCTTAAATTTAATAAAAGCAGAATCTTATGTTTGAAATTTAAATATTATACTCACACTTGTGTAAGTGCTGCCATCAAAAATACACAATTTTGCCATTCTTTTCTCTCTTCTATTCTATTTTGTGTAAAAATGTATGAGCAAAAAACATTTAGATGAAGTTGATGCCACCAATTCCTGATGCGAATGTTTTGTGAAAAGTTTAGCTTGTTATTTTTAATGGCCGACAATAATCGTTAAAAATGAACATTGAAAGAGTGACGTCTCCTCATTGTTACATTTTTTGTTTTCTATTTTATACTTTTATTTTGCAACAAACGGAGTACATGAACTGAATACAAAATCCTTTTTTCTCCTTATTTTTTGCAAAAATTTATTTAATGTATTTCAAGGAAGGAAGCAACATAGATATATTATCTGAAAGTTTTAGGATACATGAAAAAAATTGATTTTACTAATCGATGTATGAAAATACACTTGATAAAGTTTTTAGTTCTGTCATGGCAACTGCAACAGTTTTCTTCTCCAGCAGAGCAAAAGGTTTGAATAAACAAACATTTCAGTTCGAAATATTTTTAATATTTAATGGATATCTTTGTTTTGTTAGTTTCAGTTTCAATCTCAAGGATAACGGCTTAAAGAATTTTAAGGAAAACATAATTAGTTTTAACACTTTGAATTTAAAAAACAATTTTTTATCAAAGTGCAGCAAAGTCTTTCGGTGGCTAAAATGTTCACAACTACTTACACAATTGCTGTTACCTGTTGTGATTCTGCTAAACTTTATTTTCGTTGTGAATCATTTTTTGTTATCCAGCAAAATTTTTAATGCATATTTAAAAATTTTAATCAAGATCTTCATGCCAATTTCCGCTTTTTCTTCTTCTTTTGCAAATTCTAAACTCTGCATATTTGAATCTAGTATTTCTGTTTTCTATTTAATTTAACAGATACAAAAAGCCGATTTCTTCACTGGCAACTGGGATTTTGAAAGAGAAACAAAAAAGGTTTTCATTTATTTGCCTAAAATGGCATAAATGTAGTGTTGATATATTTTAGTGGCATTTTAATGTCACCCAGAATGTGCAATTTAAAAACAAATTACATCCAACAAAAGACAACGAAAGTTAGAAAATAACTTTTGCAAAGAGTTTAATGAAAATTTAACTTTGTAAAACATTAAATGAAAATTTAAGCCTAAGCGTGTCGATGTTGTACTACTTAACATAGAACTGGATGAAAGGATATATAAGAATCAAGCTTAATGAGAAAATTACAATATTTTAATCAAATTAAAAGAATAGAGGGAAGAAATATGCCACTCGAGAGGACACCAAGGCGTATTAACCCATACGCGACGTCAATTATCATCAGATGATAACCTTTAATTCAGAATCCTGAATTATGTGTAATACGCAAATAGTCTCAATTTCGAATATTACGAAAAATTCCTGTAATTGTATTTGACAGATTTCTATGCAAAATTTCTCAAATAACGTTTTAAAAAACATAAAACATTTTGCATTAATAGCACAGTGTATCTTTAAAAATTACTCAATTTTCAATGCTTTTGCAGACGCATTTTGAATACACTTCTTTTGTAAGTACGGAGCAGCCACCGAATCGAAGTCGGTCGAAATTTCAATACGGGTGCTGTTGGCTGAAGTAGTAGAACACGAGACTATGAAGCGGAGGGTCGTGAGTTCGAGCCCGCGCTGTGTCATGAAATATTGTGTTGAATTCTTCTGAACAGCATTAGTGCGTGGTTGTGTTAGTTGTTGCCAGCCTGTTTCAATGATGAAGGCATAGTCACTGAACATAATTGGTAGCGACTGACACTATCATGTACTAAAAGCAGAGTAACAGCACCCACCTTCGTCCCCTGTAGCAAAAATTAGCCGGCGAAGTAAAAGGTTGAAATATCTACAAAAACAACTGTCTATCTTCTCATCTTTTCAAATCTGTCCCCTCAATACTATCCCCTCGTTTTCAGTTCCAGCGCAATGCATTGCATATATAGGGGTCATCCCCTGAGTGCTGGTCCAAGATAACAAAAAAAAATACGATAAATTAAAATTTCGTTTGATGTCACATAGCTTGTGGCAACTATGTTGACACTTTTAAAATGCGAAAAATCGTACTGTAGCTTTCGAAATTGTGGTGTTTTTCTATGTAAATAACATATAATTATAACAAGGGTGAAATTGCCGCTTAAAATAGGAAAAAGGAAATATAAGAAAATAAATCATTTTAAATGTTGTAAATAATTTTATTGTGGATATTATTTAACCAGGAGTAAAAACCTTTGAAATAAAACTTACTAAAAAACCATATGGATGCAACAAAATAAATGTTTCATTAGTCTCATTATCGCTCTACGAAATGGGTTTCATAAAATAATCTATTTTATTTAAAATTAATCCAGATAATAATAAACTGAGATTAAAACTCAATACAATTTGAAAACCAATATTAATTCATTATATTAAGAGCAGCATTTCAAAAAATAATGTTCAAATATAATCGACTTCAAAAGATTATATTACATAAACTAGTTTCAATTGAAAAAGGAAGGCTATAAAAATTGTTAGGAACTTTTCAAACTCCCTCTATGGTTTAAAAAAAATTTAGTTCAGAAACATCATCAAACATGCAAAGATATAGATAATGTACAGAAAAATTTAGTTGTAGAAAATTACTTCACATTTATATTTCAAATTGGTACAAAAAAACTTTAAGTAGAAATATGTTTAGTATCAATGCTAAAAACAATAAAGCTGGTCCCAAAATTAACACAAGATTTGTATTTGACTGCATTTGTGCCTCAGTGCTGGCAGACATAAAAATACAATTCGACAGCTGTCAGTTTAGGGTTAGTAAAAATTGGCATTGCAAAGAGAGTTCGTTAAATGGATTATTGAATATTAACAAAAGGATGTATTTTTCGCAAAATCATCCTAAGCGATAAAGCCATTTTCACTTTTTCGGGTTCGCCAATATTACCGCCTGTGGCGTTCTGAGAACCCACATGTGATTGTCGAAAAACAAATTCACCCACAACATGTCACGGTTAGGTGTGCATTTTTGGCTGCAGGAATTGGACAATATTTTTGCAAATGAGGCTGGTCAAGCTATGATTGTAACTGGGGCTTGATAACGCGACATGATATGCAAAATGGTCTTGGAAAATTTCGGCAATAGAGTGGTATGTGCATGCAAAGCCTTGGAGGCCTGTTGTTCTATATGTTATTGCATAAATAATCCTATCCAATGTACTCTATAATTCAATAAAAAGAAATACAAAAACTGTATTTTCTATTAAATTCAAATATCGCATTAAATTTTAAAAAACCTTTTATAATAATATTTCAAACAAAATATGCCTTCAAATGTTTTGCAACTGTGTGAACTACATTGCCAGCCCTTTGTAAAGATATTGTCAGACATTGTAAGCTTGTTATTTGTTGCCAGATGAGTTGAAATTAATGCTGCACTGTCAAATAAATACTTGTGTTGGCTGCACTGCAAGCTGAAAAGCAAAACTGGAATATCATTTTATTCCGTACAATAATCTTACAATCGTTCGAAATGGAAGTGGAACTGGCAATTCACCTCCAGATAACTACATTTAATCACATCCAGTTCTCACAATATTGCAAGATCTATCAAATGTCTGTACACAAGTTTAGATTGATACCACATGCATTTTAATTTAAACAATACATTAATACGATTCTCTCCGTGGGGGGATATCAGTTGGAGTTAAGTATGTTATTTATCTTGAATATCTAAACAAGTACTTATTGTTATTTATAAAATCCAAATGTTATTTCTTGAACATCGTTTAATTTTCAATTTAAATTGAGACTCTTGTTTTTTGTTGCCTGTGGTTGACTGTTGATTTTAATTTAAAATAATCGTTAATTCCAGATAAGACTTATAAATATATTTAAGCAGTAATTCACAATGCTTTAATGGCCATTATTTGCAATAAAAAATAACTTAAAATCATTAAATCCAATAAGAATTCATTTTATGAATGAATTTTTAAAAAACTTAATTTCCAACTCACAATATAATCTCTTTTGAACACGAGGGTCAATCAGTTTCCAACATAAATTACATAGATATCATATGCATGGAATACACAATTAGACAATTAATTTATTTGCATAGGCAAACTTTGAACTGACTATATGTATTATGCTTTGTAACAGATAACTAACTTTTGTTTTAAAACACGCAGGTTGTTTCATGCTTTCGCTTATCTTAATAAACCTTTTGATCTCCCTTGCAACTAGATGTTGAACTGCATCTTTACTAGATTTTCTCTTAGCATGTGCATATTGATAATTGATCTGTATGAACATAGTCGAGGACGAATGCAGATCTAATTAGAGATCAAAAAGTGGCATTGCTTTTTCTTAAGTGGGATCAGGTACTCTTTGATATTTTGTCTATAAGTAACCAAAGAGCTAAACGTTAAGACAACATTTCTCTGAACCTTGTCTCTGGAAAAGTCTCTCTCAGGTGATGCTACAATTTATGCAGCTGGGGGCAATTTTAATTACTGCTGTGAAATTTATGAAGTAATCGGATGGCATGGCGTCAGTTTAGACGCCGATTTTCTGATTATCTACCGGTAAGCGGAAAAAAATTATAGCGTTTCGCTGCACCCCTAACAAATTATGTTACAGCAGATAATCCCATCAAGTCTAAGTGGCCCAGAGTTACTCTTCTGCTAAAAATATCGCAGTTGTGGCTGAAGATATCACAGAGGACCCCGAAGTATTGACTAGACGACATAACACGGATTTTGTGAACGACTTGTGCGGGCAGTTCGTCAGCTGAAAGCCGTTGTCTGGTATAGACTGATTTAATTCCCTTGTTAAACTTCGGTGTAAGAGATAGTAGAGAGTAGTAGATTATGTTGGAAAATCAGCAGGCACTACAAAGATGGAGCTTTACAGTTCGTAATAATACTAAATAAGTTAAACATTTTAACTTTTAATATAAGGCAATCTAATGTTACTAGTTATTTATATGTTGGATTTTTACCACAAATTACTCGAAACCAACTGGTACATATTGGTTTTATTGCTTTCAAAATATGGAAAATGTATGCTTGGGCACACTGCACTGCATAATGTATTGTTTGTAGCAGTAACCACTAGTTTTACTGATTACTGAAAAAATTAGATTAAGTAGTACAATTTTACAGATTGCTGAAAATGCTAGTATGTATTCATAAAATTTTATTGAATAATAAGTTATCAAAAACTAATATTAATAATTGGATGTCAGTAACTGCAATAGCCAATATAAGTTCGAAATGATGCATATATCTTGTATACTTTATACAAAAAACAAATAAATAAATAAAACTTTATACAGAAAATTTTGAAAATTTTCAACTTCCCAAAGAATTTTCTGCTACTTACTCGCTGATTATTTGACGCTATCGTGTGCTCGTTTTTTCAAATTAAGTTAGAATGAAAGTTAAAGAAAATAGTAAAATACATAATAAAAATATTTCGAAATATTATCCAGCGTTTATTAAATAAAATCAAAACTACATCGCCATATACATTTTTACATACAATAGTAGCGTTGTGTTAAGGCGTTACTACATACAAATGCGTTTCATTCACCGCATTCCTGTTATTTTTCTAATATTTAACGGAAGATGTTAAGTGGAGAAATAATCTGTTATTTCCAAATTGTTTCTTGTTAGATTTGCGGTATAGCAGCAAAATTAATGTGGTTACCAGCGCCATCTGTGAATAACACTCAACGGCTGATATGTATTACTGTACTGGAAGCGCCACCTAGCATCCAATAGTTACTGTAGCACTGTAGCCAATAACAGACTTAATATCTTCAACACGTTAACAGATTTGTTTTATTGAAATTAAAAACGACACCGCTCAAAACATTTATTTTCAACACAAGACAAAGTGCTAACGTTATACGTATTCTTCTACATACGCATACATATATATCAAAAACGACAACTCCTTCGGTGGTATCTCAAAAGATAGATCAAATGTAGAAGGATGCATTTTTATAAGCTTTGCACAAAATATACGTTTCTATAACTTTTGCTCAGCCTTTTGTTGTATATCAACATACGAGTATAGTAGATGGTAAAGTAAAACTAGCGGGAAGTTGCAGGGATGGTTCTTAGGGTCAACCATAGTTCTGAACTTTTGTTTTATATCAACATGGTAAAGTAAAACTAGCGGGAAGTTGCAGGGATGGTCTTTAGGGGCAACCATTTTCCGTATATTTTTTACAGATATGTACTCCACTAATAAAGCAATGGTAATGCTTTATGCATTTCAGTATTTTATAATTTTACATACAACAGCTTTAAAATAAAAGTACCGTTCCGTAGAAAACTATTATTTTCCATATAAAATTGTCTTCAGAACACATGGTTGAATTCACCAGGTTTTGTTGTTTTTGGAATTTAATTTAAGTTTGCTGATGTTTTGTCGAAGAAGCAACGAAATTCTGTCACATGTCAGTAACAGCGACGTAACAGTTATAATATATACGCCATAAAAAGCATACACAATGTATGTATCGGGTGTTTTTTTATAGAGTGATACAAGTTTAAAAAAAAAAGTTTAAGTTAAATCATAATAAAACAAAGTAATATATTTTTGATATCAATGAAACGGCCTTTATTGGATAGAAAATTTTATGACAATAATATCTAAATATGATTGCTGCCATGTGGTTGCCATGGTTGCTACGTAGAAGGTGCAGTCTGGAACACCAATATTCAACATCTAAGAAATCTTCCGGAAAGTGGAAGGACACAACCTCCCCCGTTGCTAAGAACGGCGGCGAATTGATGAATTAGGATAATCTTCAATGCCTTCCTGTACAGCGGCCACAGCTTCTCCAGTCCACTTTATCACAATAACAGTAAATTTGGTCCGAAAACGATATATTGTTCTTCGAGCAGCGCCGCTCTGAAGGACGATTGTGTACGCCATGAAATGGAAGAAGTGCACGATGAGTTTGACGAATAAAACAATTATTTGGATTGAAAATTGCAACAATTTGCACGCGTTGCTCTGGTGTAAGTCGATCCATAATGAAATGTCAAACTAAACAAAAAGCAACTATCATCTGTTAAATCGGTGGTCAAATAAAGCAGTGATGCCAGCCCAAAGTTGTATCACTACATAAAAAACACCCTTTATAACCGTATATATTGATGAATTTATATAATGGTTGTAATTAAACATTATTATTACTGTTTTGTTTTGTTTTGTTTTTAAACCATTATATAAACCAAAAACAATTTTTTGGTTAAAAAGAACATCTATAAAAATAATGGTTGTTTGTTAAAGTGGTGAACTTGATAATAAATAATTACTTCTGAAATATTTAAATTCCTTGAAATCAATACTAAAATCGCAATTAATTCCAACTTTTAATAAATTTTGCGTAATGGCTTTAAACTACAACAAACAAAAACACAAGTCCCCTTTAATTGTGCTAAAATTTGTTACAAGTGCTTTTTTGACCTTTGGATTCGGTTACTAAATATATTAGAAAAGAAGTGTATATTAACTGACGATTTGTCAGATGGTATGTCTCGTAAAGTCTGGCGAACCAATGAAGGTTAAATTCGTTACGTGATTGTTTACAAACACAGAGGTAAAGGACTGACTTTTTCTTTTAAAAACAACCTTAATAAAATCTTATATATAGGTTTTTACTCCGAAATTAATAATTTTTTAGATCAAATTAAAATTTTTTAAATTCAAACCCAATTTTTTTCAAAACAAATTAACATTTATTTCAAGCAAATTAGATTATTTTTAAGATAAATTAAAATTTTTGCATATCAAATTAAAAATTTTTCATATTAAATACACTTTTTTAATTTAAAATTAAGTATTTTCATTTTCATTTTCAAATTCAATTGTTTTTAAAGTTTGTTTAATTGTTGTTTAAAATTAAGTTGTTTTATATATATATATATATATATATATATATATATATATATATTTCTTAGTGTTCATATAACGCGGGAGACCACAGGAATATCTTCCAATCCTGTACTGTTATACACAGTAAAAAGTTTTGAATTACATTTACTACCAAATCTAAAAATTAAGTTCTTTCGAATGTAATAAAATTTAAAAAAACCAAGAAACCTTAAAAATTAAGTTAATTTATATTTTTATATTTACTCTATTAAATTTTAAAATTTAACTCAAAGCTAGTTCATAGTAGTACTAACCGAAAAGTTTAAAAATTAAACTACGATCCAGTGGGTGCTGTTGGCTGAAGTAGTATCTAGAACACGAGACTATGAAGCGGAGGGTCCTGAGTTCGAGCCCGCGCTGAGTCATGTTGAATTCTTCTGATCAGCATTAGTGCGTGGTTGTGTTAGTTGTTGCCAGCCTGTTTCAATGATGAAGGCATAGTCACTGGTCACTGAACATAATTGGCAACGACTGACATTATCATGTACTAAAAGCAGAGTAACAGCACTCGCCTTCGTCGGCCTTGTAGCTAAAATTAGCCGGCGAAGTAATAAAGGTTTAAATCGCTACAAAAAAAACTGTCTATCGCCTCATCTTTCCTAAACTGTCCCCTCAATACTATCCCCTCGTTTTCAGTTCCGGCATAATGAATTGCATATGTAGATTCATATGCAATCTGAGAGCTGGTCCTACTCCTAAAAAAAAAAATACGTAAATTATTTTTTATAAATAAGGCCTTTATTTTTTAAGCTTTTAATAGTGAATTAATAAACACTTGAATTTGGATTTTAATAATTTGAATTTGAAAGAAAAACATTGAATTAGATATGAAAAAAATTTAATTTAAAAAGGAAAATGTTTAATTTGTGTTGAAAATAATTCAAACTACTTTGAAAAACAAGTTAATTTGCTTTGAAAATAATTTAATTTAATTTGAAAAAAGTTGAATTTGTTCCGCAAATGTGTTAATTTGAGAGTAAAAACCTACATATATATACAATACAGGCACTACTAAACAACAATGCGTTTTGGTTTAGATGTTTATTCTTTTAACGTAAAGAGCGTTTATGATTTTAGTTCTCTAATAGCAGATTCTATAGCACAGTTCACTCTACTACTTAGCAGCAGGCGGTGAACAGAGCTTAGCAAATTCTACAACCAAAACAGGGTACTTCAAATGCAGGACGACATTTTAATACTCTTGTGACATTACGTCAACCGTAATAAACGCATAGATTGTAATTGTTACTTCTTCAATAACATAAATTTCGTGCTAATGTAAGGAAACCTCCACATACATATGTGGCACAAGAACAAAGCAAAACAAAAAAAAACACTAAATAAATATATAAAATAAAAACAATAGCGCTATATGCGGCTGTGCCAAATCTTAAATACCCTTCACAGATGTATATCGTCACCTTAAAGACCAAACAACCTATCAGCAGTTTTCAAAAGTTTACAGGAGAGAGAAAAAACGTTATAATATTGGAACTATTTGCAATATTGAACCGAAAATTATATATTATGATTAAAATGAAACCAGAAGTATATATCGGTTGAGAAAGCTTTGTTTTTCTAAACACAGCTTATGATATGGCGCTTAGGTAATTTGGAATTGTAAAAACCTGAAACCAAACAACCTATCAGCAATACTAATTAGTATGAATAATTAGGCATTCCTTTGAACACATGATTATTATTTACATTAAATAATAATACTTATAGTTTCTCTTACTTGTTTAAACAAAAAGTGCTTAATGTTTGCTTAAATTACACTATGCAACAAAATTAAACTTTTATCATGATTTTTGATGATTTATTTTCCTCTTTATTTAGTACGTCACGGCCTTTTAAAATAGAATTTTTTTAATTTTCCTAATGTTTTTGATTTTTAAATAAAATTATAGTTGGTTTTACAAAAAATCTACTTTTTTATTTATTGCAATGTTAATAACTAAATAAAAAGTTAAATTAATTAAATTAAATAAAAAGAAAACATTTCATTAAATAAAGCTACCGCAAAAAATTATTCAAAAGGTATGTTATCATAAAAGTAATGGCAGTCTGCCGGAAGCAAAGTTTTTAAATCTTGTAAATGTTGCCATTTCTTTTTGGAGATTTTTAACCTTTCAGAATGATTGATAGCGCTTTGTTTTGTTGTATAAAAAGAACGCTTTTGAATTTGAGCGTCGAGAATTTTCCACATAAGTCCTCTTTTTGGCGAAAACGTCAACAGTACTGGTTACGTAAAGTTTTTTCTGGTCCCATGACATCTGCCAAAAACGTTGAAATATTTCTTCACGTAATTTTTCAGAAAAAATAGAACAATGTCGATTTGAAGCCTTTTCACAACATTTTGATGTGCACCCAGGTTTCATTTCTCTTGGCTTCCTGCAAACGATTTTGCCTTTGGAAAAACCTTCATATTCTTTACCGTTCATACGATTTTTCTTTCTTTCTTCTTTTTTGTTGACTTTTTTAGGAACTTGCATATCTGCCTCAAGATTATTTTCATTTATGGAATACATTTTATTGCGTTTTAACACTTTTTTATGTTCTTTTCACTTCTAATAATAAATAAAATGTAATAAAACACAAACAACAACAAATCAAAAGTAACTGTGTTTAAAAAAAAAAAAATTCAAATAAATGATTACTCTGATTTCTTTAGCGTGAGTGCTGATAGGTTATTTGGTTTCAGAAAATTGTACACTTGCTGATAGGGTATTTGGTAATAGCTTGGTTATTTCTAATATTAGAAGTTTAAAATTTTGCATACATATGCTTTATGATATATTGAATAATATTAAATAAAAAACTAAATTTTGAAAAATTTGCTGATAGCTTGTTTGGTCTTTAATGTGACGATATGTTCTTTCTTTCTTTCTAAAACAGAAAGTAGGTTTAAATAAAAATAAAACAAAATGCTGTTTTCAGTTTGTTTTATATTTAAGAAAACGTTAAAATTTTTCGGCAAGGAACTAAATGGTTGAGTCTTCTTATTTCTAATACCTCTGAACTTCTTTCAAAAATATTATATGAGTTGCAACACGTGAAACTATCATGAAAAAATGGCATTTTCGGCATCATCACCTCCGATTTCAATGAAATTCAACACAAATGTTATACACTATAAGAGTATAATTAAACAAAAACATTTGGCTCCAGATCCATTCGGGCTCCGAAAACTCTCCTTACAAAAAAGCGATATATCTTTTGAACTATGCAAGATAATTTAGTTTTTCTAAAATCGTTTTAAAGGTGAAAATGCACCCTTTAAAATGATATGCATATTGCGCGTTTTTAAGAAAATGCCAAAGGTTATTTTTGCAAAAGTATATTTTTTAAAATTCTTAAAAAAATATATGTCAAGTACTAGACCCTCTTCTACATTTCCAGAAAATTTAAAGGTGGAGACTCGATTGGTGTCAGAGTTATAGACCAGAACGTGATCCTAAGTATGTTTTGTGTTCATACTCAATTAATTGTTTGTTTTGTACAAGCAGAAGTATGTACATTATGGCGTCTCGAAAAAAAAGTACACAGTACACCACCGAATATAAGCAAGGTGATTTCGAAAAAAAATATTTTTTCTTTTTGCCGAAAGTAGGGGTCCCCAAAATTCATTTTTCATTATATCTTCTACATTTATAGTCGGATCTCAATGTTTTTGTCGATGTTTTTGTCTTGAGGAGGCCAAAGTTTTGCTTTAATAGTAATTGGCTTCAAATATACCGTTCTTGTATTAACCCACCACATCTCAGTTCAGAATATCAGAATATCAGAAAATTAAAGGTCGGTAAATATCATTAAACTGTTGCTAAGGAAGTTTTTCCATAATTCCAAAAGAACTATTAAAAAACAGAAATATATATTTTTTGCCGAACGTAGGGGTAGCATTTTTATCATATCTTCGATCACCTTTATAACGATATCAAAAAAGCTAAACTATCTTGCATAGTTCAAAAGATCTATAGCTTTTTGTAAGGACAGTTTTGTGATTTTTCAAAATTTTTTACAACTTTTATGACGTCCTATTTCTTAACCCGAATGGATCTGGGGCCAATTTTTTTTGTTTAATTATACTCTTAAAGTGTATAACATTTGTGTTGAATTTCATTGAAATCGGAGGTAATGATGCCGAAAGCCATGATTGTTTGACATGGTTTCACCCATATGTTTCATTTACAATAAAAAAAATCAGTTTCATGTACCCCAAAAAATTCTATTTGTCCAACCTTAGAATCGTCGTTCTTGAATTTTATATAAAGTAGGTGTAATTCATCATAAAAATCCAATATAACAAATTATATGATTAATTTTATGTATGCAACCCTGAAATTGGATTTTAATTGTTTTTTGGTTTTAATACCAATTTAACTCTTCCCGAAGACTAAAAAAGCTTTCATTCACAAAAAGCCAAACTTAGGATCTTTTAAGTACTAAAAAATTTCGATTTTCCAACACTGGAACCGAATTTTTAATTTTTAAAGTTTTTAATACCAATTTAATTCTTAGCGAAGCATAAAATATGTTTAAATCACTGAAAAATACCAAAAATGGGAACTTATATGGTTACTTTTATGTACCAAAAAATTTCGATTTTCCAAGTCTGGAATCGAATTTTTATTTTTTTACCAATGCAATTCTTAGTGAGTATAACATAGTTTTACTCGACAAAAAAATTAAAATTTTTAAACTTTTTGGACACTTTCATGTACCATAATATATTTCATATGTCCAACCCTGGAATCGAAATTTTGATTTTTTAAAATTGTAATACCAATTTTGTTCTTCCTGAATTATTAAATAGTTTTAATTAGCAAAAACAGCAACGTCAATTGCCTTTTTGGTTACTTTTATATATAAAAAAATACTTTCAATTTCCCAACCATGGAATTTTTTTTTGTTGTAAGTATTATAACGAACATTTAAATTTCTATATTCAATTGAATTAAGATTTATAGGCTAACTGTTCGAAATTTGTTTTAAATCTCAGAGAGACATGATAAATATTCAGGGCACAAAGGAAAGTTAACATCAGTTTTTAGTTATTCAACTTACACAGCAGAGCAGAACAGCTGTTTTCGAAAGCCGCAACACTTTCATCATCAGTGCTCATGTGTATTGTGTTTGTCAGCACTTATTAGGTGGCTTAGTTGAATGTGACAACAGTTCCTATTTACATAAATTTTATTGTGAAAAAGAATCCGAGAACTGTATAAACCCCATGTTAACATGTTATTGTTTTAATACCCGTGTTACCGTTTGATTATTTTCTACATGTCCCATTTTTCTGAATTTTTTGTTCCATCATACCTATATCAAACGTTTCTTGGTTTGAATTTTCTACTTAAGTACATGTGAACGTTTTCCAATTTTTTATTATTGGTAGCTCAAGCCATAGATTAAATTTGTATGTAGTAAAGCTTAAATTTGTATGTAGTACGTATGCCCTGGAAACAAAATTTAAATTTAAATTTTTTTTTTGACCAACGCGAATTTGCATGATGTATAAAGAGGTTTTATTTAAGAAAAACTTAACACATTTTGGTTATTATATGTACTACGAAATATTTAATGTACCAAAAAAAAATTAAAATTTCACATCCCTGGAAAAACAATTTTTATTTTTTTAGTTTTTAATACCCATTTGAGGCTTCCCAAGTATGAAACAGGTTTAATTTACAAACAAACAAATTTTTGCGTTGAGAAATAGGTGTAAGTTTCGAAGCTCTGGAAGAGTATTTCAGATTTTTCTAAATTTCAATATCACTCTATTTAAATTCATTTCCAATCCATCAGTCCACGAACGAAGTCTCTAGGTCTTCTGGTTGCTTGGTACCCTTAGGTCCCTTTCTCTATGCGCTGTCACATATGTTATGAAAATATTTTTTATTTAATTTGACTTATTCCCAAGGTATTATATAAGAAGATATCTCTAACATAAAGTACATTTATTTAAAAGTACCATCTTCAAAAGTTTTCACTTCCCAGAAGTAAATATTCAGAAATCATATTTTCAAAAGTTATGTTTTCAAAAGCTACATTTTCAAAAACATTTCCATTTCTAAAAATACCATTTCATAAAAGCATCCTTTCCAAAACGCTCTTTTTTCAAAAAGAGTATCCAAATAAATTTTAGTTTTTTTAAATACTATTTCCAAGACTATTTTTTTAAAAGGCACCAAATTAATCTGGCAATCACCTCTTTAATGCCAATGTTGAAGCATTCACACTTCAGTTAGTAAAATGTTTTTAATATTTGGAGTAAGTATTTACTATTTGAAATAAGTTTTTGTTAATTAAAAAATAACACCTTTTATTTCCTCAGCTTCTTCTGATCGGAAAAAGGTCAAAAATTTTTTTTTTTGTAAACATAAATATTATTATTATAAAAAACATACCGAAAATTTATATGATTTTATTCCTTATAATTGCGAATTTTCAAAAAAAAAGGCAAACATACTCGAGATTTTTTTCAGAAGAATGGAACGCTCTAAAAAGCTTTCCGCAATGCACAATAAATGTATGAAGTGCAAAAAAAGTACTAAATTGAGTTTTTACCGCTTTTTTAACCACTGAAAATATGGTGAACTCGAAGAAACATGAATATTCAGTAACATGAACAGCCAAAAACAGAAGCATTTTTATTTGTCCGTTGACACAGTGCGAAGACTCCAAAGCGTGATCTTTTTTAAAACCTTTTTTTATATAAAGTATGTAGACTTTTGTACCTTTAGGAATACCCGCCAAGCACAACTTGATGACAATTAACTTCCTTTATACGCAAATATATTAATTTTAGTTTTAATCTGTAAAAAAATTTTTGCGGAAAGATAAAAATCTGAAACCTGAAATTTGAAAACTTCAATTCCAAGTTTTAGCCGAGTAGCATCTCGATAAGACGTTCAAATGTGTTGAGAGCAGATAATTTTTTTAGGGCTACTGCATTGTGGCAGAACTATAAGAAGGAAAACAGTCGTGGCCATTTTTAGTATAGTTCGTTATAGTACCAACCTAAATTGCTATTTTTAGTAGGCTCAGTACACTTTAAGCCAATTCCAAAATAACTGAGGTAATTTCTAAAACAACTTACAATTAAATTTCATGAATACTATTATACTTGAAAGAGTAACGTATTTAAAACTCATAAGCGGATGAGTGCACGAGAAATATTAGGGACACACAAGAACCATGTTGATCATATGGATGTGACTATTCAGAATTTTCTTCTATGTGAGAATTTTCCTTCGAATACGAGTATGTCGACACAGTCATTGACTTAGATGACGTATTCAACATTCTATATTAAGCGGCTACAAGTTTCCATGAGGCTAGATTTTTCGGTGCCAATAAATAAAGCACAAAGACAGTCATTGGAAATTTGCGAAATCATCTTTTATTCCGCTTTCGAATTATTATTTGTTGCGTGGTCTCATGTTGGAATACCTACATCTTCATATACGAGTATATACGCACTGCAAAAAAAATATATTGTCTATCAACGATCATTATTATGATGAACTAACTATATTTACATAAGTAAACAATTCATATATCTCTGGTATGTAGGTGAAACGAAGTTCACCGAGTAGCTAGTTAAAAATATATTTTCTCACAATCAAAGTTTAAGTAAATTACTTTGAATTCATTACATTTTTGCAGTTAAACCTGTCAACGTGTTTAAATTTAGACATTTCCACTGATACGTAAGTCTAAAGCCGTAAAAAGTTAAAATGCTGCATGAACGTCATCAGCAAACAGTTCTCTGCTGCACTTAAGACGCTCTATAGTCCAGTGAAAAATTTAAATCATTCTACATACGCCATATATTTTAAAGTATTCGTTACTTGAGTAGATCTTAAGATACGGATTGCATATACATATTAACTCAGGGTATGTGTGTGTACATGTCTTTCAAGACAAGTTTTTTATATTTGATTTTTGGAGGGATCTGTATCTGTATCGTGTTTTTCTTGTGAAAACGTAAAACCAGTTTGTTTGCAACATTTCTTCTTAGCTTTGCCTGCGACGGGGTATTTATTATGTGGCTTCCTTTTGCCTGAACGCATATTCATTTAATGGAAGATCTCTTTCGCTCAGGTTTACGTTTGTGAAATAAACAAGAATTGAGCAATTAAGGGGAGTTAAGTCATTATTGTGCAAATCGAATTGATCTATAAATTAAAAATCGTGCATTTAAATTAATTCAATATGGGCATTAAACAAAATGTTATAATGTCTAAGCGTACAGGGGGAATGGTATAGTTTGTTTAATTTGAAAGTATCTACTGTTTGTTATGTAATCTGATATATGAACATATATAGTTTCCAATATTGACCATCGTATTCTTCCACCAATGTGGCCATATTGGCTCCCTTTAAGCTAAATTTAGCTTCTGTTTTTGTTTTGACTTTGAATTTCGCATTTAATTTTTAGCTCCTTTTTAATTTTTTTTTTAGGAATTCATTTAGCTTCTTTTAGCTTTTTCTCCATGTCAATAGCAAGTACAAAATGTGCCCCCAAAAACAAATTTTATGGCTACCACTTAAAGTAATTAGAAAAACGTTTGTGAACAAGTTTTTGACAAGAAAATATGAAAGAGAAATTCCAAATTTTAGATAGATAACAAGAGTCTCTATTTCAATAGCTTAATTTCAATGAGAAGTCAAATCACACCTTGCCTCGGAGGGATTTTAGCACAAAATACAATAATTAAAGACATTTGAGGTGAAATGTTTGAATTTTCCTCCAAGAGGATTCGTATTCATCGGAATAACTTTAATGGAAACTAAAATATGACACAGACCTACATTAAGTGCAATTACTTCTGATCTCCTTAAAAATAAATATTGTAATTATACAATCACGACTTTATTCCGGAGGTTGGTGAATATTTATATGATAAAATATCTTAGATAGAATGAAATATCTCTTAGCAACGACCTAAGAAGCCGAGGCACTTGAATGCGTCTATGCGAGCCTCCGATTCCTTAATACTTATAAATGTTCCAAGAGAAAATAATCTAGCGGCATTAAATCACAAGAACGGGGCGGTCAATTGACATCTCCAAATCGAAGAACTACGCAACCGGTAAATTTTTCATGCACCGGTAAATTTAATTAGCACCGTCTTCCTAAAACCAAAGGTCACTGATGTCAATATCAGCCAATTTTGGCCACAAGGAATCGGTTATCATGGTTTGGTAGTGCAGAGAATTCACGGTGACGGCGTTTCCTTGCCGATTTTTAAAAAAAATACGGGCTGATGATCCCGCCTGACTACAACCCGCACCATACGGTCACTGTCTTTGGATGTTATGGTTTTTTGAGGATTGTTTGTGGATTTTGTGAGCCCGATATGGGAGAAAACGAACCTCATCACTAAATATGGCCAGTTCTCAGCACTTGGCTATATAACGGCTATGTCTGCATCATTACGGCCACTAGGAGCAAATTACTTTGGTTTATTGTTCGCAACAGTACAGTGAACCTTGAATTTAATTATTAAATTACCCACATTGTTCTCAGAAGGGGTCCGATTACGAGGAAAGCTGCTCGAATTTCACGAAGTGATAAAGTAAAATGTTCACAATTTTAATAGTAAATTTTCCCAGACAAAAGTCTTTGTTCAAGAGTGTTACCTTCCATGGTAAAATATTCCGAAATTTTTACTAAATAAGATCAAAGGAGGACTGCACATTTACAACTTACTTCCTGACCTCAAATTTACCCATCCCGTAAATAGTATGTCGGTGCGTAAACATGCAGCGTGTTAAAATGGATTCTATTCGCTTGACCTTTTTCAAATGCTTTTACAAGGTAATTATTACTAATTATATCTTCTCGATGTTATATATTAAAGACCTGTAACTAAATGAATATGAATAATATAAACTGCTTTCATTTGCTGCAGAGAAGATAGAGCTAGAAGTTTTAAATAGAAGATCGTGGATGAAAATTAAAAATAGGGTGTTGGGAAAGAATGAATCCAAATTTGCTGAGGGTCCGTCTATAAAAACTCTTGTAGAACGATTCCTAAGAAAGCTCGTAATAAGCCGAGAATAGATATATGCCAAACTGTGTATTGAACTACATCATTTCTCCGAAGGGAATGACAGTAAATATCCTGCAGAAAGTTCTCTACGGAATTCATACGGTCTAATTATTTCACAAACTGGAAGTTAAGCATACATTCCTTTACCTTCGAAATAGAGGAAAATATCTTAATAGGTAGTTTTTAAGAATATTTACCTCACCGATCTTGAGGTTTGGCGTTACATTAACAACCTTATAGCACATTGGAAATTTACCAGCATGATTGAATATACTGAAAAGTTGGCCTGAAGAAAACGATGGGCTCAAGGAGCAATAATTCAAGACCGGTGCTGAGGTGGATCGAAAATGTATTTTTTGCATAGAGTTTCTGCATAATTGAAAGACTCTTATTTTGGGAATTATATTAGTTTCAAAGTTATTTTGTTTTGCGATGTGAAAATATTAGCCAAAATCTCGAAACTACTGCTACTGGCTAGGTACACTTTCAATATATTGTATGTCATATGTAAATTGTACAGTTTTCGACACTAGTGTAGCTTTTTATCGGATCCCGTTTTTCATTAAATGTACTTGAAAGGTCAATTTTTATATTTGAAAATAGAAAAACTATATCAAGAAAAGTCAAACTTTCATCATCAGATATGCATTGATCCCTAATTCCATTAAATTCTTCATACTATGTCTGCAATCTTTAATAAATTATTTTTGGAGTATATCTGATATTTCCGCATAGTTTATATGAATCGGAATTAATGAATGAGAATTAGAAGTAATCAAATTCCATATGTTATTAGATATTATGTGTTTCTTAAATTCTTAATAAACCAAAATATTCGGCTAGATGGAGCAATCGACATGAAGGCATTTATTCCAACTGAATTAGAATTCGGAGTGCGGTTTACCTGTACATACTTCAGATATCGAGGACTTTTTAGCTCATTTTTTTTATATATTTTTTATCTTGGACCAGCACTCAGGGGATGACCCCTATACATGCAATGCATTGCGCCGGAATTGAAAACGAGGGAATAGTATTGACGGGACAGATTTGGAAAGATGAGAAGATAGACATTTGTTTTTGTAGCTATTTCAACCTTTTACTTCGCCGGCTAATTTTTTGCTACAGGGCCGACGAAGGTGGGTACTGTTACTCTGCTTTTAGTACATGATAGTGTCAGTCGCTGCCAATTATGTTCAGTGATCAGTGACTATGCCTTCATCATTGAAACAGGCTGGCAACAACTAACACAACCACGCACTAATGCTGTTCAGAAGAATTCAACACAATATTTCATGACTCAGCGCGGGCTCGAACTCACGACCCTCCGCTTCATAGTCTCGTGTTCTACTACTTCAGCCAACAGCACCCACTAACACTAACCCATTAACATCTCAAAGGTGTACGGCCGAAACGAAGTTCGTATTATGTGCTCGGCTATTATTAAAGCATTCATGGAATACAAAACCTTTTTTGCATAAGTTTAGTACCTGTGGTATGGTTTTGCAGGACAAATACATGCGACAAAATCGTGATGAAGCTTAACACACGTAATCAATACGGCAGCTAGTATACCATCGCCACCTCTCCTCTTTATTATTGACGGTTGCATTACTTCGTGCTTAATATGTTATAGGTTTCTTCTAAATGGCTAATTTATAATATATATTTTATGCTTATAAACTGCTTAATTGACAAATTTTGTTTAAGTATTTTTATGAATTGTGCCTTAAATGTTTCATAAAATTTTAAACAACAAGTTTTATAATTTATTTGTTAATATATTTTGGAAAATTATTTGCACAATACCTAACAAAGGAACAAATATCAGACATTATAAATAACCATCACAATGCCAGTTTAATTTAAATTCACCGTTTAATTAAAGCAAACAACAAATCACACCAATTAAAATGCAAATGAATAACGTTTTTTATTGTTATAAATCTTGCAAATATTCCTTCACCATTTCAATAAAATACTTTTCATTAATTTAGAATGAAAACATGCATTTCATGTACAGACATTAAATTAATTACGTATTGTACATTTAATGCTAATTTATTACTGCATGCGTGAAAAAGAATTAATTTACAAATTTAAAGAATTAATTTACAACACAAAAACATTAATATTTATAGAGAAGTGTCATCCGCCCTTTAATCTATTTACTTAAACATAACATAAGTTCAAAATAAAGACATGACGATTGATTCTGTAGAAAAGAATCGATGTATCCACTAACAAACAAGTTTATTCGTTAAAAATTAATTTATTTTATAGCCGATTGAGTGGTGGGTTCGACTCCCGCCGTAAACCATGAGTGTTTGTGGTATTTACAAGTTACACAATGGAACTTGATAAGACCCAAGTGAGTAGGATTTGTTTGTAAAAACTGTCAGCCTATTCAACCTAACCAAAGTGCCTAAAAGTTATTCCAAAGGTTTCCACAATACTTTATGGCATATGCCTAACATTGAAGTAATAATATTCGAACGATGTTGAAACTAAGTACGACTATAATTGAAATTCTTTTCGACTATAATAAATTAAGTGAACATAAATTGAAAACTCAAGGCAAACGAAAGACGTTATCATTGTGAATGATGTAAATTTTTCTTTAAAAAGTGACTTTACGAACCGTCACTTCAGATCACTTTGAATTGAAAACTAAAGAAAGTTTGACTAATAAGAATTAGTAAAGTAAAACTTTAGTATGAACAGATGGCGACACAGTAGCAAACCTAATTCACAAACCAATTGAGATGATTCAAAACGTATTACAGGATGAACAGTGGGATAAATTGGCACTTGCAGAAGAGTTTAACTAAATTTTACAAGCAGAATATAGTACTTTAAAAATTCGATAATTTGAATAATTGATTAGCAGACCCCAATCCGGAGTAGCGAATTATCCGGCTTACTACGCATGTATGTATTTATTAAAAATTATAACAATTCATAGCAAAATTAAACATAAATATTAATTTGTACAGTTCAGTGCAAACATATCATATCACAGTATTCTACCTGTATTTTTCAAAGCATGCTTTGATTTGAATAAATAAAAACGGGTTTTATTCAATCCGGACTATAGAGGACTATACAAAATGAGCTGCAAAATTCTGTTCGGATTAGAGAATATTATTTTGCAATAAATCCAAAAACTTTAATACAAATTTTAAGTATACGGCAAAAATTTAGATATAAAATTTAAAAAAGTTTCATTATTTCACCTCGTCTTAAGCAAGAATGATAAAATAAAGATTACGCCAACAAGCTGAAATAAGAATACTTTTCTACGCATGATGGAGCTCTGACGTCACTCAACATGTGCTCTGATTGGCTAATAAAATTCAGTTGGAGAACTATTATGTTATTGTAAAAACATGACAGTGGGACAAATTGTTATTTTTCTACCTAAATTTTTTGAAAGCAAACAAATTCTTTATAATAATTCCATATATAGATTTTCATTACTTTTAATACAATATTTCACTATTGCTGCAAATAAAATATAGTTTTCAAAAAGAAAATTTTTTATAGAGAACAAACGTCTCAAGGCCTTCTCAAGATTAACGTTTGCAAAGCTTAATTTCTGAATACGACATGATAAATTCTTTATAATGACATCACACTGACTTTTTGCTATTTTCAGCCTAAAATTTTCCTTGAGAAGTGCATCTCTAAAAACGATTCAAAGAAATATTTGCTTAATGTTAAAAAATGTACATACATTTTCATTTCCAAAGTTTTATTGTAAGTTTGGAGGCCATCTTCTTTTTCAAGATCTTCAAGATCAGTCGGCCGTGGAGCATTTTCCGTGACCAATTTTTCTTCAAAACTATTCGAAATATCATTTTGTTTTTCAGTTTCACATAGTCTTTCATATACTTTTGCAACTTCAGTTTCATTAGCAGTTGTCGTTTCAGTTTCAATAGCACTAGTGTCTAAAGAGGGAACTGCATGGGATTTTAATATTTTTGCACGCCGTTTGCTAAATCCTATTCATAACGCCTTAGTAATGTACTGCAAGAATTAATTTTGTTTTAACTTACCCATTTCAAATATCAAGTTTCTTTCAAAATCCTCTTGCTTGAAATGTAAAGCACAAATTATTTCTTTATCCACATTTACAGGATTCACTCTTTTGCAAAAGATTACCCATAACTTCCTTCGAGCTTCATCTTTTGGAAAATTGTAAAACGATACAGCTTTTTGATAACACAAACATTTTATTAAAAATACTCAAAATATTAGGTTTTAACATAATTTCTCACTTGTTTTTTTGCTGTTACTTTCTTTGCATTTGCCCACTGCACATTTCATATTTGCTCTCTTTCTTATCTCTTCACTTTATTTTGTTTTTTATTTTTCTTAGTTTTGCAGCTTTTAAACAACCAAATTTAAACACTTTTTTATAATTTTAATTATTTTAATATTTTTTATATGTATTTATTATAAAATATGACACGAAATTCGTTGTTTATTAAGCACCGATGAAATACTTTTTTTAAAACTCTCTGAGTAAATTAATTACAGGGCTGCCAACTATTACAAAATACATACATTTTTTGTAAGAAATTATAAATTTCTCATATGATACAGACTTGGTAACCTTTTCGAGGGGGCTACTACGTCATCAAACGGTAAATCATGCGCAAGGCGTAATCTTTATTTTATCATTCTTGGTCTTAAGATTATTTGGTATAACGTGACTTTTCTACAAAAAATATATATGAGTCCATCCGTTATTGAAATTTGTGTTTTTATCGTTTCCTAATTTAATAACTTTTTATTAACTTTAGTGTACGCGAAAAGAATTAGAAAGTTTTTTATAGGACATTTTTCATACATCATTTTGCAGAAGCTAATAGAACCCCAGTTAAATGTCTTTTAATTTTACGTATAATACTCGTATTCGTATTAGGGAATATTGGAGATATTTTTATTGGCTATAGTATTCGCGGATATCAAAAATTGATATCCGGCACATTTCTTTTGTGTACATATAAATGTTTAGCACTAATAATGCAACTAAATTAAGCAAAGCTTTTAATAACCGTACCAATAATTGATTTTTTTGCAATTTTTTTTTACAAAACTTACGTTGATGTTTATAACATATTTTTATAGAAATTCCTTAATTAATTGCTTAATATATACTGAATTGTTGATATTTGAATCTATACTAGCAATACCTAGTGTGTCCACCTTCTTATCCACGCGAGTACTTTGCGCTATGTCACTAAGATTTTGTTAGAAAATTCGCTTTATTCCATGATCAATTCAAAATTTAAAATCTTCCACTGTTGTAGTTATACAGATATAAAAACATTATTAATTATTTTTGTATGTACCAGTCTCTTCCACCTATGGCTCCAATTTATCACAATAGAGGGCAACGAAAATCAAATCTAAGAACTCTAATATTGGGAAATTGGTAAATACTTTGTATGGAAATATTCGATAACCGTGTTAACCGTAATATAAATTTTCTTTTGTGTATAATGCTTCATGTTTTATTTCATTTATTTTGCGCTGAGAATATAATCAACTTTGGTTTGTTCTACTATATGTTTACTTATAAATTTTGCGTTTACAGCCACTCAAACGGAAATTAAAGGCGACTCAAATTATGCGGTTTCATCTCCCACATATTAAGTTAATAATCAATAATAGTTTTGTTTTCAATGTACACAATTGAAGGCAGACCATTTTATATATGACACTTATTCCGGCAAATATATTATTCCTTTACTATTGTTATGCGTGAATAAGTATCGAGTTTAAACAGCACTAGCAAAACAAAATATTATTTACTATAAAAATAGGCAAAGTTATTGTGCAGAGGCATTTAAGGGTAATATATTGCATTTTGTTATGTAAATAATATTAATGTAAACGAAAATATTCATTATAGGTATAAATTAAAGCTCACCCATTCGTACCTATTTGCTTGCCTACAAAATGTGTACACACCACAAACTTGACTAGCAACACATGACTCTGAATTTTAATTAAAAGTTCAATTAATATTTTGACAAATAATAACAATAGATTTAATTACTAATTAACAAATTAGAAAACGATTTGAGACGAAATAATATCAATAAATTAATTTTTTAAATTGTCTAAATTGTTTTGATTTGAATAAAATTGATTTCATAAATAATACAAAAAAAAGTAGTGGATCATTTTATGGATTGAGTTGACTATATAGAGTTTTTCCTATTGTTTGAATCATCTGAATTAGAAAATACCATTTTCCCTATGAGTTAGAATATAAACTTTTCTCATCTGGGACTTAATCTTTGTGATTTGTGGCATTTGGTATTTTATAAATCGATAGCAACTACAATGCTTTGAAGCTTTTCAACGAGCGATTATGCTGGTAGTTTTACACACACATGAATGTACATATGTACTTATTTTATTGAATTAATCATATAGTTAACTCATCATTTCATGTACGAGATAAAAAAATGATTTTCTTACTTCTTGTATGTTTAATTGTAATTTAATGGAAAATTGAGTATAGGCTATTGACAGTATGTTTAAAATATTTTAAAGCCAATTATAAAGAAGTTCCATATACTTTTTATTAACGCAAAACTATATATTTTCTCTGACTGCAGTTAGTTTCAGGAGGCGTCGTGTTAAAAAAGCGAATAATAATGAGAACTATATTAAAAATTTAATTTAAAATAAGAAATGTTTCCAAACACTTAAACTCAGCTTTTGTCAATATCTGTAACATCGGATGATATATGTATGTATGTATATGTATGTGTGTCTTCTTATTGTTCCTTTGAAGTAATTTAATAACATAGATTTATTTTGTAAATTATTGTTATACAAAATGGTAAAATACATGATTTGATCTAATATGACAACGACTAAAAGAAAATATCTTACAAATACTTAACAAATTAATATGTTATACGATGTATTTTATGATACTCTTTTTACCATATTGTATTCTACGAAGAAGACACAAAAGAATTAAGACAATCGCTATCCATTAAATTAAATAATCACAATTGATGCTTTTAACTCTCGCTTGTTAAGGTGTGGAAGCATCGAGTTACAATTATCCATCAGAAATGTATTGATCTACATGTGTCTAAAAATACAATAACAGACGAACATTGGAATTGCCGTCTTCATAGTTTTATTAACTTTTCAATTGTTAGATTAAAAAGGTGGCGGCCTTGTGGTTTGAGAAAACAAGTACTTATCTTATATTTGGCCCAAAAAGCGTAAGAACTAAATTCTAATGGAAAACGTTTTAATTCAAACAACTGTTAAGCAGTTTTCAAGAAATAATAGGCCATTAGTTGTATATGAGAGTGTTTTTCTTAAAAAACATGTATCTGTGTTCAATATTTTTAATTAGTATTTGGTGGCCATGCTTTGTTGGCCATATATGTGATAAGTGTGCTCGTACCTTAACAGTACATTAATAATTAAAACAACTGAAAATGCTACATTAGTCTTCATCGAGGTACGACTGGAGTATACACATAGATATTTCTGACCTTGAAACCATCTTTTTGATGTGTCTTCAATAATATATATTTTTTTTTTTTTATCTAGGACCAGCACTCAGGGGGTGACCCCTACATACGCTATGCATTGCGCCGGAACTGAAAACTAGGGGATCCAACCTACCAGGGGATAGTATTGAGGGGACAGATTAGGAAAGATGAGAAGATAGACGGTTTTTTTGTAGCTATTTCAACCTTTTACTTCGCCGGCTAATTTTTGCTACAGGGCCTACGAAGGTGGGTGCTGTTACTCTGCTTTTAGTACATGATAGTGTCAGTCGTTGCCAATTATGTTCAGTGATCAGTGACTATGCCTTCATCATTGAAACAGGCTGGCAACAACTAACACAGTCACGCACTAATGCCGATCAGAAGAATTCAACACAATATTTCATGACTCAGCGCGGGCTCGAACTCACGACCCTCCGCTTCATAGTTTCGTGTTCTACTACTTCAGCCAACAGCTTACTAAAATATATAATATGGTTGATTATAAAAAAAAATTGCACTATTTAATAACTTTAATATAAAAAAAAAATAAAAAATTAAATTAAATTTTCCAGCTTTGGAGCTGTTTTTGGCTTTTCTGATTTGAAATTTTTATTTGACACTTTGTTGTCACAATACTATTATATATATATATATATATATATATATATATATATATATATATATGTATATATATAATATACTATTATATATATATATATATATATATATATATATATATAATATACTATTATATATATATATATATATATATATATATATTAAAGGTGTTCTTATTAGTATGGCAAAATTTCAAAATGTTTTGATTCCAGTTCGCCGGCCCGATTTTGGTTCCTTTATGTTTAAAAATTAATTAGGTAAAATTTGGAGCGAATCCGATAACTCTTAATGGACCCGGAAACGACTTCAATATACCTCTATAGAGAAATTTTTTAAAAATTTTCGACACAAAGTCAAGAGTTTATATTTTTAATGAAATTTGACGTATATACGCTACTCTTACTTGCGTATCGCATGACGAAGGAATGAGTTCGATACCTCTTATGGTTCCTATTGTTTATTCGGCATCTCGGCCATTTTTGCGAAAAGTTCGTCATATTCAAGATTGAATAACTTTAGAGTTTATCATAAGATATTAATAATATTGGTGTCATTTGAAAGCTTTCAGTCTATATGCAACAAATATTGTTTAAAATGACATATCTTCTATTTTTCATTTGCGATGTCGTTGTTATGTATTTGCAAAAAGTAAAAATAACAAAATAACAGTTTTGAATATTATTTTCGAACAAATTTTTATTGATTTGAATAAAATTGGTTTCTACATCTATTCTCAAAAAAATTTACTCAGTTAGAAAAATTTACTAATTTTTACAGGATTTAAAGTTAACATTTTACTTGAGCCGAAGGAAATATTTACTATAAATTTTTTTTTACTGAATTTTAGTATAAGTGTTTTTTTTTTAATATATATTTCTTAAAATTATGGATTTAATATTAGATCAGATTTTTTATATGATGGATATTTCTGTCGGTAAGTCTTAATAACCTGAAGCAACAATTGTTTTTCCTCTTCATCATTGGTTAATATTCTGTTAAAGTCTTGTATGAATTTAATGCCTCTTTCAGCAGTATCATTTACAACAAATAAGTCCTTACAGAATGTCCAACCTTCCTGAAATTCAAATGATGTTTCCCAAGTTGAAGGATCAAAGTCTAGAAATTTCTGGGATAAACTAAACCGACTGAAGAAATACTTTGTTTTCTCTGATACAAAATCACATAAGGAGTATTTTTTAAAGTCTAATAAATTCGAATAGTATTGACTGTTTTTTAATTTTACAATTGGATCCTTTAATTTAAGGTTTTTAACCATTTTACGTTTTTCTTGAAAGCTTGTATTTGAATCAAAATATGCTAGAGCTACTGTTTTCTCAGAAATATACCATAAATGGTTGCTCATTTTTTTAAGAATTACTGCTGAAATTTCTCTGCAAGTTTCCAAATACTTTATAGCATCTTGAATAAAACTTAAATCTTGAAGCGGTGCGTCTATATTACATTTGAACCATACTTTAATATAAAGTTTCACTATAAAAGTGCAAATATCGCGTAATCCATTTGATTCATTTTTCGTAAGTGGGAATTGATCACGGAACATAAACATTTTTAAAGAATATATGGCTTTTGACATCCAGCGTGCATGGCTAGTTGGACCAGGCGTTCGAAAGTTATACCGCTCTGCACCAAGAAAGATTAATACCAATTGAAGCAGTTCTTTATATTCTTCTAGATTTTGAGATTTAGTCTGTTGATCATAACAAATCTTTATACAATTTTCTTGTTCAGCTGGACTTATTTGTGAAGAAACTGTCGCATCTTCATTGCCACTTCTAAATAATTCTTTGTTAAAACTTTGCCATGATTTGGCAAATCTTTCAAATATTAAAACTTCTGGTGCATTGGTTGAATATAATTTTGCTTCAAAAACCCTGCGCAATATTATTTCGTACATATGGCGGCGGCAAGGTAGATTGATTAAACTACGTCCAATTTTTTTTTTCTAAGAGAGCTGCAGCGCCTGTATTGATACCAGTATTTGTAGACGTTGTATCATATGACAAGCCGTTTACTTGGTCAACAATATTCCATTTAACTAGTCTTTCATAAACTGCATCCGCAATATTTGCGCCAGTTGAACATTCTACTTTCGGTGCACCAAGAAGCTTCGATGTGCCGTTGTAGCTTACCGATTAAATCTTTCATGAACTTTCCATCAAAATGAGCTACCACCGAACCAATTTGACTAACCTTCAAATGATAGCAAGATTGTTACAGAGTTTAATACTATAGTTTGTTGAAAATTAAAAAATAAAATCAGCTTACATTTTCTGTAAAGCCAGCTAAAATTTCTGTAGATTCTTTTATACGGTTTTCTTGACGTAAACGATGAATAGTTGAACGATTAATGACAAGTTCCTCTACGCAATGTCCTAATGCTTCAGCTGCTGCTATGATAATGTGAACTGCCATTCCATCAGACACTTTGGCATTGTCCAGCGCTGTTACTAAACGTGATGTAATAAAAGTTTTTCTACCTCGTTTCCGACCTAATACAGAACTTAAGCTAAGGTTTTTTTGCTCGATAGTCGTTTTGTTGATTGGTAAGTTGATAACATTATTTTCATCAGCCCACTCCATAACTTGAAAAACATCTATAGAAAATGGAAAACTGAAATTAAAAACTTAAATTTATTAATATACAAAACCTACCTGCTTCACTCGACTTTTCCTCTTCGTGCTTCCTTTTACGTGCAGCTTCTTTATCTTTGCGTTCATGTGCTTTTTTTTCTCGATCGCACAAAACCATATCGACACCAGCCATGCAACCAGGACGTCCTTTTTGTCTTTGCATTTCTAGAAACTGTCTATCTTCTGCAATCCGAATTTTGTCTAACACATCGATGCTGGCTATATCAAATAATTCGTCCAGTTGTTCTAGAAATGTTTCAGCAGTTTGTTTTTGGGCATTTGATATCTTCTCTGGGAGTGTTTTTTGAATATTTTTCCACTTTTCATATAATTTTAATAATTTGTCAACACACTTATGACCTTCTCGAATCGGTATACGTGCTTGATGCCAAAAAATTTGAACTGCATCGATTGCCAATTTTGCACTTTGCTTTGCTAAAAGTTTAACAAAGCGCATATTGTAAAATAGGACTTGTAAGACCTGTCGATTTGACGGAAGTTTTGCGCCAGTAATTTGGTGACAAACATTTCCAACCAAATCAATTTTTTTTAAATTTTCAATGGCCTTACGTGTTGTAACGATTGAAGTACTTGGTGAATTTCCCGCAGTCGATTTCGACATCTTAATTCTTATATGTATATGATTTTTAAATTAACACCACTTGAATTGCAAATTAATTAATTTCACTCTTAAGAACTCTCTTCACTCCGATTAACACTTACATTACAAATTAAAAAAATAAATTAAATAACGGTTTTTAGAACAATGTCATTTGTCGTTTTAGACACAATGTTTACAAATATGTGCCGTTATCAGCAGCGTCTGTAGCTGAGATATTTCTAGGAATATCTCACACAAACAGTAAAGAGTTTTAATGTAATATATTTAAAATATTTTAACTTTTGAAGTTTTAACGTTATTTCAACTACTAAAATATTCAAAGAAAATTTCTTGCAGCCGATATATATATATACTAGTGTAGAATGGAGCCTCGCCACAAAAAATACGAAATTTTTGCAAAAATGGCCAAGATGCCCAAGTTTAGACGAATATACAATAGGAACCATAAGAGGTATCGAACTCATTCCTTCGCCATGCGATACGTACGTAAGTGTAGCGTACATACGTCAAATTTCATTAAAATCGGAGATGGTAAAAATATAAACTCTTGACTTTGTGTCGAAAATTTTTAAAAAATTTCTCTATAGAGGTATATTGAAGTCGTTTCCGGGTCCATTAAGAGTTATCGGATTCGCTCCAAATTTTACCTAAATAATTTTTAAACATAAAGGAACCTAAATCGGGCCGGCGGATTATAAAAATCCGACATTTAAAAATAAGAACACCCTTAATATATATATATATATATAATATACTATTATATATATATATATATATATATATATATATATATGTATATATGTATATACATATATATATATATATATATATATATATATATATATATATATATATATGTATATACATATATATATATATATATATATATATATATGAAATTTATATGTTGGTGGTTAAGCAATGTCTATATGCATTTCATTGGTGATTTACCAAATCATCAGTAGACTTTAACCACAGTTTTGAAAAGTTAAAAACCTCTTATCTTATGCATATACCAACAAATAAATTTCATTTATTTGTTGGTATATGTGGTTAAAGTCTACTGATGATTTGGCAAAGCACCAATGAAATGCATGTAGACATTGCTTAACCACCAACAAATAAATTTCATTTATATTAAAATATGTTTAATATATAAAGAAACAAATTGTTTTAGTTGGTTACTCTTGTGCACCAAGGAAAGTTCCTAACATCCAACTCTCAAGTTACTATTTTTTCCTTCAGCGTAAAATAGTTTGAGCTAGTTACTTTTAAAATTCAAAAATAAATTTTATATATTAAATCTTTGGAACCCGTATTTTGAATTTTGGTGATTTTAATAGTATTGGGTATAATAAAATAAAACAGAAATAAATTTTATTTAATTACTTTTGTATACCAAAAGTAAGTTTAAGTTTTCCAGCCCTGGAACTGTTTTTGCTGATTTTCAGTAGTAATCTATCAGCCTGTGTCAGTGACGATGGCATAGCACTGGTCATTGAGCATAACTGTCGGCGATCGATATTATCATGTACTAAGAGGAGAGCAATAGCACCCTTCTTCGTCGGCCTTTATATATATATATATATATATATATATATATACATATATACATGTATACATATATATATATATATATATATATATATATATATATATATATGTATATATATATATATATATATATATATATATATATATACACATATATATATATATATATATATATATATATATATATATATACAGATTCGTAGGAGAGTTAGTACGTCTTAGGATTCGTTAGCAACTGACGATTAAATATGCGCATCAGTTCCGAGGTAAGGAGACCAAGGAGGACGTAGGAATAATACTGTTAATACTACCCACCCTGATGAAATGCCAAAGCTGTCCCAGGGTGGTACTAGTGAAGTTGTCGTGGGGCCACTATTGATAGTTGCTATCATTACGTCCAAAAAAAAAAAAAAATATATATATATATATATATATATATATATATATATATATATGTATATATATAAATTAAACACGTTTGATTTTGGTTATTAATATTTATTTTCATATAATTAACAACACTTTTTAAATTTGATTATTATATTTATAGTTCATAAATTGTGTTGAGATAATTGTTACAACTTTTAATTTTTATAATGATAATAATTATAATAGTTTATCTCCTATGGAGATCTGTCAAGAACTGGCAAAATGTATTTTTGGTCAACGATATGTAGCTTCGCATTTTTTCTGTAAATTGCCCAAGGTAAGCAGTAAAAACAAAACAAGGAAAAAAAGAATTAAAAGAAATTATGCTGACTCACATGGAAAACAACCAAAGGTAATAAATTGAAATTGCGAAATATTGAAATTGTCGCTTAACAATTAATTCAATAAATTATTTTTATTAATTCAGCACAATTAACAAATAAAAAGATTTTAGTGAATCAGGTCATTGAACAAGAATTAATTTCAAAGTAAGCAAAACTGTTAGTCAAAAGAAAAAAAGAATTTTTAATTTAATACCGCTGACTATTCTTTAACCCATTGCGTGGCAGCGGGCTTAACTCTTCCCCCCTTTAAGCGCAAACGTCCCCGGTTGCGACATTTGAAGTCTTCTTCGCTTCAATTTCCAGAAACGTACTTATTTCATGTGATCGCTTCTTCCTTGCCCAAAGTCTAATGGTAAAAGCTACTACCGCAAGAAGAGTAACACCCATAGTTCCTAGGCTCAAAAAAGAGTTTGTTCTGTTGTCTTCTTTTAAGGATTCTATGTAGCGTTTGTTATTTAGCTGCAGTTCCTTTATTAACTGTAGCGATAGCGTTTCTTCAAAGATATGAGTAGAGTTCGTGGAGGCCAGAATAGCTGGTAATGGCTTGTATTCTATTTCCTCATAAAAATCGTATCTAGTGTTATTAATGAACACTGAGGTGTTATGGTAAGTTACTATGAACGTTCCGTTTATAGCCACCGGGTTATTATTTATTACAATTTCTCCGTTGTAGGAGTTAAAAAATAAAATGCCGGGTTGTATAATTTCAAATGAAGGAATATGAGAATTATTACTTTTTTTACATACTGCTGGCTTACTCTTGAGGAGATTAGGAACACATTTTGTCTTCGATATATCTTTCATGATATTCCGTTTGCATATGCTTAAATCATCATATGACTTACACATATGCTTGACCTCATACATTTCACCTTGACATAAAATTATATTTGAACTATCTAATTTTACAATTTCATTGTTCTTTTTTACAGGTTTTATTAGTATTGATTGACAATGGTTTGGGTTGACAATAGGTAAGCTAATCATATACAGTATAATGGAGCTGTTAGTAGCAATCTTTAAATCAGCAAATTTGAGACATTGTTCAAGGTCGGAATATGGAAAACTTTGTTGCTTTATAGAGTTTCTTAACAAGCTGACTTCTTTTTCTGAGAAAAGAAATGTGTTAATAATATTACTTTTAGCCCACATCAAGGCCTGTTCTACGCTAGTTACTTCCTCTTTCAGTACTTCCAACTCAAATTTAAACCTTAGTGCTTCTGCCTTTTGTACGTCTCCGTCTCTGTGAAGGTCTCTTATAATTTCGTTCGTCCTGTTCGCTACTTCATTTAGCTTCGTTTCTATGAAATGGTTAATAATAATTTGGTTTTCTTTATATATTAATGTTATGAGCTAGTGAGGCTACGTTCTTATATGAATAAAACAATTTATTTTATTTCATTTTCCCGACGTTTCGTCAATTACTTGTTGACTTTTTCTAGGGTTTTTGGAAAATCTATTTAATAATTAAAAACATAAAATAATTATATTGCACATTTTCGCTTATTATAATGGTAACTTACAATAATTTGCTTGTTATAATTTACATATTAATTTTTTAAAATTTAATTAACAATGCTATGGTTTTCCATTTTATATAAACACAAATTACAGCTTAAAGCTTTTTCACAGCTTTACTCAATAGCTAACTTATAATTAGTGCTTATGTTGTCCGTATCTTCTTTTAAATTCATCGTCCTTTTCCTTTTTTGTTGAATTCTTAGGCTTTCTATAGTGTATCTTTTCTTTTCAATGGTTACTTTCAACACATTAGCTTGAAGTATGATGGCGAGACATGCAGAACCCTAAAAGAGTACTGTAATGAAGTGAAAAAATTAGCACATCAAGAAAATAGATTAAAATTTATATTAACATGCAGAAACTATGGTATCACTCCCAACCATACTAAAAATACAACGACACAGGTGACACAGCTGTTTACATGCATAAAATTAAAAGAAAAACTAAAGAAAATAGAATACAATTTTCATAAAAAAATACTAAATTTAGAGATATCACAGACGTATTTAAACATTGCAATGACAAAACAGAAATTAAAACGCATAAGAAATGCTATTAAAAACCTGTTAACCTTCGTAGACTACACATCCTTTATTAACAAACAAAACAACAGAAGTAACAATATTACCACTAACATACAAAATAAACAGAATAAAAAATTGGACACGTTGAAAGAAAAACAGTTCAATATATATGGATTTAAACACAATACTAATTGGTTCGAAAATAAAACTAATATTGAGTTCCCAGTTGAATCTAGATGGCTATTATCATTAGGAAAAAAGTTTGCACTACCCGTAGACAAAAATAGTTTTTCGGCACTTCATACAATTGCGGACATAGAACAATGTATTTTGAAAATGGAAGATAAAGAAGACCAGGATAAAGATTTAACACGAAACAAATTAGCGAACAACATAATACGATTTAAAAGAAAATTAAAAAATACTCCAAAAGAAAAATTCATTTTGACTGTATACAAAAACACAAAATCATTTCTCAAAAAACACAGCAACATCATCATCGTACAAGCAGATAAAGGAAATAAAACGGTAGCAATGTACAAAGAAGAGTACAATAATAAAATGGAACAATTATTGAATGACAAAACAACATATATAAAACTTAGAATTGACCCAACGACAAAACTACAAAAAGAAAATAATAACATAATATCAGAACTATATAAAAATAATGTAATTGACAATTGGCTTAGGAAACAACTACTTTGCCCTGCTGCAAATGCTCCCCGAATATATGGACTCCCCAAAATACACAAGCCAAATGTACCTCTGAGACCAATAATTTCGTCGATACAAGTTCCGTGCTACAAGCTCTCTAAATATATGGGAAAAATTCTGAAAAATATCATTTCGGACAAATACAATGTATTAAACTCCGCAAGTTTAAAAAGAGATCTAAAAAACATTACATTAGAGGATGGGGAAATATTAATTTCACTTGACGTGATATCTCTTTTCACCAACATTCCAGTAGGGAAGGCCACTAATATTATACTGGAAAAATGGACACTCCTTCAAAAATACACAAATATGTCTAAATCATTATTCTCAAAAATACTTCGATTTTGTCTCTGCGAGAATAATTATTTTGTATACGGAAAAGAAATATTTAAACAGACTTTTGGTATGCCAATGGGAAACCCGCTATCACCAACCATTGCGGACATTGTGTTAGATGATTTATTAGACGAAACCTTAAAAAAGCTTAACTTAGTTAACATAAAATTAAAATACATAGTAAAGTATGTAGACGATCTCTTTGCCATAATCAAAATTCAAGATAAAGATAAAATATTAAATATGTTCAACAATTATCACCCCAGAATCAAATTTACCATGGAAATAGAAACAGAACAATCGATCACTTATTTGGACACAAAAGTACACAAAGAAAACAATAAATTAACACTAGATTGGTACAAAAAAGAAACAGCATCCGGAAGAATTATAAATTTCAATTCCACACAACCAAGAAACCAAATAATCAACACTGCCAAGAACATTATATACAGAATCCTTCACCTCAGCGACACCCAATTTCACAAAAAGAACATCAAATACATAACACAAACACTAACTGAAAATAGTTTCCCTAAAAAAGTAATAACACAATTAATTAATGAAACTTACACAAAATTATTTAACAACACAACACCTGAAAATACTAACAACAAGGAAGAAAATAAGTATTATAGTGTAAGTTACATACCTGGCCTAACTGATAACACAAACATCAGAAGCACAATAAAGCAAATAAACACAAAGTTCGCATATAAACCAAATAAAACAATAAACACAATATTTTCAAAAATTAAAGCGCCAATAAATAAGGAACAACAAAATAATGTAGTCTACGAAATAAAATGCAATGGCAATAACAATAACAGCTGTGATATGTTATACATAGGTACGACGAAACGAAACTTAGAAATGAGACTAAGAGAGCATAGGACAGACATAGAAAAGAAGAAACACTCAACAGCATTATCACAACACATACTGGACAACAATCACACTGCTGATTTTAAAAATGTAAAGATACTAGACAAAGAAAACATTGAAAAGAAAAGATACACTATAGAAAGCCTAAGAATTCAACAAAAAAGGAAAAGGACTATGAATTTAAAAGAAGATACGGACAACATAAGCACTAATTATAAGTTAGCTATTGAGTAAAGCTGTGAAAAAGCTTTAAGCTGTAATTTGTGTTTATATAAAATGGAAAACCATAGCATTGTTAATTAAATTTTAAAAAATTAATATGTAAATTATAACAAGCAAATTATTGTAAGTTACCATTATAATAAGCGAAAATGTGCAATATAATTATTTTATGTTTTTAATTATTAAATAGATTTTCCAAAAACCCTAGAAAAAGTCAACAAGTAATTGACGAAACGTCGGGAAAATGAAATAAAATAAATTGTTTTATTCATATAAGAACGTAGCCTCACTAGCTCATAACATTAATATATATAGAAAAATTTGGAAGTGGCTATAACAAATCAATTTGGTTTTCTGTTTGTCTAATGCTGTTGTTAATTCTTTCATTTATTAGCTGAAAATCGTCTCTGTCGGGTGTTCTGGCTATCCACTTCCAAGCAGTTCCTATCGCATCTATTGATCTTTTCATCTTCCGGAAGGGCTTCACCCTATCTATAGCATCTTTAATGCCGTTTATTTCATGCTTTAGGAATGGCAATAGAGTGTTGTGGGTCCGTATTTTATATTTGATGTGTTCCTCAATTAGTTTAAGTTCTCGTTCGTATAATGAAATGTCTATTATGTGGATCAGTCTAAAGTCTCCATCTTGTATCAGCGTATGTCCGGTCCCAAGAGTTACTATTTCCGAGTTGGAGTAGTCCAATATTTGAACTTCACATGTCGTTAAAGAGTACAGCAACCTGAAAGAACAAGGTTTATCTAATATTATCTTTATGGACTATTTTGTTGTCTATCAAAACCTTGGACCCAAGGTCTTTCTGAACAGTCTTTTCGATATACAATTTCGAAAATTTATTCTCCTTGACAAAATTTCCTATCGCCAGACTTTTTGTTTTGTCTTGCTAAGCACGCCATTTGAGCTGACAGTATTTTGTTTTTCACTGAATTCCTCAACTCCAGGGGTGTGGCATGTAATATTTCTACGGGTTTTTTACCTGTCACCGAGTGAATAGATCTATTATATTCCCTTGTAGCTAGAAGAATCAAGTCGATCGTATCTTCTATTTTATTTTCGGCTTTCATGCATCTTGCGATTTCGCCTAAGGTACTGTGAAAACGTTCTACCTGTCCGTTAGAAGTGGTGTGCATAGGCGAGCACGTAAATATCTCTATTTGAAAATGATCCCGCAGTAGCGTCTTTATTGTCTGTGAGTTTAGAGATTTTTCGTTGTCGCACACTATTATTTTCGTATTATTAAATATGTTCAAGATTTCTAAGAGCGGTTCCTTGATGTGCACTATGGCTCTAGAAGCTATCGGCAAGACAATAGCGAACTTCGAGAATTTATCCACACACGTTAAGAAATGCTTCTTATCGGTGATAAAAATATCCACATGCAATATTTCTCCTGTGTAATTCGGTAAGGGGGTTGCACCTACATCTTGCTTCTTGGGGTGACGATAATATTTCGATTCCTTGCATATCTTGCAGTTAGTCACAACCTCCATTAACTTTTTCCTTATTCCAGGGAAGAAGTAATCCTTTAATATTTGCTTTTCATTTTCTTTTGCTGATCGATGCGCCCTGTTATGCTCCGCGGCTATAATCTCGGTTTGGTCATCTTCGTTAAACACGTCAATAACCTGGTGAGGAGTGTGGACGAATCTGGTAGCAGGAAATCTTTTTTGTAATTCATCCTGAATTTTTCCCAGGACAGACAAGTCACATAAAAGAGCATTTGTAACATTCGGATTCACACACGTCGTCATATCCTTTAGTAGGTTATCAATAGAGTTGAACACAATACCATGTCTTAATTGAGATTTGAATAGGATCCTTTTAGACACTTTCGGAGTTTTCCCGCTTTCAATAACAATTTGGTTTCTGAAGCAATTTATTGGGTTTGTTACTGACTTTATAGCTTTGCTTAAAGATACTTCGCTATGAACCGTTTCCATTGATGAAGTCGAATCTAGGGTATTTATATATTGTCGGGACAATGCGTCTGCCACAAAATTTTCCTTACCAGGCTTATAAACAAATCTCGGAGAAAACTGTTCAATAAAGGACATCCAGCGTCTTATTTTAGAATTTGGGTTTTTTTCCGATATAGTGAACGTTAACGGCTGATGATCGGTGAATATGTTTAAATTCTTTACGCCGTACAAATAATTCCTTAGTTTCTGCAAAGACCACACTATTGCCAGAAGTTCTCTTTCGTTTGTCGCATAGTTTTCCTCTGTTTTTGTAAGAGTACGAGAAATCATGGTTATTGGTCTTCCTTTTTGTGACAGGACAGCTCCTATGGCACTCGAGGATGCGTCAGTTGTCAAATCAAATGGTTGTTCGTAGTCAGGTTGCAGGAGCAAGACGTCTTCAGATGCAAGAACTTTCTTTACCTCTTCAAAGGCCGACAAGGCTTCATTATCTAGCTCAATCTTAATATTTTTGGACTTATTCGCTCCTATTGAGCCATTTTCGCCTCTCAGGTACTTGGTCAGGGGCTTTACTATAGCCGAGTAATCCTTTACAAATCTCCTATAATATCCTGCTAATCCCAGAAATGAACGCAGGCCTCGCAGGGTCTTCGGTGTTTCATACCTCATAATGTCTTTTATCTTATCCGGACAAGTTTTTATGCCTTCCTTCGAAACGACAAATCCCAAGTATTCTACCTCATCTAAAAGGAACCTCGATTTCTCTCTAGATACCCTCATATTTGCACTATATAACCTACAGAGTATTCGGTTAATATCTTCGATGTGTTGTTACACTGAGCTCGAGAAAATAATAACATCGTCAATGTAGACGTAGCAGCATCTACCTATTTCCTCCCATAGCACATCATCAATCGCTTTCTGGAATATGCTAGGAGCATTCTTCAGCCCAAAAGGGAGCCTACAAAATTCAAATTTTCCATGATTTATAGAAAAAGCTGTCTTCTGTCGGTCTTGTTCCCCAAGTTTTATCTGGTGGAATCCTGACTTAAGATCCAGGGTCGAAAATACTGAAGTCTTCCCTAGACCTGCCAAAATCACCGAGATATCTGGAATTGGATACCTTTCACTATGTGTCTTCTCATTAAGCTTCCTGAAGTCGATTACCATGCGATGCTTTGCTTTTCCATTTTCGTCTATTCCTTTCTTATTTACAATCCATATGGGATTGTTATAGGGAGAACGCGATGGTTGAATAATTTTTTTTTAGCAGTTCATTAATTTCTTTGACTACAAATTCTGTTAAAGCAACAGGGTATGGATATGGCCTTGAATATACTGGTTGATCGTCAGTTGTTTTAATCGTGGCTACTATTGAAGTGTTGTAAGGTAAAGCTTCGTCCGGATCGGCAAAAACCTTTCGGTGTGTCTTTAGTAATTGGTCTAAGGTCTCTTGACATGTGGTTAAATTTCCGTGAGATTCCGATATTCTATTTACGTCCCTGCAGTGGAAATACAGTAGCTTTTCGTTTCCTCCATCATACCTAAGAGTGCTTCCTCTAAAATCTATGTTGGCATTTACTTCATTCAAAAGGTCGACTCCGACTATTGCATCAAAGGTCTTTAGTTCTGGTAAAAGGAAAAAATGTGTGTTCCTTCCAAATATTCCAACTACACATTTGTTAGTAATTTTCGAATGACCGTGTACAGATTTCACGAGAAATGGATTTGTAATTTGCTTAACGCCTTTTAGAATATTTGTTGGCTTAATATAATTTTTTGAAGTGCCAGTGTCTAACAGAATTTTAATTTTTCTCCCTCCTATTTCCCGCTCTACATACGGAAGGAGGGAACGTCCCCTAAAAAATTTACTGCATCCACCGAATAGCATTCCGAGTGATTTTCATGTTCGTCATAAACTGAGTCAATGTCTAAATTATCCTCTTCACAACTAACATTCTCTTCCCATTCGTGAGTCATTTGATTTACCCTCTGAGCTTTAGCAGCCGGAAGGTACTGTCTCGATGAGTCTATTGGTCTTTTGACAGCCTGCGGGTTATTTTTGTTCATTTCCCTTTGTATGCTTCTCATGCTTCTATCGATTTCCATGGGCTCCTGTCTCTGTATCCTGTTACTGCGCCTTCCAAAATTGTAGTTATGAATGTCATGTCCTTGCGGACCAGTTTGGTTTCTAGTTGTGTCAGGCTGGTAGCCCATTTGGGCCGTGGATCGTAGGTGTGGGTGATTTCTAGCATGTTGATATTGGTTAGATGTCGGGTTCTGCCTTGAGTTGTTCCAATATGTTGTAGCAAAATTATATCTCACGTGATTTGTCTCTAATTCTTGGGCTAAAGCTAGCGCTGATGGCATATCCTGCGGCTTACATGAGAAAAGAATGTCACACATAGGGCGACGCAATCCTGATATAAAAACTCTTAGAGCATCCTGCCTGTATTTCTGGTTTAATGATTCGATCAGAGACGCATTTCCTTCGTTAGTCATGATGACTTTATTTATGATAAGAGTAAGCCTTTTTTCTACTTCGTCATAGAAATCAACTATTCCTCTCGGGCCTTGTTTCAAGGCGGATAGTTCCTGCTCTAAGGTGAACAGTGTTCTTTTATCTCCGTATGAAAAGTCCAGTCTAGCCAATATAGCTTTGAAATTCAGTACTGTGTTATAAGAACTCAATACTGTATCTGCCGTGCCTATTACTTTGTTTCTAATTATAGCTATGGCCTGATAATAACGACTACTGCCTTCAAATTTTTCAAATAGTCTGTATGCAGTGGTAGCTGCTTGTCTCCAGGAGACATACTTGGTAGTATTACCATCGAATTCTGGGAGTGACTTAACAATTTCTAGTGATTCATTGCACTCCACATTTGGTAGAATTTGCACTTCCCTGTATTCTTCGACCCTTGCTGGTGCTTCCAAGGAAGCAAGCCTACTAGTGAGATCGTCTATCTGGTTCTGAAACACTGCCCTTGCCTGTTCTGTTGCTCGGCTTATGGCCGTATCTAATAGGGATTGTAGTTGAGTCGCGTCCATCTTTACTCTAGTACCTACAGAAAGTTTTTTCAGCTGGTCTGCTAAGTCGTCTATACCCATGTAAGAAGAGGTAACTAACGTCAATTAATCTTTCTTACTCACTTTTTTCTATGCCAGGACAATGTAACAAATTCACGAATGACACAAAATTAAATTTCAAAATCAAAGTTAAATTTTACAATCACAATCTTTCTTTTCAATTTTACATATATTTTGCTCTTATTTATAATTTATTCATTCACTTAACTGACTTACATTAAATTTAACATTACAGCTGCCTTCATGTTGTAATTATGTTGTGGTTGTTGCTCTATCTGCCGTTGTGGTTGATGCTTCCGTTTTCTTGGTGTGGGTGCAATTTGTAAATTTGTTATATAGCCTTGGTATTACACCGTTCTTGGGGAATTTTTATAGTCTCTGATTTTCTATATTGTGATATTTAGATTTTATATTTGGTTTAATTTCTATGAGGATATTTAGCAGTTTTCTTCAAAAGTCTTGAGAGTTTTTGAGAGAAACAGAATTTATAGTTTATTTTAAAATTTTCAAAATTATCTTGACGACTTATCCTCTATGAGGATTTGTTTCTTGTATTGTTTTTTTTTTTATTATATTTTAATGCGGATTTTTCCGGATATTCTGAGAATAAAACTTCTTTTAGTGTTCACATCTATTATCCTTTATAAGGATTTTTTTACTTTGAGACCTCTATTATCCTTTATAAGGATTTTTTACTTTGGGTCCTTTTCTTAACGTTGGGCGCCAATTAAACACGTTTGATTTTGGTTATTAATATTTATTTTCATATAATTAACAACACTTTTTAAATTTGATTATTATATTTATAGTTCATAAATTGTGTTGAGATAATTGTTACAACTTTTAATTTTTATAATGATAATAATTATAATAGTTTATCTCCTATGGAGATCTGTCAAGAACTGGCAAAATGTATTTTTGGTCAACGATATGTAGCTTCGCATTTTTTCTGTAAATTGCCCAAGGTAAGCAGTAAAAACAAAACAAGGAAAAAAAGAATTAAAAGAAATTATGCTGACTCACATGGAAAACAACCAAAGGTAATAAATTGAAATTGCGAAATATTGAAATTGTCGCTTAACAATCAATTCAATAAATTATTTTTAGTAATTCAGCACAATTAACAAATAAAAAGATTTTAGTGAATCAGGTCATTGAACAAGAATTAATTTCAAAGTAAGCAAAACTGTTAGTCAAAAGAAAAAAAGAATTTTTAATTTAATACCGCTGACTATTCTTTAACCCATTGCGTGGCAGCGGGCTTAACTTATATATATGTATGTATATATATATAGGGTCCGCAATCTAACGTTTTTTTTCAACTAGTGCTTATTTCGTGAATGTTAACACTTAGCTCATGTCTGATTTGACAGATAATTAGTTTTATCTTTCCGCTGAACGAATATGGTTGACCATCCAATGCGTTTTCGCTTCGCTAAGTGGGCCTGTGATCGGCTTACAGAAGATGCCGATTATGTGAAAAAAAAAACATATTTTCAGATGAAGCTCATTTTGATCTTGCCGGGTATGTAAACAAGCAAAATTGTCGCATTTGGGGCACAGAAAACCCGCACGTATACATTGAAAAGTCGACGCACCAACAAAGAGAAGTAAGGGCAACTCATGGTACACGTGTAAATACACTAAACAAGTTCCAAGAAATAAGCAATCAAAGCCTTTTTAACTTCCCGCTAAGAAAATTGAACATTTTTAAAAAAGTGCAAAGTTACTGGTTTCACCACGTTTTGAAAAATTCGAGTTTTTACCAGATCTCGAGGTTTCGAGTTCCTAGGAAGTTTTCCTGACTACTGAGAAGCCGTCGCAATGTCTCTATGTGTGTGTGTGTGTGTGTGTAGGTATGTGACCCACTTATAACTTTTGAATCTTAAATACTCTCCAAATATTTAGTAAATAAAACTATTTTGTAGGTATCACTCCGGGAGGTTCCGTAAGGGAGACATTTCACCTCTGCTATAAGGCACTAAAAAGTAAATTTTTGGGGTTAATCAGTGTAAAATAAATATTTAGGGGGCAAAGGTGTGACGAGAGTAGAATAGACAGAGATCAGAGAACATCTAAGCTTCGACATAAAAGCTTTAAAATTTAATTTTCAAGGAATGTAGACTTATATTATACAATTTGTTAAATAATTACACTAGTTTTCCATGTAGTATGTTACTTCAACACCCACTAAGGAGTTCGGGGTCCAAAAGTAGATTTTTCTGGGTTCTTGGCTGCAAATTTAACGCTTTGGACCTTCTTTGATATACAAATATATCATTTGTTTAACAAAATTACCTAAACACTTTAAAAATTATGTTGTTTTCTGGAGTTTGGTTTAGTTCTTCTTAGGGGATCTCTTTTCTCACTGGCCCGTTTACTAACTTGACCTGTGCCATCTTTCAAAATGTATATAACAAATTTGAGGGGTCTGGCTCTTTTCGTTTGGACTGAATCGTGATTTCCTCAGAAGGACGGACGGACATGTCTAGATCGTCTTAGATTTCATCACTGACCAATAATATATCCCTTTATCTGGCCATGTAAGAGAAATGTCACACACCCTAAAAATAGTTAAATATTGCAGTGTTTTATACATTTAAGTATTTTAGGCATTGTATCATAACTATTACAAACCGTACAAAATAAAAACATATACGAGTACATACATATAATATCCTTAACATATTGTAGGGGTATTTGGCTAATTTCAGTTTGTTACATACTCGTATATGTCACATTGCTCAGTAAGATGTTCTTTTTATCGCGGTTAAATGTAATTATACCTTTGACAAATGAGAATATAGCTATTACAAGTTCTTGAGGAAAGTAAGGATGGACTTGACTTTATTGATGATAATCCTGACTATGCTATAGATCCAGAGGACTCCATTAGCGAAGATGTGGCTCATGACCCTGAATATTTTATAAATGCCCATAACTCCATATTAGAAGACTTTACTCCAGCTGATAACAACACAATGGAATGCGCAGGATATGTAAGAGCAGCATCTTCAACTTCAATTGCTCTATCAAAACAAAGGAAGCGTAATAAGAACATTCTTTGGAAAAAGAAACACATTGTCCTGAATGAGCAACACTTTTGTTTTGCTCACTTGAATGATATCTGAAGGCAGTGACAAAAATCATGACAGAATGTTTAAAGTCCGGCCAGTCATAGACGATTTAAATAAAAATTTCGGTAAAGTTCCTTTTGAACCTCATCTCTGTGTCGATGAACAGATGTGTTCCACCAAAGCCAGAAACTATCTAAAGCGCTACATACAAAACAAACCCCATAAATGGGGTTATAAAATATATACGCTATATGGATCTTCGGGATTTTTACGAATCATTCCCAGAATTACATTTTCAGCTATACTTTGACAATTATTTTACTTAAAGCATATTGAAATAGAACGTTCTTTGATTGTTGGCCAAGATAATGCGCATATGGGAGGTGTAGATCTCATTAACGCTATTATGGGGCGTCATAAAATTCATCTTCGAATTAAAAGGTGGCAAGTTCGATTATTTTATCACCTTTTAGATTTAGTGACGGCGAACTAATGGCTATTGTACAAGAAAAATAATGCAGCCAATACAACAGAGAAGTTATTGTCTTCTGCAAAATTTCGTCTGGAGATTGCTGAAGCTATTCTAAAGCTTGATAGCAAAAGTAATGTAAAAGGAAAAAGATCTATTGAACCTGATCTGCAAGTAAAAAAGTTCAAAGCACCGGCTCAACATGCTCCACCCCAAACTGTGCATTAAGATCAGATTGGCCATTGGCCAGTATGGGCGGAATAAAGAATGCCCAATTCCCAAGACGTGTCACAAACTGTATGTGAACAATGTTGGTGTTGCGTTTTGCTATAATAAAAATAACAACTGTTTCCTTGCATTCCACATAATTTATTTATAACTTTTCAGGCGATGTAACATTTCTGTAACATACCATTTTTTTTATATTAACAAGAAAAAGATAGGTTTATTAAATTTTTAAATAAAAACGTGTTTTTATTTTAGTAATAGTGGTAGAAAAACAATACTTGCATTTAAAATCAGATGTTGCCAGTTAAAGGGATATACATATTATATACTTAGAGGGATATTTCGCTGCATTACACATGGAATGACAAAGTGAATATAAAACAAAAAATAATGAGAAATGCCAAATTTGTCTGCAAATGATCTAATTTGCGTGAAATTCGTTACTCAGGGGTTTTCGTGGATGCGGCATTTTGGATTTTCAAAATCTAATACATGATTCGTAATCAGCGGCTCCGAAAACCTTCAGCTAACGAGTTACAAGTCTTAAAAGCGTTCAAGAGTACTAAAATCAACTTGTACACTTGGAAGTTGTTTTTCTCTAAAACTTCTTTTCTCAGCAAGCACCCCTTTTAACTTTCAATGTCGCATATTCCTTTTTATATAAAAAGAAAAAAAGTCTTGTATGGTTACTTATTTTTATACCCTTCGCAAAAAAGTGAAAGTGTATATACAGGTTTGTCATTTCATGTGTAATTTCTTCAATATGAATATGGGACCTAATGAAGTATATATATATATTCTGGATCCATATCCAAATTTCGATGACGAATTAGCAAAGTCCGTTTATCTGTACGTGAAATACGTTTTTCCAAGCCCTCAGAAGATCTATAGACTTCATTCTTGGACTGATGGATTGGACATGAACTTGAGTAGAATGGTATTCAGATAATCCAAAATACGGTTTCAGAGCTGGTAAGCTTACACCTATTTGCGGACGTAATATTAACTAGTAAAAACGCATTATTTGTTATCTTTTTTTTGTTAATTAAACCTAATTGATACCTTTACTTGTTTAGAAAACTAAAAAAATTAAAATATTTATTCCAGGAATGGGAAATGGAATTTTTTTGTTTGATACTTGTGGTACTTGAAAGTGAGTAAAAAGGTTAAACATTTTAAATTTTGAGAAGTAAAACTAAAGAGTTGCATTGGAAAAATAAAATATTCGCTTCCAAGGTTGGGAAATTTAAATTTATTTTAATAAATATAAGTTACCAAAAAAAAAGTCAACTGACTTTTTTTTGCTAATTAAAACTATTTTATACTTCAGGAAGGACAAAATTAGTGCTGGAAATTAAAAAAATAAAAATTTTTATCCCAGGGTTGGACAATTTAATTTTTTTTTGGTGTATAAAAGTTAACAATCATTTTTGAATCCAGGGCTGGTACATAAAAGTAATCAAAAAAGTAAATTTTTTTTTAACTCGGACGATCACTTAGGGTATGACCCCTACATATACAGTGCATTGCGCCGGAACTAGAAAGGAGGGGATAGCATTGAGGGGGACAGATAAGGAAAGATGAGAAGATAGAGAACTTTTTGTAGCAATTTCTTTGCTACATGGCCGACGGAGGAGAGATTCCTGTGTTGGGAAATGTAAATTTTTTTTTGGAACAAAATTAACCGCGCAAATTCATAATTTTGTTTTTTTTAGAGAATAAACCTTTTTCATACTTCATTTTATAATTCAGGAAGAATGAAGTAGGTATTAAAACCCCCAAACAAATTGCAAGTTCGATTCCTGGGTTGAAAAATCGAAATTTTCCTGATACATAAAAGTAACCATATTGCTAATTTTGGTGTTTTTGGTAAATTGAATCTATTTTGCAGAATTGAATTGGTTTTAAAAACCTAAAACATTAAAATCTCTATTCCAAGGTTGTACAATCAAAATGTTTTTCGTACATAAAAGATAGCTAAGAGGCTTCAAATTTTTGTTTGGTCAAAACAAAAATTTATGCTTCAGGGCACCAAAATTGGTATTAAAATTTAAAAAAATTCGTCTCCAGAGTTGGACCATTGAACATGTTTCCATACATAAAAGTAACCAAATAGATTACTAACTTTGTTTTTGGTATTGAAAATTTAATTTAAAAAAATCAAAGCTGTCCACAGTTAGACAATTGCAACTTTATTTGGTACATAAAAGTAACTGTAATACATTTTTTCTTTTCGTTTTCTAATATATAGCCGAATATAGCACTTTTACTTGTTTATATACATCCCTGTAACTAGAATCAATATTCGGCTGATCTAAAAACTTATTTTCAGGTGTTACGAAACGAAATTCAAGCTGTATTCTTTAAATAAAACTGCCTCAAAAATTCGTATTGATAGTAATATAGCTCTTAATAATATCAGCGTGAAACTTGAACAACAATATTTTAATATTTACCAGAATTTTTATACAGACATGCGTGGCGCAGTGTGTATACCTGAACTTAAGTTTATAGTATATGGATGGTGTTATCAGTTCGTGTATTTGAGTTTCTAGTTAATGTATGCATGGTGACGAAACCGAGGCAATATATCTTTTCTTTGTAGCCTTTATTATTGCTTTGATCCTCTTATTGTCTGCATATAATTTCTGTGTGGTTAAAGGTTTGCTTATTGGCATTTGCCTTCACAGATTTTGTTGGCATTGAAGTCGACAAAAGTGAATATTGTACGTTTTCGTTATAAATGCAATGAGAAAATTTTGAAGATACATAAACAACAGACACAAATCATGAGACTACGAATCAGAAAAATCTGCTATATTTGCCTTAGGATACGTATGAAACATTGTGTATGTGTGTTTAAATAAATAGATGATCTTTTGTTTTTATTTCAACTCCTTTTTTAACAACATCAGTAAGAAATGATGGTGGTTTAAAGGTTTTAGCATCTAAATGATTTTTTTAGGAGTTCTTATTTCGTCTTGTCTGTTTCTTTTTCTACTATTACATCTTGCGTTTTCAACGAATGATTACGAATGATGACGTTTGTTCGCCTGAGATTATTACAAACGGATTCGAGTAAAAATAATTTTTTCAAGAGTATCTCTTTAGATATATTTGTGATTATATGCATCCAAATATTCCTAATATGTGAAATTATTTGTCTTTAAGAGCTCAATAATAAGTAAAATAATAATTGGTTTTATTTAATATTATGTTGTGTCAAACAAAATTCTGAATTGACATTTTAACAACTATGGCAACAGCATTTGAAATAAAAGATGCATTAGATATTTTGTAGCGAAATAAATATTTTAATTTGATGTACCTAATTCCGTTTTTACGAGATAGATACGAAAACTCGCGTTTGAGTAAATTGGTTCCACGTATGATATGTCAGGTAAACTAAGGCAAATAATCTAAATTACAACAAGTAAAAGCGTTATATTCGACCGGGTCGAATCTTAAATACGCTCTATATATTTAGTAAATAAAAACTCTATTTTTATTCTTATTGAAATATATATTTTTATGTAGTAAGTATTTTAAAGAACATTTATATTGCTATATTAAATAGAATTAAGATTTATTATTTCGAAATTTGTTTTAAATCTCAGAGCGACATGATAAATATTCTAAAGCACAAAGGAAAGTTAACATCAGTTTTTAGTTATTCAATTTACCCAGCAGAGCAGAACAGCTGCTTTCGAAAGCCGCAACACTTTCATCATCAGTGCTCATGTGTATTGTGTTTGTCACCACTTATTATGTGGCTTAGTTGAATGTTATGACAGGTCTTACATTTTTATGGAATTTGGCTTAGGTAAACAAGAAAAATATTTATTTTAATATTGTCGTTTCCAATATGTTGGGAAGAGCACGACTGAGGCACCTTTTCGTCAGCGTAAAAACGTAATTATTAATATTTTATACCAACGTGCAACAACAGGACTGAGATAAGATGAAAATGTTTAACCTGCTGGGTCGCAATTCCTTTAATATATTTCTGTGCCCAATTTTAAAACTCTACAGATGGGCATTCTGAGAATAGCCGTGGATGAGAAATCTCACCCAAATCATATAAAAACAAATTTTTAGGGGGTAATCAGGTGTAGAAAAATTTGTTTTTTGATACGGTCATTTTAGGGGCAAAGGAGGGTGGAGGAGTAGAGCAGGGGAAGATCCGAGAGTATATTACCTTCGTCGTAAATGCTTATAAATTAAATATTTAAGGAATGTAGGCTTAAGGAATATAATTTGTTAAATATTTACACTATTTTTTCATATAACGTGTAACTTCAACGCCCACTAAAGAGGCGTGGTCCATAAATAGACTATATCGTGTTTTCCTCAGAGAGACGTATCGACATTGCTAGATCGTCGTAGACTTCACCACTGCTCAATAATATATATATATATATATATATATATATATATATATATATATATATATATATATTTAACCCTTTGACGACGAAGAATTTTCCACTGGAAATTTTTAAAATTTTATTTAGGATTCTAACTCGGAAATGCTACATTTGGAGACTAAAGTGTTGTCAAAATATAAATATTGTTACTCCTTCTACGAGAAAAATCATGGGACATATGTGTCCCATTCGTCGTCAAAGGTAAAAATTTGGGAACAAATGCATTGATCTTTCGAAAGCATTTTGTCGTTACCAAAAGTAAATATGACAACGCATGCACTAACGTATTGCTTTATTTACATTGCAAAACCAACAAAAACAATTCTAACTATGAGTTGCTGATCGTTTGTACAATAGTTTGCATATTAGTTATTTTATTTATGTTGCAAAGCACGCAAAAACGATTGAACCTATTTTGGATTTGGGTGTGCAAAAAGCATACATAGTGTATGAAAAACATCTGGAGTTTCGCACGCAGTTGGCTGCACAGTTTCCAGGTGGTTCTCAGGAACCAGTACTTCGTTTTGAAAGGATTGTGTAGAGTATAGTCCTCTGGGCATCACAATGGGCCTTTTTCTCGCTTACTGCGAGCAGCCCTTCTAACCTAACCTAACCTGGCTACACAGTTCATAGACAGCTTTTGTAGTAGAAAAGTTGGTATTACCTCGACACCTCGAGAATCCATTACACGGTCAAGACTAGGGGTAGTGTCGAATTTAGCTGGACATTACCAAATGTGGGTGCTGTTGGCTGAAGTAGTAGAACACGAGACTATGAAGCGGAGGGTCCTGAGTTCAACCTCCGCTGAGTCATGAAATATTGTGTTGAATTCTTCTGATCAGCATTAGTGCGTGGTTGTGTTAGTTGTTGCCAGCCTGTTTCAATGATGAAGGCATAGTCACTGATCACTGAACATAATTGGCAGCGACTAACACTATCATGTACTAAAAAGCAGAGTAACAGCACCCACCTTCGTCGGTCCTGTAGCAAAAATTAGCCGGCGAAGTAAAAGGTTGAAATAGCAAAAAAAAAAACTGTCTATCTTCTCATCTTTCCTAATCTGTCCCCTCAATACTATCCCCTCGTTTTCGGTTCCGGCGCAATGCGTTGCATATATAGGAGTCATACCCTGAACGCTGGTCCAAGATAAAAAAAAAATGGAAGGGGGAGTCAGGAAGCGATGTGTCGAATGTCGAACAACACAATTTGTTTCACATGTAAAAACCAATGTGCTTTACTGCAAAAAGAAATTGGTTTGCAATATATCACAACTAATTATGATTTTGATTTAGTTTACATGAACCATTTATAGGTTCTCATAATTTTAAATGAACATTTTTAGTTATTTTTTATAGTTTTTTATTGAATTGTTTGCGTTTTCTTTGCTTTTTAATTATATAGTATTAAATATAAAAAATAATTTTTTTTTTAAATATCCTTTATTTTTACCTTTGGCGACGAATGGGACACATATGTCCCATCATATTTTCAGCTGCCCCGAGAAAAGTATAGAACCGATTCAAAATGCGTTGGTCAATAAATTTACATAAGGATTTGGCTCATCTAGTACTATAAGTTTATCCAACAGTATCAATTAGAACCCGGGATATTAGGAAACTAAGATTGCAATAAAAAATATTAAAATTTCTGACTTTTAGAATCCCCTAAGCCCAACTGAAACAACAAAAGCTTAGTGCTAACGCGAATACCAAAGAATGGATTTGTCTTTTATCGAACAACACTAATAAGATCATAATCCATTAGAAAATGCGACTGTAATGACGAATAAACCAAATGGGACATATATGTCCCATTCGTCGTCAAAGGGATATATATATATATACATTGTATATATATATATATATATATATATATATATATATATATGTATATATATATGTTTATATATATATATATATATATATATATATATATATATATATATATATATATATATATATATATATATATATATATATATATATATAGGGGAGACATTTCACCTTTGCCACAAAACGATAAAAATAAATTTTTAGGATAATTGAGTGTAAACATTTTTGTTTTAATAGGGTCAATTGTGGGGCAAAGGGATAGGATTGGGATATGGCAGAGGAGGATCATGTTTCGTCTCAGCTTCGTCATAAAAGTTTAAAAATTTAATTTTTATGGAATGAATGTAGGCTTAATTAATACAATTTGTTAAATTTTTACACTATTTTTGCATATAATATGTTCTTTTTTTCTTTTGTTTTGTTCTTTGTAGGGGAACTTTTTTCCCTCAAGCCCGATTCAGTTTCATGGGTCTGGCTCTTTTCCTTTGAACTGAATCGTAATTTTTACAGACGGACGGACATGGCTAGATCATCTTAGATTTCACCACTGATAAATAATATATATACTTCATGAGGTCTCAGATGGATATTTTGCTTCGTTACACCCAGAATGATGAAGTGGAGGGCATATACTCCAATTCTTTTTCGGAGGGTATACAAAAAATAGGAATTAAAGTTTATTTAGAAAAGTTCCTACGGGTAGCGATTGTCCTGAATGTACCTGCCCTAGCACTGGTGAAAGTGAGAACAGCACAAAAAGTTCCCGAGTCTTGACAGTTTTTCCTAGGATATTTCTATAGCCGGTGTTTATAAAACCAAAACTGGTACTGGCACTGGTACTAAGGATACCACAATAGGACAATTACGTACAAGATAGTTCCAGGGAAATCGTACGATATCAAAACGATTTACAAAACAAGTACTATAAAAGTTATTTTTAATCATCAGTTTCTGATAATGGCATTCTGTTACGGTAGACATCCCTTTCATCACTAGAAATGATTTTGAAATCTGTTCAATTGCTAGTGATGGTTTAGTGATTTTAGTCGCAAGTTCCGTTATTAATCGTTCACTTCCAGTTGTTATATGCATTTAGAGACATTAGAACCTTCCTCTGTTTTAATTATATTGTTTTTGGCGTAAAATCAAATCAAGTCACGTAAAACATTATGAAATACTTATTTGGAAAACATTACTAATAGGACCGCTGAAACTTTAACACATTTCGCCTACCCATCAAATTCTTGATTGAAAATAAGCTAGAGCCAAGAATATTTTTTTAAAATAGGCATGGTACTTCGAGGTTGCATTGTGGAATAATAATGTAAAGGAGGAGACAGTGTACAGTGGACAAAAGCCGAAATATAAGAGGAGGGTGCTGTAATAGGCTCTTTAGCGCATGATGGCATTAATCGCTGTAGATACTGTTGGTACGGCAATTGAACAGCCTAAAAACAATTAATATACATCAGAAAAATTCGATCGCATATTCTTAACTACTAAATTATATATTTGAGAATCTGTTGTTTAACCCTAAATTTTTAATTTTATTCATACTGATTCTTTTTTTTTTTCATTTCACTGGGGCTAATGCAGATCATTAGGTTTCCTAAAAGAATGTGGACTTTTCCATAAGCGATATTTTATTTATGTAGTAAGAATTTTAACGAACAGTTTATATTGCTATATTAAATTGAATTAAGATTCTATAGGCTAATTGTTCGAAATTTTTAATCTAAATCTCAGAAAGACATGATAAATATTCCAAGGCACAAAGGCAAGTCAACATCAGTTTTTGTTATTCAACTTACACAGCGGAGCAGAACAGCTGTTTTCGAAAGACGCAACCCTTTCATCATCAGTGCTCATGTGTATTGTGTTTGTCACCACTTATTAGGTGGCTTAGTTGAATGTGATATTTTATTTATTTATTTTTTTCGATGTCCCATACACAGTACTCAAGTCTTACATTACAGTATGGAAAAAACAAAATTAACTTGGATTTAAGTTTGCGCTTTTAAAATATAAAATGAAATTTAAAATCTAATATAAAATAGTATAAAAAAGTTAACCAAATTTAAATGAAATTTATTTGTTGGTGGTTAAGCAATGTCTATATGCATTTCATTGGTACTTTACCAAATCGTCAGTAGACTTTAACCACAGTTTTGAAAAGTTAAAAACCTCTTATCTTATGCATATACTTCCGAAAACCATCTGTGAATTCACAACTTGTAAATTACAAATTATTTTCAAAAATAACAACAGAATAAGAATAGTAGGTCTTGAAACTCATACAAAACTAAACCAACAAATAAAGTATATTCGATATGAATCTATTTTATTTTTCTACACCTTTATACAATTTTAATAATAATATTTAATAATAAAACCAGCTAAGATAATAATAATTAAAAAAAGAGAAATATATATATATATATATATATATATATATATATATATATATATATATATATATATATATATATATATATATATTATAAATATATATATATATATATATATATATATATATATATAACTTGAAGAAATTAAAACCTACAGTGTTATACTATCAGACTTTATCAAAAAACAATATATGTATGTACAAAAATTTATGCAACAAAGTACTTTTCCTGAATTGACGTGCGTTACTAATGATCTGAATTCTATAGGGGATTCCATTCCAGAGACTGACAACATTAATAAAGAAGTGGTATTTAGAAACCAGAGTTTGATGACCAAACGCTAGAAGTCTTTTACCTCTAGCAAGCGTTGAAAAGCTTAAACGTTCAAAGAGATGTGGTTGATGTGTATCTATAATTTTATGCATGAACAGTAAAGTGCGAACTCTTACATAATCATCAAAGCTCTAGAGTGCTCCAAGAACGCTACTTAGCTACTATTTAGTTTTCCCATATAACATTCATGGTCTGAGATAAAAATCTTTCGAAGTTACCACATTATATCGAAAAGTTTGCACTAATTTAACCATACTGAATACAAAAAATGGAAGCACATGCGATTTTCACGAAACTATAACACTCAGCAGCTGGACCTCACTATTTACAGAATTTGAACCAAAGAATGCACAGGGCTTTGAGTTACTCTTCCTTAGTAAGACATATTTTGTAGTACCATTTAGTTATTTAGAATCTGTAATTTTTATAAACGGTTAAGTCTGTTCAGAATTCCTGCTCAGCAACATAAAGTTCAATGTGCCAATCACCGCACTTCATTTTGAATGTCTCAAACCCATTTGAAGCGAATAGTCTCAGAAGGTTTTAAGAAAACAATTACTTTTGATAACTGTTTTATGTATCAAGTAGATTAAAATATAACTACCATATAATTGTAGCTTTGTAACAGGAAGAAAAGAATTTTATGCAGTGTATGTTAATGGCCTTGAACATCGTATTAATAAAAAAATTATTATTACTTATCATTTTAATATGCTGCACATTTTTAATAAGAGACAAAACTTCATTGAGAAAGCTCGAAATCACGAAAGCACGGTTATTTATTTCCTGAAGATGGTAACAAGCTGTTAACGAAATATCAAAAAAATTAGACAATATATAATTTGATAAAAAACGACCACAAGCTTGACTAATGTTATAATATATAGTATGTATATATAAATTAATTAAGATATTTAATTGGGTAAATGTATTACAATATAACAATAAGGGGCAGGTGTTTATCTGCGTCCCGCAATGGACTTAATCTTCTATGAGTGCAATTGAAATGGTTTTGTATTTTTTGTTGAAAGCTTCTGTTTAACGATGTCTATTATAATAAACGTCAAACATTATTAGAAAAATAAGAGCGCACATAATAAAATTAAGAACAAAAAAACCAAAAGTGCTGAAAGGTTCTCCCTCCAATGATCTGCAAGACTGTCGCTATATTTAAAATTACAAATGTAAGAACTAACATATGAGTACGAAATAAGACAGGGCAGATCAACCAGCATTAATTGTATTCTTAAATCAAATAACAAAGTTTTATTTTTTTGGCTACTTGATAACTATAAGCACATGCACTTTTTCCAATGCGTTTATGTGAGATGATTCATTTTTTAGACGACATACACACATACGCATGAACATATTCAAGTAAAGTATCCTTCAACACCTCTTCACAGGACACCACATATCTACACTATAAATGCAAGACATCTTATAAACTAAACGGCTGACAGTTTTATCGATGTTTACAGTAATAAATGCAATTTCATTGCGAAACAATCAAACGAATGAAATTTCCCTTGTTGCATCTTCAGAAAGACAGACGACATCTCCAGACAATAAACATTGTCTTACATTAAAGTTAAAAATTAAGATTAATATTTGTAAATGTAACAATACTTGAGCAGAATATAAGCAGAACAGTAAAACACATTTTATATTTATAACAACGAATGTGTATATGGTAGATGTACATTATGTACTTTTGTATATAAATACACATATTTGTATATATGTACGTGCATGTGCGAGTACATTGTAATCTTTAAGATCATCTTGGGGAAGGCAACCAGTTCAAAACAGATACTCTTACCAATACAAACAAACGTAACAAAATATATCGTTGAGGTAAATATGTCATCCTTCTTCACAACATTTTATGACTTTAAATTTAAGCTGACAGCTTCTCGTAGGCCACGGTCAATGATACGATTGTATATTTTGTTTCCATGTTTGAAATGATTTTTTTTATGGTTTTAGTAATTTACCTTTGCCAGTTTGTCATTTTGTTGGAATTTTAATTTAGTTTCTCATTTTGCCGATTTGAAATGATAATGCAGTTGTTTAATATAAAAATAATTTTAAATTATTTATTAATAGCAATTGCTTTGATGAAAATAAGAAATATTAACACAGTTTTAATTAAGAAATTGCCTATATTAACAAATGTTTTGCTCAAAGGATTAAACCTGTAATAGTGACTGACCTAGAATTCAAGTTCAGTGCCTGAGTTCGACATTCAGCAAGTATTTTAAAAGCCACGAAGACTGCGTAAATTGTTCACCAAAAATAACACTTGGTTTGGTTTAAATCGAAAAATAGACAAATATATCTTTTTATACCCTCCACAAAAAAGTGAAAGGGTTATATAGGTTTGTCATTCCGTGTGTAATTTCTTCGATGTCAATATAGGAGCCCATAAAGTATACATATATTCTGGATCGTTATGAATAGCGATGACGATTGAGCGTCCGTCTGTACGCTTTTCCCAAGCCCCCAGAAGTGCTAGAGACTTCGTTCTTGGACCGTTGTATTGAACTGTATTGTATTGACCGTCTAATGAACTTAAATAGAGTGCAATTAAAATTCAGAAAGATCCGATGTATGGTTCCAGAGTTGGGAAGCTTACACCTATTTCTCGACGCAATATTTATACCAAAAATCAATAATTTTGTTTTAATTTTTGTAAATTTAATCTATTTATTGCTTTGGGAAGACTCAATGGTCTATTAAAAACTAAAAAAATAAAAATTTTTTTCAGGGATGGGAAATTAAAATTTTTTTTCGACCTATTCCTTTTTTTGTTGTACATGTAGTAACTAAATTTGTTAAAAATTTCAAGTTTTTCTTTAACAAAACCACTTTATACGTCTTGAAGATTTGCAATGGCCAAAACAAACTTTTAAATTCAAATTTTGCTTCCAGGGGTGGGAAATTGAATTTTTTTATACATGAAAGTAATCAAACAGGCAACTGATGTTTTTTTTGTTTTTTTTTGCTAACTAAAACTGTCTTATAATTTAGGAAGAACGAAATTGGTATCAAAAAATAAAAAATTAAATTTCGAGTCCAGGGATGGACAAGTGCAATATTTTATGGTACATGAAAGTTACCAAAATGGTAAAAAAAATTTTAAATAAAAGTACTTTATACCTCAAGAAGCGTTGCACTGATAAAAATAAACAAAAAAATTAAAATTTTGTTTCCATGGTTGGAAAAATTAAATTTTTTTGGTACATGCAATATTTTGTAGTACATGTAATAACCAAAATGGTTGCAAAATTCGAGTTTTTCTTAAACAAAACTACTTTGATTAAGAAAATTTTAAAAAATTTAAATTTCGCTTCCAGGGTTGGGAAATTGAAATTTTTTTTATACATAAAAGTAATCAAAAAGGCAATTGACGTTGTTTTTTTACTAATTAAAACTATTTTTTAGTTCAGGAAAAACAAAATTGGTATCAAAAATTAAAAAAATCAAAATCTACATTCCAGAGTTGAATAACTGAAATATTTTGTGGCACATAAAAATGACCTAAATGGTTACAAATATTAAGTTTTTCTTAAATAAAACTATTTCATGCCTCATTAAGAGTTGCATTGGTAAAAAAAATTTAAATGTCATTTCCAGGGTTGGGAAATTGAAATATTTATTCTGCATAAAAGTAACCAAAAAGGCAGTTGACGTTGTTTCTTTTTGCTAATTAAAGCTGTTTTATAATTCAGGAAGAACAAAATTGGTATTAAAATCTTAAAAAATTAAAAGTTCGACTGCAGGGTTGAACAAATGATATATTTTATGATACTTGAAAGTTACCAAAAAGTTTTAAAATTTTAATTTTTTGTCGAGTAAAACTATGTTACACCACACTAAGAATTGCATTGGTAAAAAAATTAAAATTCTCTTCCAGGGTTTGAAAATCGGAATATTTTTGGTACATGAAAGTACCCACATAAATTCCAAATTTTGTATTTTTAATGAGTTAAACCTATTTTATATTTCAGAAAATATTTAATTAGTATTAAAATATTAAAAATTCAGTTCCAGGGTTGGAAAATCGACATTTTTTGGTACATGAAAGTATCCACATAAATTCCCAATTTTGTTTTTTTAGTGAATTAAACATATTTATACTTCGCTAAGAATTAAATTGGTATTAAAAATTTAAAAAATAAAATCTCGGTTCCAGGGGTGGATAATCGAAATTTGTTAGCACATAAAATTATTCATATAAGTTCCTAATTTTGGTTTTGTGGATGCTTCGGGAAGAGTTAAATTGTTATTAAAAACAAAAAAAATCTAAAAGACGATTCTACGGTTGGACAATTAGAACTTTTTGGGGTACATGAACTTTTTGGGGTACATAAGCTCGTTGTTGTATTTTTATTTTTTATGCATTCTTTAACATAAAATATTTTAATTATTTTAGGTTAAATTTTTATGGTATTTAAGAAAGTACTGAGCAAATTTTGGAAACAATGTTACCACGACCTAAAGGCTATTTTGTTATCGAATTTCATTTATTTCTTTACTGAAGTTATGGTACTATAAGTGCCTTTATTTTTTACTTAATGCTAATAATTAAAGCAACGACTTTCACTTTTAGCGAACGGAAAAGTTTTTCGAGTTAAGATTTTATAGGCTAATTGTTCGAAATGTTTGTTTTAAATTCAGAAAGACATGATATATATTCTAAGGTGCAAAGAAAAGTCAACACCACACCACAGCAGAGCAGAACAGATGTTTTCATCAGTGCTCATGTGTATTGTGTTTGTCACCACTTATTAGGTGGCTTATATGGTGTTCATATGTATATAAAGCAATATTCAAATTACAACAATTAAAGCCATTATTGAGACTAAATTTTCATATAAAATTACAATTAACTTATTGGCAATTAAGAGATAATTGCTTTAATAATGAGTAAATTTTTAACGCAACACTGTCAGAATTGTGTTCAGTGAAAAGCTTTTACAAAAGTGAAAGCTTTTACAACGAAAGTACTTATTGAATACACTTTGTTGGAATTCGACTAATGCTGGTGGCTTCAGTAGTTGAACACGAGACTATGAAGCAGAGGGTCCTGAGTTTAACCCTTCGCTGAGTCATGAATATTGAAATAATTTTTTTTTCAGTTTTTTTTTTCCAGTTGTCAAATGCTAATTGTCGTAGCAATATTGAGTATGTATGAACTCCAAAAAGATATTGTCAATTAGCTGAATATTGTTTCAATTAAAAATGTATATATGAACACACTATTAGTTGAATATTATAACAGTTCTTATACAAGCAAATTTTATTAGGAATTTGCATACGAGAACTGTATCAACCTGATGATAACACATTATTGTTTTAATACCAGTGTTGCCGTTTGACTATTTTCTTCATGTCCCATTTTTCTGAATTTTTCGTTCCATTATACCTAACCCAACCTTTTTTGGTTTGAATTCTTTTACACTTAAGTACATTTAAACGTTTTTCATTTTATTGTTAGCTCAAATTTGTATGTAATTATTATTTTCTTTTACCGAAAAATGTTTCGTTGATTAGAACTATGTGCGATACATCAAGCGAACATCGAAAACCCCAGCTTTTCACGTATAGGTAGAAGAACATCGCTTATTTGACTTCCCTTTCCATAGGTACTCAGGAGTTAATATTGTGGAAATTACACATGGAGTATAAGCAAATAATGCCGTTTAACCATTTAACAAAATACATATTATTGTCAAATATTACATACGAAAATAGTTTGTTTTGAATATGCATAAAACACTTTTATTGACTTTGAGCACATTATGGAAAATGTTTTATATATTTTATTTCATATTAATGGGTAATATGGTACCGTAAAAGCCACCTACTACATAGTTCGTAAGACATCACTAATAGTGTGAAAATATAATAAAAAGTTGAAAATTGCAGCAGACACCTTGTCCCAAATACCGAAGTATGCTCCATCCACAGTTCTGAGATCGCTGACACATTGTCAATAGTAATCAAATGATAAATGTTTTTATTCACCATTTGAAGCACTTGGTGAATCATCAAGTTAATCAGGGCTTTTATGGTAAATGGTTAATCGCCCCAAATAGTCGGATTAATTGCTTAACTGTTTCATAAAAATTGTTCATCAATTATTTAATTAATAAATAAATATATAGAGGGTGAAATTCATTAATATGTATCAATTAAATTAAACTGAAGCACTTGTCGCATTATTATTACCAGTATCATCATTACAAAGTAAAGCACTAAACAAAAATTTTTTTGCCAAATTAATCGGTTCCTATTTTAAATAACTTTTATATTTAAAAATAAAAAAAGTTGATTTGGGAAGTAACGTAAGTGTACTTGGAACTTGAATTCTGCTCACTTTATATCTAATACTTACATTTTTATCCAAATGATACGCTATAATATGTGAATATGTTGTATGGAACTTTTAAGGAATCTCCGGTCATAAAAATACTTTTGGAGCTAAGAATGTTTTCACTTTTATATGCTCCTTTGGGGTCGTTCGATTGTTTGATCTGCAAATTATTCGATCTCATATTTATAACAAAGTTTCAAGCTGTTGAAAATACGCTTTCGGTCTGGACAAAAATGATGCGTTGCATAAATTCCTAATAATTATGGTACCATATCCCCTGGTACAAAACCCTAGAAATCCCTCGGACTCTCTGAAAAAAGAACTGGACAGAAATTCCTCGAAAAGACTCTTAGTTAGCTACCACATTATCTATTTTGTTGTTAACATCCCTGCTGTAGATCTTTGCACAATTGAGCTAGTTTTTCAAAATTGGTCGATAATGCTTTAATTTATATTTGCCAAAACGTTTAACATAATGTTACTATATAAACTTAAAATTGGACTTTTTATAAGAGCAGTGATAGTGACAAAGTATGTCTCCATATTTTTATTTAAGAACTATTCTATAGGATTTAGAAATAAACGGACAGCAGCATGGATGAAGGTACATCAAACGAATATAAATTAAGTCGAAAGTATGCTCACTAATAAAGTGTTTCCAAACATAAGCTTTCTCTGCAAGTCGATATGTGTAGTTTTTCTTTAAAATTCTAATCTAGGGCTTTGTTCCATATATCGGGTGTTTTTTTATAGAGTGATGCAAGTTTAAATCATAATAAAACATAGTAATATATTTGATATAAATGAAACGGTCTTTATTAGATAGAAAATTTTATGACATTAATGTTTAAATATGATTTAGGTCATGTGACCGCTACGGCTGGCGCGTACAAGGCGCAAACTGGAACAGATATGGGTCAATGACTCCGCCAGCCCACACAGCGCACCAAACAGTATTTTTCTGTGGATGGAATGGTGTTTTGGTGCTTGTGGATTCTCCTCACTCCAAATGCGACAATTCTGTTTATTTACGTACCCATTCAACCAAAAATGCGCTTCATCGGAAAATAAAATTTTGAATGAATTTAGAATTTTGAAGTGCACGACAAGTTTTACGAACAGAACCATTATTTTGATTAAAAATTTCCACAATGTGCACGCGTTGTTCTGGTGTACGTCGATCCATAATGAAATGTCAAAGAAAACTAAAGAAAAATCAATTATCAACTGTTAAATGGGTAGTCAAATAAAGCAGTGATGCCAACTCAAAGTTGTATCACTCTAATAAAAACACCCTTTATTACAGTTACTGTTTGTACTATTGTATTTATTTCTGGTGGCAACATTTATTCATTCGCACTTCACAAATATTAGTCTCCTTTAAAAGTAAATATAATACATAAAACAGAATTTTCCCATTGACATCTGCATGTTTAAAATGCCCTTCGGGGGAATTTATTGCCAAACGTTCATTTATTATAAATTTATATCTACCACTTCTTTAGATACAAAATCTAAAGACCGATTATAATTGCTCACGACTTGCAATTCTTTTTGTTAATATTTTCACTGGTTGACTGGCCATAAAATATATGACGACGGTTCCTGGTGCATAATTCGTCATACAACAAAAGACATCAAATGATAACAACAAAAAATAAAAAATTAATATAAGACACATAAAATGGGCAAGAACTTAAACAAAGAGGCGCACATCCATGGAAGATGTCAAAGAATGTACTTTTTGTTAGGAGTTCGTAAAAACGCACATGTCAAAATAATGCACTTCATATTTTACAAGAGCAGGGCGAAACAGTTAGTTTGGTCTTTGTCGGCCAATAAAAAATGCAATTTCATATACATATATATAAATAAATACCAATCAAAAACTAGATAAAAAAGAAATTTATTAACTGACAATTTGTTAGTAAATTGTTAGTGGCGTATTTACCAAAACACATGGAATGTTGTTTCGTTTGATAAAACAAAATTGTAATGATGATATTGAGTACGCCTTCCTTCATTATGGTTGTTGTGAATTGAAAGCAGCGGCAAATACCAAGAACTGTTCAGATATTGTTAAGTCTTACAACATCTACTTCTTACGCAACAGCAAAAACAAAGATAGATGACAAGCATTGAATTTACAATGTGATGCTCGTACTACTGTAATATTAAATAATACAAATCAGTAAATGGCTTTTATATGCTCATATTTTTCACTTACTAGGGTTTTTCTACATTGAGCAAACATAGAAAAAAGCGCGACGGAAGTACTTTTTTCTGATTCCACTTCGAATGTCTCATTTACAAATTTGTAGGTGTACAAGTTGAAACGAAGCTTAATTTCAAGTGATAAGATGAAGCAAATGTTAACTTGCACAGTGAGTTTTTATACAGAAATAGTATTTATCGTAATTGAATATGTGTGTGCCGAAGTATATTTTCAAAATATTTACTGGCCAAGATTAATGCTGGCACTATGGCTTACTAGGACAGTGAATTTAACACTGTGTGCAGTTGAGTTTCCAGCTTCAAGTACCTTACAGGTGAATGCTATGTTGCATTTATCATATTGACTTTCCTTGTTCTTATCTTTCTATTATTTTAGAGAATCGCTAGTAGCATAACAACTTTTCCACCCAGCAGCCAACAAAACAAGGTATGGGAGTCAGCGAGTTGCATAGATGTTTCATGTTCATAATCGTCCTACCTAGAGAATTATTCTGGATGTGTGGTCCACTTTTATAGGTTTTCTAGTTCTAATAAAACCCTACTTAGAAAACTTCGTTCAATTATCGAAGATATTACGGGGGTCAAAAGCAACAAAAAAATAATAAAGTTATAAAATAAATAGTTTTATAGTTATTATTTTATAAAAATAAACCTCAATGTTATAACTAAAAATAAAAAAATAGTAATCAATTTCCCTGTCCATATCTCGGTTTTTTAAAACATCAAATCTATATTCCATTAAATTCCCCTTTACATTTTTTCAAGTTCTATTTAACACTTCTAACAGTTTCAATTAACTCTGCTAAGAAAACTGTCGGCTAATGTGGATAGTGTCTTCCCTAGGGACATCATCATCAGACTCATATAATGCTGGGCTCTGATATTTGTTTTTTTGTGTTGCATTTCAAAAAAAGGTTTCTGGAGGAAAATAAAGAACATAAGTGCACTTAAATCCTCCTTATATAATCCTTAGATATTTTATTAAATTATTTGTATTATTGGTGTTCTTCAATGTATGAAAACAAAATTAAAAATTTCCTCAAGCTGTAGCCACTTGCAACGGTTTTAATGTTTTCACAATAATTTTTATGTATGGAAGAAGTAAAAAATATCTTAAAACTCAGCAAAATATATTTGGGGGATTCACACTGTAGTCATAAAGTCATAAGTCATAAAATAAAAGCACGAAATATATGACTAGTGTGAACAACCCGTCATAACTTAGTATGCAATTTCAAACATCGATCAGCTGATATGAAATCAACACATATGTAATTAGATGTTATCAAAGCAAAAGATAATTAAGATAATTGTAATAAAGTTGTTTTAAAATGCCAAAAATTCTAAAAACTCCATTTCTATTTAAAATTATTAAATTTGTCTTCTGGAGCACAGGAATATCCAAATGAATTTGTATATATTAACTAAAACAGCTGCTGCTTTGATATGAGCTGAATAATTTTCTTTTGCCGCGGAATACGGAAAAACGTTTATTGGCTGCCTGCTACGTAAGTTAAACGAGAATAAATTTTCACATGTATATATTTAGTTTTTGCGATTTAGTTCTCTTTTAATATTGTTTATGTTATAAAAATGTGATTTAATGTACAGACATATAGGTATGAATAATAAACAAAACAAAAACATACTTGAACGAGTGCTATTATTTTATGACTTTTTTGTATGCAGCACAACAGCAACTTTTTTAAACTGGTCTAAAATATTATGACTTTATGACAATATGACTAAATAGCACGAAGTGTGAATACCCCAATTATATTTTGTTTGGTCGTTAATCAAAAATAGAAAGTTTTCAGTTAATCAATCAGTTAATAGGTAATATGAGGAGCGCTATACATTCGCAATTCGACCATGAAATCATACATATGTATAACACAACCATATGCTAAGGCAGGTCAGAAAAATAAAGTCACATAGTCATGAACGCGAGATACTCATCGACGCACTACCCTCGGTTTGGTAGTGTATGACACTATTTCACTCATAGTATCTTTCAAAAACATGTTATGGATTGTGGCGGGGTGCAAAGCTGTCAAATGTTACAACTTCTCTAGAGCTCTATTGAGCCACCATAGACACCATACTGTACCAAGTGTTACAGATCTCCTCGCGCCAATTGACTTCAAGATGAATTCCCACTATTTTCCTCAACTTTGGTAAGCTTACAATCCAATATATTTTATCGAGAAAACCTAATAATATCAGCATTTATCATTCGACATCAATCACCTATGGGTGAGGACCAAAATCAAAGAGCAAAACATTAACGGCCAATTAATGGCAAACAAGCATTTTGATATTCTTGACAACTTGAAGTTGGTCGGACTCAACACATTTTTCATTCTCAAAAAAAGCATTGAAGTACCTCGCTTTTCAAATTGGTTTCAGCCATATTTTATACCATCTGATTTCATACTGTTTAAAGCACGTAAACCCTATTGCAAATCCACTACAAATTCCAGGCCGGAGCCCCAGAGGATCGCACAGTGCATTACAGAGAGAACTCGCTCTTTATTCGACAGTTATCATGTGGTATGCACTCGTACATTTAGTGTAAATTATTTGAGCCACTGTCTTAGTTAATTTATCAAACATTTGCTTTCTTTGTTGCGGGTTAAGTACTTCTGTTTGCCTGTATTACTTTGGTTATTACATCAAATCCTCAGAACACTTAAACCTAATTCCAATATAACAAAATCTCTTAGCTAAAAGTTTATGAAAATTTCAAAAACCAATTTAGAATTACAAAGTAAATGGGAGAGGAGACTTGGAATTAAACAAACAAAATCTATTTGATTCTATTGTACAGGATTAGATATAAGATATATAGTCTTTATTTGTCTACATCCAATTACCAATTGAATCCTGTCACATAATTCGAGCATATCTGTTTATTTCAATATAGGTATAGAAGTATATTTTTTCTAATGCCTTCCTACAAACCACAGTTTTCATTTGGAAGATTTGAAACGTTTGTTTGTAATATTCAGCCTATTTATTTGCACGACTCTGTGTACTTTTCCATTTAACAGTATTTCTAAAGAGTGTCCAATATTTAAGTGCCATTTTTTATCTGAAATTTGTATTCTAAACTTTTAAAAAATAATCTTGACCGAAAATAACATTTCGAGCTTAATGGCTCGAAATAGCTCGAATGATTCACAAGCAGAATTGTCTCATTTGGGCTGAAGAGAATCTCTTATCTTATGCACATACTTCCGAAAACCATCTGAGAATTAACAATTTGCAAATTACAAATTATTTTCAAAAATCACATCAGAGTAAACATAGTAAATTGGTAAAGCACCAATGAAATGCATATAGACGTTGCTTGACCACCCAACAAATAAATTTCATTTTTATAATAGAATTATGACAATATGTCAAATATAAAATTTCATAATAAAAATATGTTTAATATCGGAAAAAGTCCTTGTTTATTACAATAAAAATCATACCTCAATTTTGGACACCCTCTATTTAGTAGGGTGCAGGTGTATCCAAAAATAACAAACTCACCCTAAACATTGAAATATGCATCAAAGGCTCAAGCAATAGGAAAAATTAGGCAAAACCATCTGAAGGTGAACATCTTTGCCATATAGCAAAGGATATTACAAAATAAAGAATACTTAAAAACTCGATACATAATGTCAGGGGGCAAATTACGGCATTCGATATCAATCGCAATTTGTATTTAAATTGTTTGTGAAATTTCGTTCGATGTCGAATATGGTAATTTTACCGTGGTTTGTGCTAAATAAATCAATTGCTTCGGATCAAATTAAATTAATTCAATAGCAAATACACATCTTTGAGTATCAATTAAAATTCTCGATCACTCAAATATTACGTTTATTAAGTAAAAATAATTAGTGTTTTATAATATTAAAAAAAATTAGCTCCATAGTAAGTACATAGATGGTTAGACTTACTGGCAACAGATCAAACTTCATAAAATTTCAACGCCGGGATAAATCTGTTAGTATGACCTCTGGTATGATACAAAAAATTTACAAATCGGTCTATAATACAATAATCGTCAGAAATCATGAATCTGAAAATGGTGTGATGCACATAAATAAATACTCATTTAATAATTTAAAATGTTGCTAAAAACTTAATAAAATACTTTCTTAAATTTATGCACACCCTACAGATCCTACTTGAATGCTTGTGGGTTACAGGCAGCCACGTATACCAACCAACCAATGCAGACCCATAATTATGCCTAATTTCAATAATATCTGTATTGAAAAGCGAAATTGTGGCATTCAGACGAGTAAATTTTTAGTTTAATCTTAAATGTATTAAACATTAATTACATACAATAAACATTTTCTTAATCGCAAAGCTTTGTTTTTAAACAAATCTAACTAAGATTTTCTGTTTTTAAGCCCACATATAAAACCCATCCTCCTTTAAGGACACTTGAGAGGTACCAAAAACATCCACAAAGCACTAAAATTGCATCACTGTCTATGTATTAATCATCGTAAGTTTATATGTATCCATGTATCTATTCAAATATTATCTGCAATGAGGTCGTTGATACCGTTTGCCCTTTTGGCTCAGTTGGTTGGAGTGTTGGCTGACAGATGGGGGCTGGCGTTTTGTATTTATAAATTAGTCTCGTGAGTGTAATTTTATTAAATCAACTGAAATTTGCAATATTTGCTGCGTGTCCTTTCTCCCCAGACTTTACAACTCACAATTTCAACTAGGAAAATGTTCAAATATTGGCTACTACAGCAGCAAAAATTTTAAAGCAGTTGTAGTTGTTGTAGCACTTTTTGGCATTAACTTTAATACAAGCAAAATTTTTACAAAGCACAAAGAGGGCGGAGGTTTGTTTGTTCCGTCATTATCAAGAACAGAACGTTACACCAATGGTGGAACAACATCGATTTGAGGGTGTTTATATTGTGTTTTGCATCGGTTTTTTTATTCCTGGATTAATATGATATATTGTTTTTCGCTGTTGTCTAAATTGGTTTTTACTTGTAACAAATAACAGAAAAAAACAATGACAACAACAAGAAAGGTGGAATAATATCAAACACAGAAAGTTGGGCAAATTCAGAAAAACAAAACCATATTCTTTATGATAATATTGGGAACATATGTAAACATTTGATCTGGATAGGGATAATAATTTTTTTTTCGGTTGCTGATTTCAGTAGGACTAATTAAATTTGCTTAAAGCGATGAAGGAACTGGAAGCTAGATTTCGGAAAATTCTCAACTGTTTGTTTTAAACTTTCCAGTATTGGACTGTACGTCAATAAGTAAAATCGTGAAGTTATGTTAGGATGAAGTCATACATGTATTCTATCAGAGCTACTTGTACAAAATATTGCAAAAAAAACTTTTATTTCTACTCTTTGAGCTTAACTTTCGTTATTTACAACAGATGTACTAAACGACTTGTCACGCTATATCTAAATTAGAACGTCGATCATATTCCAGATCGCTTGATATTTACAAAAGTTATAAAGACCGAAAGAACGGCTTACGTAGTAAAATTGGAGAAGCGGAAATGTTTCCACATATGTCTTGGGTTCTTTGAAGAGAAAGTCCTATTGAAAGACAGCAAAATGGAGAATAAATAAACGAAAAATATATTCGTTTCATTTATTAAGTTTTATTCACAGAAAAAAATCGTTCTATTTCCAAATAATATAGCATTTTATTTCAAACAATTGGGTATTTTTTATTTTATTTGTTTAATCCCGCTCGATTGACCAAAAAGTTTACTACATTTATGTATACATACAATTTTACACAGTTAGGAACATAATCAGTATATGTTTTATAATATTAACATTTACAGGATAACCAATAAAACTGTCCATAATTTCCATAATTCGTTTGAAGGCAGTCAAGATAAAGAAGTGTATAGTTCCGAGTAGATTTAAGAGGAATATTTAAGGTGATATTCATCGGCAGGAAGTCTGAACAAATAGAAAAGCTACGTTTAGCTTTATTCGTCTACTCTCCAACGATGGCAAATTAACAGCGAGTCTTGCCGAATGTGGCGGAAGATTAACATTTGGGTTACATGTGCAGTTTCGCAGACAGAAAAATAGAAATTGTTTTTTAACAGACTCAATTCGGTTCTTCTGGTATGCAGTGTATGGGTCTCAAACAATGCATCCATTTCTATCATAGACAAATGATGTCTATAATTGTTTGGTTATTACAGGATCAGTAAACGTTTGATGAAAGCAAGCACACCACGAACCTTATTTACCATCATAATGATATGCTTATTAAAATTTATTATACAATCAGGAGAACGCCTAAATCAAGAATCTCCATAACTAATTAAGTCGATTACCAACCAAATATAAAGGGTAATTATCATGCCAATAACGTGAAAACCGCATATGCTTGCATTTCATTAAGTTAAGGACCATCATGTTACAGGAGGAGAGATGTATACGGTTTTCCCAGATATAACTTTTGCTGGTAAACCATAAAACTTCTTAGCGAATCTCTGAAATAACAGAACAACAGGAGTCCTTACAAAACAATTAAAAGGTAGGTTCACCTACATAGATCTGGTAGAAGGCGAACGGGCCCCTAAGCTTCGGTAGGGAAAACAAAATCTATAGAATGTCAAAACCAAGTTTAGTTTGCTTTCAAGCCTGGTCCACTAACATATCTAGAATACTGGCTGGGGTCTCCTTCTGGACTCCATGTGGTCACCGTGGTTTGATACCATGAGTCACTGGTACGAGCTGTCAGATATAGCCTTATGGCCCGGCGGACCAAAAATATGATTCGACCTCGGCCTCGGTGGATAGTCTCTGTGTATTGTTACGAAACAAGCTATGCTACAAAGGGGCTTCTGCTACTGACGTATTAAGGGTTTAATATAGACTTGAACACCTAAAGAAGGTATATGTGCATATCGCTGTAGTGTTAGTAGACGCTTAACTTTGGTAAGTGGTAGGACGATTGTCAGGGTAACCCAAAATGGCAGTAACATGTTTTTCCATCAGTCATTCATATTAGAATGAACTGTATATGATCTGCATTACTGCACGGTCGGTCAATCGAAATTTTCACTGGCCGATAGTGATTGATACTAGCGTGTACTAGAGAGCAATGCGTTGTATCTGTATAATAGCAAAATGAAATAATAAAAACCCCGTTATTACGAATTGTCTCTCTTCTCATATTTCGCATCTCTTCCTAACACACTTCTAATACAATTCATTGCATTAGTGGGGATCCCAATGAATATCGGCCTTTGTAAAATATATTGTGACTCTCTAATTTCATATGTATGGATAAACAAAATTTCGTTAAGACCAGTGTAAATGCTCAACGGCGTCTGTTATATCAGATTACCCTCCATACCACACTAGGGAAGAATAAGTGATATTATGCATAGAGACTAACGCCGTAGTCTAGATTGTCTATTTGAGATGATATTTTATAACAAAAGTAAGAGAAAGTTTAAATTTTATTCACAAGACTTTTATTGGGTTGTATATATATAAAATTAATTATGCAGTTTAAAATTTGCTTTTACGGATAATTTCTCTCAAGAAAACTTTCGCATTAAATTTATTTTAAAAAAACGTTACACAACTGCAGTCACAGAAATCTCTTTTAAAATTTAAATGAAAAATTAAATGAGTATGATCTGGGAGCATATATGGATGGATCTATAATTTACTTTCTTGTTTATTTTTTGTGAGGGTTGTCTAGATGATGAAAACCATTTGTTTTACAGCAAATGAAAATATATTTTCTTTAACTTTTTGTGAGCTAAATTACATTTTTCTTTGCCGTTTTAATAATTTATTATACAAGAGAAACAAACAGCAAAGAGTAAAATTTTTGCGTTAGTGAAAATGTAAAACTGAATAAAATTATTTGCAAAATAAAAAAGGAGATGGGTAAAACTAACAACAACCTGTGCATTATAATTGAAGTTGGGCGACATTATAATCTTTGCAGCCAACATAGGACGGGATGAAATCTGAGCAAACCTAAAAGGAGCTGGCAGCAAAACACCGTAGCACCGTTGGAATTAATGGGTTCATCTGCAACTAACGACCCTTTTGCACACGTATAATCTAACAAGAAACATATCAAACAGACATACACTGAATTAGAATCTACGCAAATGATAAATAAAGAAGACTCATATAAGAAAATGGTGACAACAAATGGGCGCGAATACAGACACTCAATGTTGCTGAATTCACGAATTGCTAAAACACCCTATTTCGATTAAACAGCTAAGTTCAGTCAAGGTTTAACTAACATTTAAAAACATTCAAAGAAGGTGGTTGAAAGTTAATTTTACCAAACGGGGGTAAATAAAAAAAATAATGAGAATTGACAAAATTTATGCAAAATTATGTTTCAATTAAATGTAACAAATAAACATTTAAGCCAGAGAATTTAAAGAATATATTCTTATCCGAATACTGGCAGACACAAGATTCATTAAAAAAAGAAAGCTTCTGTCTTTTACATTGGGCTTATTTATTGTATGTAGTAAACTTGTCTAAATTTTGCTTTTGCTTGATTGTGTCTGTATTCATTTATTTTAAATTTCAGTATGAATCTTGTGCTGCAAAAACAACTTTTATAGTCCTAACTGGAAATGGAACTTTAAAAGATTGCACTACTATCTTAATTTATTTTTTGTATAGCAACTAATTACAAATGGGTCATTTTCTTATCAGCTGATGGAATTTTGTAATAACGTACTAAGCTATAGAGGATTGTTCACACTAGTCAAAATTGTGACTAACGAAATGAAACTAGTTCACAGAAGACAGTGATCCGGTCGATATGTTGCTTTAACAGGATAGTGCTACGTCATATTGTTGCGGTGTTTAATGTAAAAACTCTATTTTATACCATGCAACCTGGAAGGTCCCTAAGGAATCGCAGGCTTAGTTTATTTAATTTATTATTTAACTTAATGAGCTTACACAAAGTGACTCCCTTTTTACTTTCTTAAAACTAGCTATTTATACTTAATAATTTACCAAAAACGTACATGTCATCTATTCTTCATATTAATGTAACTAGACGGTTAGCAAATTTCATATTTGCCTTTAGTTAGCTTTTGATCCAATTGGTTTTGCATTTTGCATTGCACAATTTATTAAGAATTTCGCAATTAACCAAGCGAATGAACTGTTTATTGCTATTTTAAAAAATTAGTGCAATGTGAATAGGAGAGTTGTTCAATTTTAATTCACAACAATATACAGAAACAGCATCGATCCAAAATGTAATTAGCAACCATCCAAAATTATGACAGCTCTCCATTACACGGTGTGGGATAAGCGAAAGCATTATTTGAGCTGTTATTTTTTAAAGTAATAAAGTCCAATTCAAAATAAAATGAGTTAAAGTTAACTTCAATTAAATGTTCCTTCGTCGGCCCTGTAGCAAAAATTAGCCGGCGAAGTAAAAGGTTGAAATAGCTACAAAAAAACTGTCAATCTTCTCATCTTTCCTCATCTGTCCCCTTAATACTATCCCCTCGTTTTCAGTTCCGGCGCAATGCATTGCATATGTAGGGGTCATCCCCTGAGTGCTGGTCCTACTCCTAAAAAAAAAAAAAAAAAAAAAAAAAAAAACTTGGGCATAAAATAATGATATTTGCGAAGTGGTATGGTAATATATATATATATATATATATATATATATGTAAAGGGTGTTTTTTTATGAAGTTTTTTTTATACGAATCACTCTGTTGTCTGACAGCTGTTTTGACAGTTTAAAGTGACGTCTCTACTCAGTATTGTTTGGAAAATCATCATGAACAGGTTAACTCCAGAACAACGCTTCCAAATCGTGGAAATTTATTTTCAAAAACAGTGTTCAATTAAAAATGTTTATCCGCTTTTTTACCGCAAAATTCTCTTCAGTGATGAGGCGCATTTTTGGTTAAATGGATATGTCAACAAGCAAAATTGCTGTATTTGGAGCAAAGATAATCCACACGCCGCACAGAGGGGTATTTGGCCAATCTAGGCGGCCAAAATTATTTTGATTGAATTTTGTAAGCAAAATATTTAGAAAAGACATGTTGTGGCATTTAAAATTGTAAATTTATATAAACAAGCAAAAATACGTATTTCATGTTTTTCGGCAGCAGCTATATTAGCAATTATTGATGAAATATTGCAGATTTCGGAAATTCGTAAAACGTCTTCACGAACTATGAATTTGACCTTTGAAGAACCTAGATTTGGAAACAAAAAATATTGTAAATGCTAAATTTTAAAATGAAATGTGTAAAAGAAGTGTGCAATAAAGCAGCATGTACAGTAAAGCATCACAATTTTTGGTACATTTTTCAGCAGTAGCATACTTCAAAGGGCTATAAAATAGTCATCCGCACATATCCGCAGCCAATTTTTTTTTTCCAAACCATGAAATATCAATTAACACACCCGAGCGAGAATCTGAGTTGCGTTAAGTGGTGTTATACAACTTTATGACTATAGTTAATTTTTTTAATCAATTAAAATTAACAAAAATACCATAATTTTCAATGTAGCTCTGCCGGTACCAGAATATATTATATTCCTATTAAACTATGTGAATTATATCATATTTACCTGCATTACAATTATCCATTTTAATAAAATTCATAAACTGAAAACACGCTTTTACTCAAGTTTTTTTCACGTTGACTTGTCTCAAACACAGCAAAAAAGCATATGCCCAATTAGCAACACGAAACTTTGACTGCGTGGCGAGAGCGAACGAAAGCAAAAAGGAATTAAAAAATAACGGGATCTAGTCCAGCATTCTATTCTCTTCACCCTACGGTGGGTAGTTAAAGAAAAAGTGAGTTTTGAAAATTCGAATTTTGGCCGCTTAAATTGGACAAATACCCCTCTGTGCGCCGTTCAAAAATTACCAATGCATTCCGATAAATGTACTGTTTGATGCGGTCTATGGGCTGGTGGAATCATCGGTCCTTATTTCTTTAAAAATGAGGAAGGACGACGCGTTACCGTGAATGGAAATCGATACAGAATCATGATCAATGAATTTTTGGTGCCAAAACTTCAAGATATGGATGTAAACGAAATGTGGTTTCAACAGGATGGTGCCACTTGTCATACTGCGGGCGAAACAATGGACTTATTGAAAGAACATTTCAACGACAATATTATTTCGAGCAATGGACCGGTGAATTGGCTTCCGCGTTCGTGTGATTTGACGCCACTCGATTATATTTTGTGGGGATACCTGAAAACATTGGTTTACGTGGATAAACCAGCAACGATTGACGCTTTGGAAACCAGTATTCAACGTATCATTGCTGAAATACGCCCTCAAATGCTTGAAAAGGTGGTCGAAAATTGGACCACCAGAATGACCTTTGTGTAAAATAGTCGTGGTGGCCGTATGCCCGAAATTATATTTAAATGTTAAATGACCAGAAATTATCTACCACATACAAAATTTTTTTTTGGCCATGTAATAATTTGGCATGTGTTTTATTTAAATTTCAAATCAGCAAGCTCTTATAAAAACACCCCTTATATATATATATATATATATATATATATATATATATATATATATATATATTCTGTGTGTGTGTTTGCGTACGTGTGTACGTATGTGACCCGCTTATAACTTTTGAATTGAATTGAACCAAGTCGCGTTCCAAAGGGTTCTTTCAAACTTATGTTAACTAAAACCGGTTAGGACCGATACATTTTCAGATATATCAAACAACTTACGAAATGTAGTTTCAAATGAGTTTTTTTTAGAATGACTTTTAAGTGGTCTTTTCGATCAATTTCAGAAACTAATCAGCTCTTGACATACAAAAACTACTTCGGAACTTGGCATCGTTATTCCACGTTATGATATGCTTAAAATTAGCGGGAAGTTGCAGAGATAGCCTGTAGGGTCAACCGTTTTCCATAATTTTTTAATAAAACCAGGCAGGTAGTGCGTTACATTAGTAAAATGATAATTAAGTGCAACTTCCATGAATAGCGGGCTATGAGAAACAATTGAAAGCGTTATATTCGACCGGGTCGAATCTTAAATACCCTCCAAATATTTAGTAAGTAAATTTAAAATGTTTAACTTGGTGGAACAGAGTTACTCCATATAATATCGTACGTCAACGCTCTCTGAAGGGTGGCCCAAAAAAAGATTTCCACAAACAAACGTATGGGCATTGCTAGACCATCTTAGACTTCATCAATTCCGTGGGGTAGATATTTCACCTTTGCCATAAGACTCCAAAAATAAATGAATGTTATAATTAAATGTAAAATTTATGTATAATTTTTAATAAATTTTTTTATAGGGTCATTTAGGGGGCAAAGGGGGAGGAAGAAGGGCAGAGGAGTACCAGGTTTCGTCTCAGCCTCGTCATTTAATTAAAAATTTTATTTTTAAGGAATGTAGGTTTAAGTAAATAATTTATTAAATTTTTACACAATTTTAGCATGTAATAGCTCCCACTGCAGGGGGCGGGGTCCAAAAATTAATTTTTTTGATTTTATGGATTCAAGTTTAAGGTGTTGGATCTCCTTTGAAAAAAAAATATATCGTTCGCTTAACAAAATTACAAACAAATTTTTTATATTATGTTGTTTTTTAGAGGTTGGTTTAGTTCTTCTTATGGAAACTTGTTTCCGTCTGGCCCGATTCAGCCCATTTACGAAATCGACCTGAGCTATCATTCAGTATATATTTTTACCAAATTTCAAGAGTCTGTCTCTTTTTGTTTGGGCTGAATCGTGATTTCCACAGATGGAAGCACGGACATGCTCAGATCGTCTATATATATACTTTATGGAGTCCAGATGAATATTTCGCTGCGTTACAAATGGAATGGCAAAGTGAATATACCCTCCAATTCTTTTTTGGAGAGTATAAAAAACTGCGAACGAAAATTACGACGATGCTCAGGTGAGTCAATAGAATTAACTACACTAGTCACTAGTGTCTGTTAACTACGTTAGTTTTTCTCTCCCTCCTTCTCTCTTTCGTATTCTCTCCCTCTTCTTAGCTAGTATAGAAGCTGGTTACTAGAGATTCTAGTCAGCAAAAATAGTGGAAAACATTCATTTAGATCTTCCTTTGCAGAAAGTGTGATTGCCGGTTTTGCTTCTGCAAAGCCATTGCTTTATTTATGTCACAGCAAATTCCCTTTATAAGAGGACCGGTTTCGGAATCTAGCCATTCCTAGTAATGCGGATGATAGCACATATGCGAAGTAGGTTCTTTTACGAAAAATATTAAATTGTACGTAATAAAAATCATACAGTAACCAAAATATTCGCTCCTGCTTTATATGCATTTTGTTTTAGTACCATCGAAATGCTATTATTGTTGAGGCAGGTATAATTTGAAATTTTTAACAGATCTTTAAAAAAAATAGATAAATTTAAAACAAAGCTTAACGAAATCATCTGCTTCTAAAATGTATCCAATCACGCCTATGCGCTAGTAATGCAAAAAAAGAAAGAAACCAATATTTAAAGACCTGGAAAACATTCATTATTTTATAAAAGAATCGCACAATAATTTTTCGATGAACAGAAATAAACCCATTTAACACTGCTGTTGCCACAACTTCATCATATCATTTCACTTAAAATATGGCTCCTTCAGTTAAAAATATATATAGTATATAAAGTTTCTCTTTAATTTTCACACTTAGAATAACAAGGCGTACAAAAATGCAAATTCTAATCAATTTATTCAAATTAATATAAAGAATGCATTTAACTGAAACAGTACCAAAAACAACAATAAGCTTTTGTCATGGCAACGCAAGGGATCAAAAACATCTGTGATTTGTTGTAATTTAACAGGGATCAACTGACGGGTGGAGAGTTCCAAATATGTAAATAAAAAATACTTTTTATAATGGTGAGATTTAAAAATGTCATAATATTTCCTATTCAAATTCCATTTTGTGTGTCTGTGAGGTAAAAGGGTCATTATTAGTTAATTTTTTGAACATAAACAAGTAAAAACGTTATATTCGACCGAGTCGAATCTTAAATACCCTCCAAATATTTAGTAAGTGAATGTAAAATGTTTAACTTGGTGGAACAGTGTTCCACCAAGTAGGGCAGAAATCGGCAGTCATAAAGCTCTAAAAATAAATGCTTGGGATGATTATATACAAAATTTAAAACATTTTTTTTTTTTTTTTTTTTTTTGGTAAGGTCATGTAGAGGGTGAAGGGGGAGGAGGGGGTAGGGCAGAGTAGTACCAGGTTACGTCTCAGCTTCGTCATTAAGGCTTAAAAATGTAATTTTTAAAGAATGTAGGCTTTAGAAAAACAATTTGTTAAACTTTTACACTATTTTTGCATATAATAACGCCCACAAAAGTGAGCGGGTCCAAATTTTTTTTTTATTTTATGGCTCCAGGTTTAAGGCGTTGGACCATATTTGACATAAAAATATATCATTTGCTTAACAAAATTACAAAAAAACTTTAAAAATTTTGTTGTTTTTTCTGGGTTGGTTTAGTTCTTCTTAGGGGAACTTTTTTCCCTGTTGCCCGAACAATAACCTGCTCTTTGAACATAACCTGCTCTAGGCTTCAAAATATATCTATAAAAAAATTTAAGGGTCTAGCTCTTTTCGTTTGGACTGAATCGTGATTTCCACAGACGGACGGACGGTCGGACGGACATGCTCAGATCGCCTTAGATTTCATCACTGATCAAGAATATATATACTTTATGGGGTCTGACATGGATATTTCGATGCGTTACAAACGGAATGACAAAGTGAAATTCTTTTTTGGAGGGTATAAATATATAAAATTAGCAATTTAAATAACATTAAACAAGTGATTTTGAAAAGCCTTTCAAAGTAATATGTATGTACTATAATTATTATTTGCATCTTTTAAATTATATAGTTATAATACTCACGGAATTTTAATTCAAGTCGGTATGAAAAAATAAAATTATAGAAAAGAAACTAACAGCAACATTTATCTAAACGATTCCAATAATACATTTAAATTGAGCCTCCGTATGTACTGCTACATGAAGAACGTGTCCGGAATAACGATGATTTGATTTTATTGTTTAGCCTTTTCGTTCCTCAAATGGTTCTTATTATGGACCATCATATTTTGTATATGCCTCAAACTCTGGAAAAAAGCAGTTGCTATGGCTTCACTATGTAAAACCCACCCACGCTTAAATTTATGAAATAAACTTGCCTATGTAGTAGATATACAGTGAAAAGTAAAACTTACGACACAAGTCAAAATTTTTGAAAATCATGAAGTCTTTAAGTGAATACTTGCTTATACAGAATTTATTTCCATTTTGCAAATTCTCCTGAGGGAAGTGAACAAATAATCGATTTTTGTTTTATCCAGTTATTTTGTTCTTCTTATTGATTTTTATAAAAAGAGATTTTTAATAAATCTATTATACGTTACATTTTTTAATAGAATTTTTGTAAATGTTTTGTATATTAAATATGAAACCAAAGGTGTGACATTTTATGCATTTTTATACCCTCCAGAAAAGAATATGGAGGGTATATTCACTTTGTCATTCTGTTTGTAACGCAGCGTAATATCCATCTGAGACCCCATAAAGTGTATATATTCTTGATCAGTGATGACATCTAAGACGATCTGAGCATGCCCGTGCGTCCGTCTGTGGAAATCACGATTCGGTCCAAACGAAAAGAGCCAGACTCTTGAAATTTGGTGTAAATTTATCTTGAAAAAAACACAGGTTAAGTTCCGAAATGGAGTAAATGGGGCAAGAGGGAAAAAAGTTCCCCTAAGAAGAAACAACATAATACAAAGGTTTTTAAAATCGTTTATTCGACATATTGTCTCAATTAAATTAGTGCTTTTTGTTTGTTATGTGGTCAAGTATGTCTATATGCCTGCATTTCATTGGTTCTTACACCAAATCGTCAGTAGACTTTAACCTAAAAAAATCTACTGATGCTTTGGTGTAAGAACCAATAAAATGCAGGCATATAGACATACTTGACCACATAACAAACAAAAAAGCACTAATATAATACTAAAGTGTTTTTGTAATTTTTTTAAGCAAATGATATACATATTTTTATGTCAAAGAAAGTCTATAAGTATAAATATTGTAAATAAATAAACGATTAAAAAAAAAGAAAAAAAGTCCAACGCGTTAAACTTGAAGCCGTTAAATATAAAAAAATAATTGTTGGACTCCGCCTCCTTTATTGGGCGTTATTATATGCAAAAATAGTATAAAAATTTAACAAATTGTTTTACTTGAGCCTACAATCTTTAAAAATAACATTTCTAAGCTTTAATGACGAAGCTCAGACGAAGCCTGGTTTTACTCTGCCCTACTCCACTACTCTGGCCTACCCCTCCTCCCCCTTTGCCCCCTAAATGTTCCTATCAAAAACAATTTTTTTTTTAAATTTTGTATTTAATTATCCCAAATACTTATTTTTAGAGTTTTATGACAAAAATGAAATGTCTCCCCCCCAGTCCTTGCCAGAGCAACCTCGACAAACTACAGTTTTGGTGCCCTCCAAAAGGAATTGGACCCCATAAAGTATATATATTATTCTTGATCAGTAATTGTCGTTTGTGGAAAATTTTATATAGTTTATTTGTCGACCCCGCCCCCTTAAGTGGGCGCTGACCGACGATATTATATAAAGAAACTCTGTCTCACCAAGTTAAACATTTTAAATCTACTTAATAAATATTTGAAGGCGGTTTAAGATTCGACACGGTCGATTATAACGTTTTTACTTGTTTTATACCCAACAGTTCATTTTATATTTATATTCTTGTTCAAATTTTTAACGATTTATGATAACAATCATTTATATTAGCTTTTTCATTGACTAAATTTAAATTGTAGAGCGTGATTTATTTTGTATTTTAATTTCAAGATCAAAGACAAATTTTTGCCACATTTTGTACTCATAGGAAGTATATTTGTCTGTATTGATAATTTATATACGAATAATTCGTATCTGTGGTTGCATTCGGGAATACCCCTAACACAGTCATTATTAACAATACAAAATTCGTCCTTATAGTTATTTTTTGAACATATTATAATAAATGGTTTTCATTCCAATAAGTTGCTCTTAATGTACTTTCACTAAACATCCAATGTATCTTCAGCAGCCATTTTTTGTACGTAGGGAAATCAATTATTTTTTCAAAAGTGTATTTTTTTTAATAAAATAAAATCAATTATTCAGTAATAGGTTTTTTTCTACTCCAGGTCACTTCACAACTTCTTCTTATGAGCGATTACATATTTCATCCCGAATAAAAAAATATTTTTATGTAATACTATATTAAACAAGTAAAAATGTTATATAGAATAATATTTATTTTTTGGGTTGGTTTTGTATGAGTTTCAAAACTTATTCCGTTGCGATTTTTGAAAATAATTTGTAATTTACAAATTGTGAATTCTCAGATGGTTTTCAAAAGTATGAGCATAAGATAACAGGTTTTTAAATTTTCAAAACTATGGTTAAAGTCTACTGATGATTGGTAAAGCACCAATGAAATGCATATACACATTGCTGAACAATCAACAAATAAATTTCATATAAAATAGAATTGTGACAATATATCAAATAAAAATTTCATGAAAAAAAATAAAATTATTTTATATAAGTTGAATTGGCAGAAACATTAAATGGTTAAAACACGGATTTGGAGTAAAAAATATGAATACGTTTATGGGGTTTCATGCCATAAATATCGAGTAACCACCTTACACATAACTAAACTTGGATGGAACCACTTCTTTCGCTCATTTTATAAAAAAATTTAGAATCAAACCCATTTATATTACATTGATTTGATCGTGAGTCAGCTTGGCTCAAGTCTATGACTATAGTTTATTTCTAGATTATTGGGTATGATGAGGATTTCTACTGAAAATAAAAATTTAAACTTTTCATGTAGCTGGAACTGATATATTAAGGAAGCTTTTTGTTTTTATCGAAAAGAATAATAAATATAATTAGTTTATAACATAATAATTAAGAATAATTAATTTATCGAAAAAAATAATTTTTTATACATTTCTTTTCGTGTTGACGAATATCAAAAATTGACTTCCGGCACATCGATATTGTACGATATTGCACACTATCTTGTGAAATACAATTTTTTATAAAAAAATGGGAAGCATATGGCAGACTGTTGTGCGCATTCAACACGCCAAATGCTGCTGGGTTAATAACAAAATCAGCGAATTCACTTACTAAACAGCAAATAATTGAGAAGTTCTTAGCCGCACGAAGTTTTAGCCCTACTGAGTGGTCAGTTTCTCGAAACTCGTTTATCGTAAAATTTTGAAACTGTATTTATGTCATTCATATCCGCAGGGAAAACTCTTATTCAAAAAATCATTTATTGAAAGCTTTGAGATCAAAAAGGGCATTAAGTTCTTTGTTGTCCAACCAACCAAAAACAACATTCAGGGCCCAGATATTAATAATTCGTTTTTAAATATTTTTTATTAGTTGCATACTGTTATAATAACTGGAAACAAAGATAAGAGAGAACTAAAAATGGCATTGATGGTTTCGTCTAAAATACACATGTATAAACATCGTAGTCGGCTACTATCTCCATTGGAAGTAATGCCAATGGAGATAGTTCCACTGGTAAGGTTCGGGGCATAAGCGGACAATTTCGTTAAGACGAATATGAACCTTTTGATGAACACAATTAAGCAATGAAACATCGGATCGCAGTTAAGCGATCAGCTTCCAAAAATAAATAACTAATTTTCAAAGTAAATCTGTATAATTTGATAGCGGTATTCAAGCGTTCACCGTCAATCCATCTTTAAAAAATTAAGAATTACATCCTTTGGGTCATATTGTACAAATAATAATAATAATAATAATAATAATATTAATAATAATAATAATAAAACATTTAAAAGTGTTTTATTTTTATAGAATCGCAGTAAAAATCAAAGCTATTAGATTTTGTCTTGCAAACCAAGTATCAATTAAGCTTTGCACAATGTAAGTATTGCAGCTCAGTCGAAGCGATTTATTTACATATAATCAAATTTTCTTCGAACAATTATTTACGAAAAAGTGCATGTTTTTTCTACTTATTTCTGCCCTTTTCTTCCATGTATATACTAACTTGTGATAGATGTCAGTACAGGAATTAACATTAAAGCGACTGGAGCAATGTGAAGCTCTCTTTCTCTCCCTTTTCTTACCAGTTGGCTTGTACCTGTCACATATTTTGTGTAGGACGTTTTTGTACCAAAGGATATAATTATGAAGTTTTAAATGAAATTTATTTGTTGGTGGTAAAGCAATGTCTATATGAATTTCATTGGTGCTTTACCAAATCATCAGTAGACTTTAACGCCAGTTTTGAAAAGTTGAAAACCTCTTATCTTTTGCATATACTTCCGAAAACCATCTGAGAATTCACAATTTGTAAATTACAAACTATTTTCAAAAATCAAAACAGAATAAGCATAGTAGAAGTATACCTATGCATGTGAGGTATAAAGCTTTTTACATAAAAATTGTACTAATAATTGGTGTCATTCAAACCACGTGTAGTGAAAACAAAGTATGTATTCTACTTGTAGTTTCCAAAAGATGGTTTATAAATCAAAATTGCTGAAAAATCTTAGAAATTGTTAAACTTTGTTTCACATACAGCCACATTTTTAAAAAGACCTAAAAACTTTAAATAGGTAGTTACATTGTAAGAATGCGTATGTGTCTTGTGATGGTATAGGACAAAATAATCACCAAGAATAGGAAATGGACGGCTGGAAGATCCATCTATCTTCCCAAACGAAGGTGTACGTAGTAACATAATTGAGAAAAGTTTTACCTATCTAAATAAATTGTCTCAGGCCTAAGGGCTTTTGAGAACACCCGAAATCGCCGAAACCAAGTTAGAAGTAGAAAACCTTAAGTGCTCAAATATCAAATCAGAGGTTTTTATAATAATACCATTTTCCTCTGAAATAATATATTTGTTATAAAAATCCTCTAATAAACTGAATATGATTTAGATGAAAAGTTAGTATAATGACTAAAACTCTGTAAATTGTGTGATAACTGTAGGATAAGTAGTTAAATTTTATTTGTACAAAATAAAAAAAAAAAAAAAAAACCTCTTATCTTATGCACATACTTCTCAAAAATCTGACAGTGATTTTCAAACTATTTTCAAAAATCACAACAGTTGATTATCGTTACGCGGAAAATTTATCAGACAATTGACTAGCAATGAAATTGAACGAGTTTGTTGCAATCGTCAGCATATTGCCAGCAAACTGCCAGACATTACAACGTTGTTATATATTGTAACCTAGCTTATGCTTAACTCTATTCATGCTGATGTTGCAAAGTGTATTGATCATGAATGTGAAAAAGTTGCTGCAGTATATCAATTTTCCATAATATATATAAGACCAATTTTACTCATGGTGAAATAAAGAAAAGGTGGCAGTGCTACGGCATCAAACACACAAGACTTGACAAAAATGCAGCCATGCAATGGTTAAGCAAAACCCGTTACTGGTGTACCCCTCCCAAGTTATGTTTATTTAGTGGTTTCACGGAAAAATTATTTCGCTGACAGAAAAATTATATTAACAGATTACAACTCGAACAACTCTGTGGTAACTAACGAGCGTTGATGTTATTAGATTTGTGTCAGTTTCCTTGCACCGATGTCTTATTATTTGAAAGTATTACATTACATACAAATACAAATGTATATAGTATATAACACACAGGCTCTGCAGCGGCCACAGCGGAACGGAAGTAGCAAAAGTAATACTATTTCAATAAATTCATTTCTGAATATATATCTCGTGCAATTACTTCATAACGTCAATATAAAAGCCAACAACAATTTTATAAAATTTCGTGGCTGACTGTAAATGGTAACGTTTTAATACTTATTTCTTGTACTTGTGTGTGAGTGTTTGTATAATGTAGTGTTTTTTCTCCTTTTTGTTTGCCATTTTATAAAGTTTGTTTTTATTGCATACATAAGCCATTTAATATTTCCGTTTCCGTTCAAGTTACATTTCCTTAGAAAACGAATATACTCTTGGAGCAAAATTACAAAAAAAATTATTACAATCAAAAGACGAAATCGTAGTTGCAATATATGTGCGAGTGTGCATAAAAAGTTTTGTTTTCCTTGCCATACAAATCGCATCAATTTAACAATTTAAACACGCACATATGTGTTTGTCATAAATATAAACATACAGATATATGTATATATAAACGCACAAAGTTATAATGAATGTGCTGTTCGAATATGGCAGGCAGGATGTGCACGAGCATGTGTACCAAAGTATGTATGATTGACTTTATGCCATGTTTCATACATGCTTATTATCATAATCCGTTTGTGAGATAAATCCACTAATAATTCCAACTTAACACATCCGTACATACTTACACGCAAACACATACGCAATTATGAATATCCTTTGCACACTCCTTAGCTTCGGCTGTGTTTCTGAATTAATTAAATTTAATTAAAGTTATTTTTTTAATATTATTATATACATACATGTTTGTAACATGTTATATACTACACACATATACATGTATGTGTGCACATGTGATTTTGTGTATCTGAAGCCAGACGTGTTGTTACTGTGTAAGAAGTTTTCTTAAGGGCAGAAATTCGAAATGTCTTTTATTAATTTTGTGGCTGCAAATATTGTCGATATAGTTAAGCTTATAATTGAAACAATTTCTGATTAAGAATGTGTTAATACCCTATATAATAACAAAATGAATATTTTGTGGTATTAATTATATTATGCACCATTCATAAATAGTTTTTTGTTACATTAAACTTTTGTGGTCATTGCAATATTTGGATTAAATTGTTTACAGGAGCTTGCGCACACTCCACATATTGCAGGTCTTCATGATATCACATTCTGCAACACTTCTTTCGGTTGAACTAATTTTTAATAGTACATTGAAGAACATGATGAATGTTTATTTTTGCCAAGTTTTACCGTTCGTTCTTTAATATTATTTATAAGTTTTTACTTCTTTACTTTATTGGAGGATTACGAAATTTTAGCTGAAGCATTTAACGCGCATCATACAAAGCCGAAAATCCCGGGATGAACTCGGTACTAAATCATGAATATGGTTTCGAATTTGTCTGATTTGTATTAGGGCTTGGCTGTGTTAGTTGTTGTCGACCTCTTGCATGGCATTGGCCTCTGAACACTACTGACAGTGATTGGAATGTGTGTTGCGCAACGCCACAGGGGGGAATACTGTCTCCCTTGCTGTGGGTGGTGACCATAAATCAGTGGTGTTCAAAAATAAAAGTGAAGATGTATTGGTGAGAGATTTTGCCCAGCAAACATTATGTCAAGCGCTTATAATAAGAAAAAAATACAGAGTTTTTGCCATATATAAACAACTTATTAAGTGAATGTAATTTTAATTTTAAGAAAACAAATATCGGGGACCGTAAATAACAGTTATCAATAACAAAAAATAGAACAGTTATATTGAGAAAAAACAAAAATAAATCTTTTTAAACCAGTTTTTTATGTAAGATTAAAACTTGTGTCATTCCTCATTATAATTTTTAAAATCGCTTTGAGAATTTTATATTAAACATTCCATGTTAATACTTGCATGACAATTGCGAATTAGTAAAATATTTTTTAAATTTAAAGAAGTTATTTTATTTCGCTGCTTGGAACAAACATTTTTCATGTCTGAAAAAATTTGTTCACATAAGTAAGTAGTGGAAAAATATGATAAATATTTTAAATAAAAGGCATTGAATGTTATGAAAAGCATCATTTATCATAAAATACTTTTCACATTTCATTTCGTGAACGCGTATGCTTTTATTAAATTTCGACTTCAATTTTCGTGTTCAATTGTAATTGAATCGCTTGTGTTTGCTATGCTTCGTCCATCAAGAAGCAACAACAATGCTTAATAAATTTCTGAAATAAAATGGCAATGACCATCCGCATGTGTTCTCATCGCTTGCTCAACGACGACTGAATGAACATTTTTATAAGAGCATAACAAATGTGTGTAAAGTTTTTAAACAATTGTTCTGTGGGCTGACCACCACTGCCATAAATACCTTACTGAAGACATTATCCTAGGATGGATTTGCACCCGTCTGCTATGCAGACTACGTAGCGATACTGATAAGGGAAAACAATCCTAGGGTTCCTTACGAGAGGGCAATAGAGGCCCTGAATTCAGCTTGTGTAGCCCAGTTACACAAAGGGGTCTCAATGTCAACCCAGAAATTTTTATGCTTACAAAGAAACGGAAGATTGCACATTTGGAATCACCGGTTTTTCGAGATAGGACGATACAGATTAATAGAAAGGTCAAATATCTTAGGAGTGATACTCGACTAGAGGCTATCCTGGAAGGACCATATAAAAAGTAGGGTGATCTAAACCCAAAGAGTCTGGACCTTTTGCAGAAGAGCAATCGGGTCCAAATGGGGAATGAGCCCAAAGATGGCACACTGGCTCTATACGAGTGTGGTAAGACCAATCGTGACGTACGCCTCGTTAGTATGGTGGACTTCCTTGGAGAGGAAGGTTAATATCAAACACCTTCAAAGGATACAAAGACAGTGCTGTATCGGCATCTGTGGCGCGATGAGAACCACATCAACAAAGGCGCTGAAAAATATTCTATCAATACTGCCTATTGATATACAGGTTAAATACGAAGCAGCTCTGGCTGCTACGAGGCAAGGGAACACACAACCAAACACCAGAGTATAGTACACGTCTTACCCGCGAACAACGCTCGCACGGTTACGTGCGATAGAATCCCTATTAGATATGTACAATCACAATGCACCACCATAATATCGGAAGGTATGGAGTGGGAGGGTGCAGGTACAATGACCCCCATAACTAACCTATACACGAACGGGTCGAAGATTGGTTACCGATCGGGTGGAGGTTTCTGTGACATGGGTCGTAACTTTCGCATATACTTCCGCCGTCGGATCATAGCACAGTATTTCAGAGTGAGATCGTGGCTACTGCGGGAGGGATAAAGTGGTTGAAGGGAATCGATAACAGACTACCGGTTCGTATATTCACGGATAGTAGGAAGGTCATCGAGGCAATGAGGAATCATGTGGTTCAATATCGGTGTGTACTACAGTGCAAGGATGAGGTTAACTCATACACGCACTGTGGAGGCATAGAGATAATATGGATTCCAGGACATCAGGGAATACCTGGAAATGTTGAAGCAGATAGGCTAGCAAAGATGGGAGCATTAATGGCGGACATCACGCTAGGCAGTCCGAAGCCATTTCAGGTTTTTAGGAACGAACTAAGGCTGTGAGCTGTAGAATTGCATACAAGAGATTGGCAGCACTCTACCGTAGGTAGGGCGACTGGAATTCTAATGGGGGACCCAGATGGTAACAGGACAAAGGAGATCCTAACGTTGAGTAGGCCTGGTTTATTGGTTTATTTAATAACAGGACATACAGAGTTAAGGAATCACCTGGCACGAATGGGTATCGTTGGCGATATAAAATGCAGGGCCTGCCAGGAAGAGGACGAGACACTGGACCACTAATTGTGCTACTGTCCAGTTTTTAGACAAGTCAGAAGACAAACATTTAATCAGGAGATTATACAGGGGATGGAATTTCTTAGGGGATCTAATTGGAGAGCCTCGGTTTTTGTCGTAATCAAACTCAGAGGTTTCCATGGTATCGGTGGAGGCTCCCTACAGTGGAATGGGAACTCCTTGTTATGGAGCGCACCACAGGCCTATGAGGCCTAAGTGTAATCCTGAACGGGTTGGGATAGCTTATGCCCCTCTCTTCAACCTTACCTAACCAGTGTACCCTATGAGGTCGATGGAAAATTTATGAGCAACTGCCAGTTATCCGTTGGGTAAATGTTACCCCCGATGGCATGCAGGATTTCCAGCCTTATTACGATTTTCCAATTGAGCGGAAAGTATCAGATACTATAATAAAATTATGGGAGGAGTTGGCTTAGCCGAAAAGAAGACGACTATTTATGATTTCAACTGCAAGTCCCAAAAATGATGGAAGAAAGTATTCTTCAAACTGCTGATGGCTATAGTGGTAAATTCGTGAATTATGTACACAGAATGTAAGAAACAAAAATTATCGTTAAAATAGTGTCTTGTCCCTCTTGCTGAAAATATTATTTCCGAAGGAAATAAGACACCAGCGGCAATGCGCACAAATATAATATGCTTTGTGCTACAAATGTTTCGGACACTTCCGCAAATTAAAACCCTAATTACTTTACCACAATAATAATTAAAATAAGTAAAAGTGCTATATTCGGCTGTGCCGAATCTTAAATGCCCTTCACAGATGTAATTCTTCTTTCTTTTGTTCTTTCTTGCCAATGCAGAAAGTAGGTTTAATTAAAAAATCAAAATTAAATTAACGATTAAGTTTACATTTAAGAAAACGTTTAAATTTTTCGGCTAGGAAGCTAAATGTTTGGCTTTTCTTATATTTAATACCTATGAACGTCTTTCAAAAATATTATATATATTTAGTTTATAAACAAAACAAAAAACCCGTTTCATGTACCCAAAAAAGTTCCAATTGTCCAACCGTAGAATCGTCTTTTAGATTTTGTTGGTTTTTAATACCAGTTTACTTCTTTCTGATATATAAAGTAGGTATAATTCATCATAAAAATCAAAAATAACAAATAAAATGGCTGCTTTTATACATCAGAAAATGTCGATATTCCAATCCTGGAACCGAATTTTTTATTTTTTAATACTAATTTAATTTTTTCTCATATATAAAATAGGTTTAATTCACTAAAAACCTAAAATTTGGAATTTATGTATGTACTATTATGTACGAAAAATATTTCGATTTTCCAACTCTGGAAGCGAATTTTTATTTTTTACCAATGCAATTCTTAGTGAGGTGTAACATAGTTTTACTTGACAAAAAAATTTAAATTTTTAAACCTTTTGGTCACTTTCATGTACTATAAAATATTTCATGTGTCCAATCCTGGAGTCGAAATTTTGATTTTTTAAGATTTTAATAACAATTTTGTTCTTCCTGAATTATAAAACAGCTTTAATTAGCAAAAATAATCAACATCAATTGCCTTTTTGGATACTTTGATGCAGAATAAATATTTCAATATCCCAACCCTGGAAACGAAATTTAAATTTTTTTAATAATGCAACTCTTAATGATGCATAAAATAGTTTTATTTAAGAAAAACTTAATATATGTAACCATTTAGGTCATTTTTATGTACCACAAAATATTGCAGCTATCCAACTCTGGAATCTAAATTTTGATTTTTTAAATTTTTGATAAAAATTTTGTTTTTCCTGAACTAAAAAATAGTTTTAATTAGTAAAAAACAACGTCAATTGCCTTTTTGGTTACTTTTATGTATCAAAAAAATATTTTAATTTCCCAACCCTGGAAGCGACATTTAAATTTTTTAAAATTTTCTTAATCAATGCAAATCTTCATGAGGTATAAAGTAGTTTTGTTTAAGAAAAACTCGAATTTTGCAACCATTTTGGTTAATACATGTACCACAAAATATTGCATGTACAAAAAAAAATTTTAATTTTTCCAACCCTGGAAACGAAATTTTAATTTTTTTGTTTTTTTTTATCAGTGCAACGCTTCTTGAGGTATAAAGTACTTTTATTTAAGAAAAATTTTTTACCATTTTGGTAACTTTCATGTACCATAAAATATTGCACTTGTCCATCCCTGGATTCGAAATTTTATTTTTTATTTTACAATTTTTGATACCAATTTCGTTCTTTCTAAATTATAAGACAGTTTTAGTTTGCAATAAACAAAAAAAAAGAACATCAGTTGTCTGTTTGATTACTTTCATGTATAAAAAAATTCAATTTCCCACCCCTGGAAGCAAAATTTGAGTTAAAAAAATTTTGTTTTTTTGGCCAATGCAAATCTTCATGACGTATAAAGTGGGTTTGTTAAAGAAAAACTTGAAATTTTTAACAATTTTAGTTACTACTTGTACTACAAAATACGGAATAGGCCGAAAAAAAAAATTTAATTTCCCATCCCTGGAAAAAAATTTTTTAGTTTTCAATAGACCATTGAGGCTCCCCAAAGCACGAAATAGGTTTAATTTACAAACATAAAAAAATAATTGAATTTTGATATATATTTTGCGTCGAGAAATAGGTGTAAGCTTCCCAGCTCTGGAACCATACTTCGGATCTTTCTGAATCCGAAGTATGTTCATTTCCACTCCAACGGTCTAAGAACGAAGTCTCTAGCTCTTCTGGGGGCTTGGGAAAACCGATTTCACGTACAGACGGATGGACAGACGGACATCGCTCAATCGTCATCGCTATTCATAAGGATCCAGAATATATATATTTAATGGGGTCCCATGTGCATATCGAAGAAATTACACTTTCACTTTTTTGTTAAGGGTATAACAACAAAATCTCAAATACTTTCTAAATCATTTCAGAATTACATAAGAAAAACCATAGTATTAGTTGAAATTTTAAAAATCGCAACAAACAAATTTTATTTGTTATAAATCTATATAAAGATCAGCTTATTAAATTCCAAGCTGATCCTAGGAAGCGGCTCGATGACCATAAGCGCTAAGATATCAACACTTTTCTTATTTTTGATTTTAACTGGGGACTGTTGGCGATTTTATTGGAGTGGTGTCAGTTTAGTTTGTTTACATATCACAGCTCGTCCCATCATAATAGTCAAAGGTAGATGGCTAGATAAGTATTTGTTTTGATTACTAGATTTAGTGTTATTAAAACTGAAACATTCAATAAATAATTAAGAAAATTCCATATTAAATTTCTATTGTTGTCAAAGTGAGAAAAGTCATACACTCCTATATGGAGGAGATGCTACAGTTGGAAACAGGAAAACCCCTTTTTTTAACAGTAAATTTATTGCATTACACATGGGACACGATGGCAAAAAAGTGCAAACGATCCCCCATATAGGTATTCTGAAATATTGTGTTACATTGCAAAGTATCGGTGCACAGATGCCAATGGGGTGACTAACTCAACACCTCCTGTGGTTTCACGCAGGAAGTAACAAGGTAGTTAATCATGCAAGCATATGCATTTAGCTGAAACGCTGAAATTAACTAGTGCGTGTGAGACGGAAAAATCGCGAGAGGCTAAAAGATCAGTAGTCTGGTTTCACTTAAAAAATAATTGCCAACGAGGCAATTGATATTGACTGAATCAGAGCTGCTTTGCGACTGTATTCTGAAATAATTAAACTTATTGTATCCACGTTTATTTGCCGCGTTTGCAGTTTGGCTGAGCTGAAGTTTGACATCCATAAAATATATCCGATGCAGCGGCCCAAAGTGGCAAAGTTTGTGGCTTTTCCTCAACACATAAGTCTTCGTCAACGTTTGCTTAGATTTATTATGAAAATGAAACCTTTACTGCGAAACTATCAAAAATACTATTAAATATTTCATATCATATGTTTTCTTAATATGATTGAAATTATGTTCAGCGCAGGACCCATCTTCCTTAGTAAAATTAAAAGAATTCATATATTACATCTTATCAGAGCAGGGATACTAAGTTAATTTTGTACAAATATTACAAAGAAACAAAATTTGTTTTATAATTTCAACACTGGTCACTGAACATAACTGGCTACGATTGGCACGATCATGTACTAAAGAGTAGAGTAACAGTAACGTCCTCCGTCGGGCCTATACCTACGAAAATCTCTACCTTTTCATCTGTCTTCTCAATATTATCCCCTCCGTTCTACTTCCGGCGCATCGTAACGTGGAGTTTAAAAAAACTTTTTTCGAATTTTTTCATTGCCGGACTCATCCTACAAAAATTCAGTACTGAACATTCTACAAAAAGTTTATATCCAAAATCCTCATTTTATGTTTGTGTGATCCATTAAAAAAAGTGTTACTTGAAGGAAATGTTCTAATAAAGCGTGCCCCAAAATCAGCGAAAGATTAAATAGAAAATAATTAAATAGAAAACACAGCTTTTAGTCTCTTGGTTTTTTTTTCTTGAATCTTAAAATAAAGATTATTCATGGAATAACACAACACAAATAGCCTCCACGGCTTTGCATGCACATACGATCCCTTTTGTCGAAGATTTCCATGACCATTTGGCATAAATTTGTTTGAAATTCAATGATACAGCTTTGAATCGTCTCCATTAACACACTAGTGGTTATGGGCTTGTTGACAAAGGCATGTGATTTCAAATAACACCATTTCTGAGTACCGAAACGATAGAGTACACGACGTGGATATTATCATGCACTAATTGGATTGTCTCAAAGGATGTATGGCATGTGGCTACATCAATATTAATCCTATTTCTTCAGAAAGAGCTGTATAATCATGTCGCGTCATCAGTCACTGTTTCTGGTATTTATCGATCCTGAACTATTTAACGATTTTGAGCCTACAAGCTATTTACTAAACCGAAAGCTGAAATCTACGAACGAGTGATCTCAAAGCCTGAAAGCGACATTAGCAAAATATACAATGGCCCTGCCATAATTTCTTCGACTAAATCTTACATATATCATTGCTACTATGGTATTTTACTATAAAACTATTAATAAAGAGATTGTTTATTTTGCTCCCTGAAAGAAAAAATTACATTTGTTTTTACTTCAGGTTTGTGCATTCGTAACTCGACCTCTGACAAATGCTGAGCTATCTCAGTCGACGACAAAACCACGTTACAAAATCTATTATTCTCAAAACTGTTTAAAAAACACTTTTAAGCTTGATGTTATTCAAATTGTTATAATAATAGTTTTTATGTTATGAAACTTTTATTTGACACATTATTGTCACAATACTATTTTAAATGAAATTTATTTGTTGGTGGTCAAGCAATGACTATATGCATTTCATTATAATCATTGTTATTATTTTAAAATTATTATAATTACAATTACAACAAGCTAAAGAAAAAACAGGTAGAAACTATTGGCTGTAGACTAATCTTAATTCCATGATCATATAAAAATAACTAATAACAAAAAAAATTTAAAATCTTTTTACGTTTACGTACGGAGTCCATCTCCAATAACTATATCATGCAAAAAATTCAACTTCCTTTCTTGTGAAAATTCCATATTTTTCTGTTCCAGGAATTCAACTTGGGAGAATATATACAAATGGAATGCTATACAATTACGCAAAGAACTAAGATTGTTTTTCTATTTCAATTATGTATGAATTTTTATTAGTCGAACTTTCTTATGTAAATTGTTAATTTTATCAACGGGCTTAAGTTCGAATCTGCAAGACTGCAAACCATTTTTTATTATTTTATTAATAAATGAATTTGTTCAAATTCTATTTTATTAATTTATATTAAGATTGGAATATTAAGAATATTTTTCAATAATCATCAAACCAGCAGAACGGATCAGTGCTGATTTCGAGGCCGCTACGCCATCTCATCAGCGTTCTTTGTTCAATTTTTCCACTTTTGCAAGTGGTGCTAGTTAGTAGGAATATCAACTATTTAACCAATATTTTAACGAAAATTGAATATGAGAAGTTATCACATTCATATTTTTAAGTTATTACATTTTTCATAATTTAAAACATTGCGGGGGCACGCGCACTTGTTCATTGTAAATTGACAACTAAATTCAATTACTTGAACATAAAATAACAAAGAAGTTTTAGTTATCAGCAGCCGATGGCTCTGGAAAAAGCGAAAGAGATACATGGAATATTGGGAATATTAATCGTCAGGGTTGGGGAATTTCGTACTAACCAAAAATGTAATAACTTAAAAATATGAATGCGATAACTTCTCATATTCAATTTTCGTTAAAATATTGGTTAAATAGTTGATATTCCTACTAACTAGCACCACTTGCAAAAGTGGAAAAATTGAACAAAGAACGCTGATGAGATGGCGTAGCGGCCTCGAAATCAGTATTGATCCGTTCTGCTAGTTTGATGATTATTGAAAAATATTCTTAATATTCCAATCTTAATATAAATTAATAAAATAGAATTTGAACAAATTCATTTATTAATAAAATAATAAAAAATGGTTTGCATTCTTGCAGATTCGAACTTAAGCCCGTTGATAAAATTAACAGTTTTTCTATTTCTTAAAAATAATCGTTCAACACTTAACAATCATCGTGTACACAGAATATTTTATGGTGTAACAACTGCTCCAACGGGTTCTAACATTCGTTCGTTGGGGGATACCTTTGAATTTGACACAGTCGGACGTTCGTCTGGAACATTCAAAGACCTGACAGATTGGTTGAAAATATTAATGAAGAATACTATAAGAGATCAATGTGGTAAAAAATAACTCATTTTTATGTTAGACCACACCGTTCTGATGTAGATTAAATTATAAAAGAATTATTATAAACTTCATTTTTAACTTAGTGCTATTTGTTTTTATGTGGCCAAGTATGCCTACATGCCTCCATTTCATTGGTTCTTACACCAATTCGTCATATAGATATACTTGAGCACATAACAAACAAAAAGCACTAAGTTAATTAACAAAATATGTCGAATAAAAGATTTTAAAAACGCCCATTTTTAACATTTAAATTTTTAGTTACTTTGGGAACACACGTTACTAATAGTATTCAAATTTGGCAGAAACATGTTAGCTTTCTCGTGCACAGATAAAAAATAAAATTTTTATTTGACCACAAAAACTATGCATATTGATGCCTAGGACTAAAGCGTAATGGTGGATCTCTTTACAATCCAAACTTCGTTATATATTCTCATTTTTCGAAAGCAATGCATTTATCCTTAGCACATATAAATATATATATATATACATATATATATATATATATATATATATATATATATATACATATATATATATATATATATATATATATATATAAACAACAAGTTTTTTTCAACAGGAATGAATGAAAAATATGAACGTAAATTACAGCAAAAGTTTTAGAGTGTATGTATATATATACATATATATATATATATATATATATATATATATATATATATATGTATATATATATATATATATATATGTATATATATATATATATATATATATATATATATATATATATATATATAGATATATATATATATATATATATATATATATATATACATACACTCAAAAACTTTTGCTGTAATTTACGTTCATATTTTGCATTCATTCCTGTTGAAAAAAACTTGTTGTTTAAAATTACGCAAATTTTGATCGTACAGCAAATAAGTGAATGAGAAATAAAAATAATTTATAAACACGGTACTAACTATTATGTCAAAATTGTCCCTTTTTAAGCAAGTGTGTTTAAAAATGTGTTCAATGTAACTTAACAATATGAAAAATGTTTAAAATTAAACATATATGTATATCCGAAAACACAACACTTAATGTGATAATAGCTACTTTTTCATAAAGAAAAAGAATTAGAGAGTTTTTATTTTATAGCATGTTGCGTAATATTTTCTGTGAAGGATAATAGATACAAGTAATATTTAAGATATTTATAAAAAGAGGTATAAACAAAATGTTAAAATGCCAAGTTTATGAAAAAAAATTTTAAAAAGCAATTGGTTTAAGGGTTTCTTATTAAGATGCGGAAAAAATTTCAATAATAATAATTCTTATGCAGTGCATTTTATATAATATAATACCTCATTTGAATAATGTATTTTATATATGTACTATGTACGTACATTAATGAAGTAATGAAACACTAAATATTTAATTTGTTTTTGTGTAAGTTTTTATATATTTTTTAAAATAAAAATAATTTTAAATAATATTTGTACAAATGAATTTTATTTAATTATATAGGATTAAAATTATATATATATATATATATATATATATATATATATATATATATATATATATATATATATATATATATATATATATATACTTAAAATAGGGGGAAACTAGACATAATATGTTTAAAAGTATTAAAGATATTTTGTTCAATATTAAACATATTTTGTTCAAAAATCCACAAATTGTTTGAAATTATATGATGTGTGATTTTAGGTCAATTATATTCGGTAAAGTGTTGCCGGCTATTATTGACTTAAATTTCAACAAAACTGTTTTAGAGTGTATATAAATATATATTTATATATGTTTATATGCGTTTATATATATATATATATATATATATATATATATATATATATATATATTATATTATTTTTTTTTTTTTTATCTTGGACCAGCACTCAGTAGGTGACCCCTATGTATGCAATGCATTGCGCCGGAACTGAAAACGAAAAGATGAAAAGAAAAGTTGAGACGATAGACAGTTGTTTTTTTGTAGCTATTTCAACCTTTTACTTCGCCGGATAATTTTTGATACAGGGCCGACGAAGGTGGGTGCTGTTACTCAACTTTTTAGTACATGATAGTTTCAGTCGCTGCCAATTATATTCAGTGACTATGCCTTCATCATTGAAACAGGCTGGCAACAACTAACACAAACATGCACTAATGCCGATCAGAAGAATTCAACACAATATTTCATGACTCATCGCGGGCTCGAACTCACGACCCTCCGCTTCATAGTCTCGTGTTCTACCACTTCAGCAAGCAGCACCCACAAATATATATCTATATATATATATATATATATATATATATATATAAGTATATATATATATATATATATATATATATATATATAAGTATATATATATATATATATATATATATATATATATATATATATATATGTATAAGTATATATATATATATATATATATATATATATATATATATATATATATATAAGTATATATATATATATATATATATATATATATATATAACTACATATACTTATATATATATATATATATATATAAGTATATATACTTATATATATATATATATATATATATATATATATATAAGTATATATACTTATATAATATATATATATATATATATATATATATATATAAATAATATATTTGGTTGAGTCTTGAGGTTAATTTATATTAATATTTGATATTCGATATTTCGCTAACCATCGGTTGCTTCTTCAGGAAATTATTTAGTTTTGTCAAAAATTTTCTTTTCAATTAGTATATACAAAATTTTTTTAACAACATAAATCAAAAATTCTAAATATTAAAATATACTAACTCTAAAATGTGTAAATAGTTTAAATTAATACAATTTTAAATATTAAAACATACTTAATCTAAAACGTATAATTATTATAAATTTTAATAATATATAATAATATAATGAAAACCGATGTGTGTGTATTAACTACAATTCTTTTAATGTTGTGTAATTAAATACATAATATTTTTACTGTTGAACTGTTCGGACGTGTTTAGCTAGCTCTCCGTGATAATAAGTTGTTTACTTCTACATATGTATATGATAAAAATATTCATAATTTCTTTAAAATAACAATAAGAAAAATAACAATAAGATAATAAACAATATTAGTTGTGCTTGATTTAAAACTAAGCAAAAATTGTAAATATAATAAATCCAAAGTTACAAACATACATATTTACAAACATAAAATTGTGCATTGCAAACAAAGCAAATAAAACTCAACTAAAATTAAACTCAAATATAAATCTCTTAAATCAACAAGATCAAAAAAAAATAAAATAAATTGTCTCTCAATCTTGTATATGTATATATACAAAAACCCCAAATCTTTAAAAACATCAACAACTAGCAAGAACTGCATATGCAAGCAACAACAACAGTGCTTATAAATTTGCAGAAACCTGTTTTTTAACATTCAACAGCCCAAAATATAAAATATATATATACACTTATTAAAAGTATAATAAACATAATTTTTAACATACAACTAATTGTTAAACAAAACAAAAAGTACATTTATTATTAACAGTGTTAATCTCTACTTCAATGTATAGTTCTAAACTTAGAAGCCAAAACAATAATAAAAATATTAGCAAGCATAAACAGAGAAAGCAACAAATAACATCAGACATTATGGATAACTCAAGATCAGCTCTCGCGCCAAAACGTGTAAGAGAAGTTATCCAAACATCTATACTTGAAAATACCCCAACTACTAGTAGCCGTACAAACTCAGATTCTCTTTATCTACACAACGTAAGCTCACCGCTCAAGCTCATGCAAATTATGGATAAACGTTTTGAAAAATTAACTGAACAATTACAAACATCCATACAAACTATGTTTCGTGAGTGTGAAAATCGTTTAATAAATGAGATAGAAAAAAGCTTTAACAGCATTAAAAATGAACTGCATAATGTTACCGAAAGAGTTGAAAAATTGGAAACAGTCGCGGCTAACATAAAAAGTATGCAAGTTGAAATTAAAGCGTTAAAATCTAAAGTCAAACAACAAGAGAATATAAATGTCGCTTGTGAATTAAGACTCAACGAAATTCCTTACAAACCTAACGAGAATCTATCAGAAATTTTTGAGAGTATCTGCAAAACTATTAATACGTCGGTTCCTGCTATTAAAACGATTTATCGGCTACAAAACCATAATAATAAACACACTTCAGACTCGAAAGATGCGGTAATAATTGTGAAGTTTTGGTCCCCTTATGATAAGAACTATTTTCTAAAAACATTTGCTAACTGGCGTAAAACTAATCCGCGGTTTTTCTTCACACTGAGACATATTGGTGAAAATTCTGACCATAAATTTTATGTCAATGAAAACCTTACGCCTATAAACTTTAAAATTCTACGCGCTGCTACTCGCCTTAAAAAGGAGCGTCGTCTACACAGCGCATTTACTACACGTGGCTTGGTTTATGTCAAAATTTCTGCCAGTGATCAGGCAATATTTATTGATGAGTTGGAACATCTTAACAATTTATTTCGAGTTCCAGATGGGTCTGTTGCTGCTGGTGAATCTCGTGATTATATACAAACCTAATATAACAATTATATCACTCTCATATTATTCTTGGCCTTTGCCTGAAATTTTTATTTTTGTTATGTTTTTTCATTTTTATAACATTATTACACTGCCAATTATTCTAACGATATATAATTATTTGTGCGTTATTCATTTTAGTCATATCCTGTCATCGAGAAATGAGAATATAATATACTCCTTGTGCGTTACCTTTTCTTATATAACAGTTAACATCAATGAACACCTTAAACAATAATAATAATAATAGGGTTCGTTCTAGAGATGGGATTGGTTTGATGGTAAAAATTTTGGCCACTCAAAGGAGAGGTATTAAAATATGTCACATCAATGCCCAGAGCTTGAGACCTAAGATTGAAGAGTTTAGATTTATTTTTGAGAACTCCGGGGTTGATCTTATATGTGTATCTGAGACTTGGTTTAAGCCTGAATACACTGATTTATCGATTTCTTTGCAAGGTTACAATATCAGGAGGGTTGATAGAAATGGTTATGGAGGCGTGGCAATTTATGTAAAAAAGGGAATTGCAATCAAAGTTCTCAGTAAATCTACAGACGATTTTATGGGTACTGGTACCGACAGTTCTGAAAGTCTGTTAGAATATTTAATTCTGGAAGTTAGTTGTGAGGGAAGGAAGCTACTTTTAGGTTGCGTTTATAGACCAAATAATCGTATTTGTATGGAGAGATTTATGATCGCTCTGGAAACATACACGGTCTCGTACGAAAATGTGATTATTACAGGCGATTTCAATTCAAATATTTTAGTAAGCCCTTACCTGCCTGACAACATGCTTACACTTGGTCTTAGTTCCCCAAACACAAATAATGCTACACATTTTACAAGTACAAGCAACACACTTCTTGATCTTTTCTTTGTGAGTGACATTTCGAAGGTGTTGCTTTATGACCAACTCTCTGCCTCTTGCTTTTCACATCATGACCTAATTTTCATGACGTATAATTTTCAATTAAATGTTCCCGAACAACTTGTTAGGTACCGGGACTTTAAAAACATTGACTATATTAGGTTAGAAGAAGAATATTTTAGAATTGATTGGAGCATTTTATATAGCTTAATTTCTGTGGATGATCAGCTATCTTTTCTGCAACACAATTTGAACTACTTATACGATCTTGTGGTTCCTTTAAGAACAAAAATTAAAAACAGGCATAATAAGCCCTGGTTCACTTCCGACATAAAACAAGCGATTAATCGCAGAGATTTTCTATATGCTAGATGGAAACGTTTCAGAACCACAGATATGCATGATGAATATAGAATAGCACGTAAGATAACCAACGGGTTAATTAAAAAAGCAAAATCGGAATACTATGCCTCGAAGTTCTCTACTGCCATAGACTCGAATAAAACTTGGAGAATGATTCGCGAAATTGGCATCGGCAAACCTGGTAGTCAAGAACCCTGTGCTATCGACGCTAATACCCTAAATAATCAATTTATAAATATTCCGAATGTGTCACCAAATACTGATTACTACAATTTCGCTAATGATGTCTCACATAATAGTTTCAGTTTTACCAACGTAATGCAAATTGATGTCTTATCCAGTCTGCTATCAATAAAATCCAATGCAGTTGGTGTTGATGGAATAGATCCTAGGTTTTTGAAGATTTTAATTCCAAAACTTCTTCCACTCATAACTTTTGTTTTTAACAAGATTTTTACCACCAACCAGTATCCAAAAATTTGGAAACTGGCTAAAATTATTCCTATTCCTAAACCCAATTCTGATTATAGGCCCATAGCAATCTTGCCATTTTTATCCAAAGTCTTTGAAAGATTAATCCATAATCAAGTTACACAATATCTTGAAACCAATAATATGCTGACTGATCGGCAATCTGGCTTCCGTAAAAATCATAGTTGTACAACGGCTCTTTTAGATGTTGCTGAAGATATAAGACAGCAGGTAGAGCGCGGTAATGTTACTTTTTTAGTTCTCTTGGATCACTCCAGAGCGTTCGACACGGTTGACCATAGTATTTTGTGTCTTAAACTTAAACATATGTTTGGATTCGGATCAACTGCCTCAGGTCTAATATATTCATATTTAGTCGATAGATTCCAATATGTTGATACGTCTACCTCGGTTTCAACATCTTTGTCATTAACTCGAGGTGTTCCACAAGGCTCCATCTTAGGTCCTCTCCTTTTTTCATTATACGTGAATGATCTTCAGGGCAAACTCGAACATTGTAGGATTAGATTGTATGCGGACGATGTTCAGCTTTATATTAGCTGCTGCAATACTGCCGTTGATGAATGTGTGAGGACCCTAAATCAGGAGTTAGGTCGTGTCTACGAGTGGGCCACAGCTAATGGTCTAGCAATTAATCCTACTAAGTCCAAGTGCCTGATTATTAAAAAGAGGTTATCAAACTTTGATTGCAATCCGATTTTAACATTAAACAATCAGTCCATAGATATTGTAAATTCTGCTAAAAATTTTGGTATATATTTTAACAGCACTCTCACTTGGTCCAATCACGTTAATTTTGCATGCGGTCGAACGTTTTCAATGTTAAGAAATCTCTGGCAAACTCAGTATTGTACTCCAATTAAAATTAGAATAATCCTTGCCAAATCGTACTTAATACCGATTTTATTGTACGGCTGTGAACTTTTTGCCAGCTGCGATAGCGTAAGTAAAAGAAAACTTAACGTGGCCTTTAATAACATTATTCGGTACGTATATGGTCTCAGAAGATATGACCATATTTCCCCCTACGTAACCTTTCTTTATGGCATTACTTTCGATGATTATGTAAGAGTGCGCACTTTACTGTTCATGCATAAAATTATATATACACATCAACCTGAACATCTCTTTGAACGTTTAAGCTTTTCAACGCTTGCTAGAGGTAAAAGACTTCTAGCGTTTGGTCATCGAACTCTGATTTCTAAATACCACTTCTTTATTAATGCTGTCAGTCTCTGGAATGGAATCCCCTATAGAATTCAGACCATTAGTAACGCACGTCAATTCAGGAAAAGTATTTTTTGTCATTTCTCACGTTGAATATATTTTTGTACATGAATATATTGTTTTTTTGATAAAGTCTGATACTATAACGATGTAAATTTTAATTTCTTCAGGGTACATATTTCTTTTTTTTTAACTATTATTATTTTAGCTGGTTTTATTATTAAACTTGGTTACCTTTTTGTAACTATACTATATTTGATTTTAAATTTCATTTTATATTTTAAAAGCGCAAACTTAAATCCAAGTTAACTTTGTTTTTGTGTTCTGATTTATTGTATTTACATATGCTCAGTTTCATACTGTAATATAAGACTTAAGTCTTGTGTATGGGACATCGAAAATAAATATATAAATAAAAAAAATAAATAAAAAATAAAAAATAAATATTAGATATTAGTAAAATTTTAAATATTAAAACATACTAACCCTAAAATGTATAAATACTATAAATTTTAATTATATATAATAATATTATGAAACCGATCTGTGTGTTAACTACAATTCTTTTAATGTTACGTAATTAATTGTAAACAAAATTATATAAATCTTTTTTTTTTTTTTTTTTTTTTTATAAAAAATTTTTTAAACATAATACGTCATAAAGCTTATGGTAAATTATCTTAACATATGCATACAACGCAAATAATTTAACATAATTATTATTATCAATTTTAAATTTATACATGCATGCATATGTCAAAATATTTTATATATTGTGTATATAATTTAACATAAACAAATAATTCTAATAACTTAATTTCTATGAATTAAATATCTATAGTTTTGAGCTAAATTGTCAGTATCTATCTTAAAGTTCATTCGTTCTCTAACAGGTATATTAATAATTTCTAACATTTCTAACAAAAGTCTTCGTTTATAATTACTTTCTGTTCTTAAAACTGATGCATTTTCAAATGATTAAATTTAAAACAATGAGATGATAATGCTGTTTTTTCTGAATTAATGTGTCTATATTTTTGATTACTTTTATGTCCTGTTATTCTGGTTTTTAATATATTTTTTGTTGTACCTATGTATACCTCAAATTTTTTATAAAAAAAAAAAAAAAAAAAAAAAAACATTTATATAATTTTGTTTACAATTAATTACGTAACATTAAAAGAATTGTAGTTAACACACAGATCGGTTTCATAATATTATTATATATAATTAAAATTTATAGTATTTATACATTTTAGGGTTAGTATGTTTTAATATTTAAAATTTTACTAATATATAATATTTATTTAATTACACAACATTAAAAGAATTGTAGTTAATACACACACATCGGTTTTCATTATATTATTATATATTATTAAAATTTATAATAATTATACATTTTAGATTCAGTATGTTTTAATATTTAAAATTTTATTAATTTAAACTATTTACACATTTTAGAGTTAGTATATTTTAATGTTTAGAATTTTTGATTTATGTTGTTAAAAAAATTTTGTATATACTAATTGAAAAGAAAATTTTTGACAAAACTAAATAATTTCCTGAAGAAGCTAACCGATGGTTAGCGAAATATCGAATATCAAATATTAATATAAATTAACCTCAAGACTCAAACAAATATATTATTTATTAAAGAAAAAAGGTTAAAAAAATTAGACAAAAGAATCATATATATATATATATATATATATATATATATATATATATATATATATATATATAAATATATGTATGAATATGATACCAGCGAACCGCAATCATATTGAGGATTTTGTTCTGTGCCTTTGGAATTTAGTAAATTTTTCTATGCCTTGAAAATCATATATTTGCAATACAATCATAAAAATTCATTTCAATATAAAATTCTGGCACCTTGTAAAATTAACTCAAATGAGTACATTGTTTTTTAATATGTAAAATATATGCAATGAAAATAATATTTAACTGGAATTTAGTTATATTAATATGCTCAGTTTTTTTATAAAATATTTATATATTTGGTCCATTTAGAATATTAGTATTTTTAGTGAAACCTCGCTTTCAGTTCTGGTCGTTGTGATACGGTTTGTTATGTTATACTTATAAAAAACATAATATATATTCAAAGGATCAAAGGAAAATTAACATCATTTTCCCAACTACACTGCAGAACAGAACAACACCGTTTCGGAAAGTTTCAACACAATAGCACAAAATATCTTTGTAAGTACTTATGTTTTTATTTTGTTTAACTCGGCTTATTGAATGTGTAAACTGATTCATTGTGATAACAGTTCTTTATAAATATAAACTACAGCTACATGTAAGTTACTTTGTTGTCGGTAATTTGATTCGTAGTTTATAACTTGACTTGTTCTGTTTTCTATAGGCCATTGAAATTCTATTCAGTTTGGTATATTCATGCGGAGCCAGCACTTTGTAAGCTGACGCATATACTATGTGTGATATACGTAAAAATGGTTAATGTATAAAGAAGTAGCACTAGCATTGCTCTCAGTGACATGTGCTGATGATATTCGTTTAACTCTTCTAAGTTTGTAATATTGAAGTCCATTCAGCATCCTGCTGGAAGAACTTTCCCAGGGTTATTATTAAGGGTATAACTTCGAAAACGGTAGGCAACAAGCAAGCACATCACATGGCAGCGGATTTTTAACTTTTGATAAGTCGCTAAAAAATTACATTACAAAATCATTTCGATTTCTTCAGAAGCTTTTCCTTGGTCCTTATAGCACAAAATATCTTTTAGGTTAGGTTAGGTTAGGTTGGAGAGAGAAGCATAAGCCATATCAATCAATTCCGGATTACACCTAGGCCTCATGGGCCTGTTGTGCGCTCTATAATAAGGAGTCCCCATTCTACTGTAGGGTGCCTCCACCGATACCATGGAAACCTTCATATTCGATTACGTCAAGAACCCAGTTTCTTCGATGTATCTCCTTAAGTTCCTCCAATTTGAGCCCCCGAGAAATTCCATCCCCCGTATAATCTCCTGATTAAATGTATGTCTTCTGACTTGGCTAAAAGATGGACAGTAGCAAAATTAGTGCTCCAGTGTCTCGTCCTCTTCCTGGCAGGCCCTGCATGTTATATCGCCAACGATACCCATTCGTGCCAGGTGATTCCTTAACTCTGTATGTCCTGTTATCAAATAAACCAATCTCCGTAGTGATGGCCTACTCAAGGTTAGGATCTCCTTCGTCCTGTTACCATCTGGGTCTCCCCATAGAATTCTAGTCACCCTACCTACGGTAGAGTGCTGCCAATCTCTTGTATGCAATTCTATAGCTCACAGCCTTAGTTCGTTCCTAAAAACCTGAAATGGCTTCGGACTGCCTAGCGTGATGTCCGCCATTAATGCTCCCATCTTTGCTAGCCTATCTGCCTCAACATTTCCAGGTATTCCCTGATGTCCTGGAATCCATATTATATCTATGCTCCCACATTGCGTGTATGAGTTAATCTCATCCTTGCATTGTAGTACACACTGAGATTGAACCACATGATTCCTCAGGGCCTCGATGACCTTCCTACTATCCGTGAATATACGAACCGGTAGTCTGTTATCGATTTCCTTCAACCATTTTATCCCTTCTGCAATAGCCACGATCTCACTCTGAAATACTGTGCTATAATTCGGCAAGCGGAAGTATTTGCGAAAGTTACGACCCATGTCACAGAAACCTCCACCCGATCGGTCACCAATCCTCGACCCGTCCGTGTATAGGTTAGTTATGGGGCTCATTGTATCTGCACCCTCCCACTCCATACCTTCCGATATTATGGTGGTACAGTGTGATCGTACATATCTAATAGGGATCTTATCGCACGCAACCGTGCGAGCGTTGTTCCCGGGTAAGACATGTACTATACCCTGGAAATATCTTTTACATATAGATCAACTCAATGAGTACCACAAATTTTGTTTAATTAAATTTCACTTTCCATATCTGCCAAATAAAAATATATTTACGACCGCATAAAACGAATGCACGTATATTGAGTTAATGAACGCATATGAAGCGCAGAAAAAGTACGGTCAACAATTTTATTTCAAGGCCCAAGTTGAAATTAGCAGGAAAGACCTCTGCTGGAAGTTTGTTCCACATACGAACCGTTACTTGTTTTTCCATACATTTTTCATTTTCGAAAATCTCAACCAAAAACTTGTTTTGCTCCAAAACATGCCGAAAATAGGCATAATAATGCATAAAATTCGCGGTCAAGCAATGGTGATTGAAAAATTCATTCGTCATTTATCAAAATATTTATTTAAAATATTTTAATAAGTGAAAAAATATTGTGTTTTTCCAAATTATTTTAAATTAGAAGTGTGTAATAATTTGTGCAAATATTAATGCTGTAAGGTAAAAACTTTTTGCTCGTTTATAACTTGAATGTCTAAATCATTGTGAAAATTCGAAAACCGAAACACTTCAAATATAATGGAAACGGTTCTACATCTTTTAATTAGCCCTTTAAAGACATTCTTACATCCAAACTAAAAATTTTTTAATATTTCATGGCATCTAGATTTAATATTTCATTTTAAGATACATTAAAATCAATTAAAGTACAGCCTGGGGACAAATTACCGCATTCGATATCGATCGAAATTTCAATACAATTTAAATGGAAATTTGGATCGATATCGAATGCCATAATTTGCCACCTCGTCTTATCATATGATAAAAAATGTTTTTTAGGAATATAAGTAGTGGCTAGGTATATGCCAAACTACCACATTTTCTGCTATGTGATAGTTTGCCATCCATGAAACACCAAAATAAAAGGATACATGGAAGCTGCTGGGAATTTTGTGAGTCTTCTAAAACATATGGCAGCCTAACAACGCAGTTGAATTGAAAACTTTAATGTAAATTTATATTTTTAACTAAATCTGTTTTGATGCAAGGAAAAATATTTTGGCTTTAAAAGCAAATACCATTTTACAATGAGCCTTCTAAACTTTTATTTATTTCTTGTTTACCTTGCAAATATATTAAGAGTAAGAATAGATCTGTTTGAAAATGATCTTGAATCGTTTAACGAACACATTTATATTATCATGTAGGAATATTTTCGTTTATTTTGTTGTAATATCTATATAGGAAATATTGCAGGACATATTTAAATGTCAATAAGACATCATCGTATAACAATTAGACACTAATAAAAGACATTTATGATTGTATTTGCTGTCATAAGTAAATATTTAATTAATTAGATTTTTGCAATATTTAGCTTGAGCACACATTAAAAGAGTAAATTGCTACAAATAAAATAATATTTAATAATACAAATGTTTTACAATTTAATTAAAGAAACACAATTTATTTAAACATTAAAATTAAAAGCTATAATAAAATATTTGTAAATGTAAACTAAATAAAAATTATTAACAACAATTATCATAAAAAAATATGTGTAAAATTAAGAACCGCAAAACAGTAGAAAGACGAAAAATAAATAGAAACTTGTAGTATAAAAATTTAATAAGTTAAGGCAAATTTGATAAATTATAAATAACATAATGAATATCACTTGGACGAGAATAAAATTATTTTATTTCATAATATTTCTTAGAAGAAATGAAGGTGAACTGGGTTTCAAAATAGTTAGTTGGTGGTTGCTGTTTATTAGTATTTTTTTTACCTTAAGGGTTTGGAAGAAAACGATTTGTTGGGAGTTTTTGTTTAATAAGATATTAAATAAATTTTATTTAATCTTGCTTCTTATTTGTTTTTGTTTCCTTTATTTTTGTTATTGTTGTATTGAATTTATAGGGGTGAAATTTTGTCAACTTACATATAAAGGATGTTTTTTGTTTTCTCGTTACTTATATATATATATATATATATATATATATGTGTGTATGTCAAAGTGTACTAGCTTAATTTATTTGTATTTATTATGTACGTATTTGTGTATAAATTTATATTGTTATAGGTTCCCAGTTAATGTAAGTTGTGCGTCAAAATGAATAGGTAATTTCGTCCCCTTAATAAAACAACAGTGTATACGCATATACACCATTATATTTTTATTGCATAACAAGAATCTACATAGCCGATTCTACATGTGGTCAAAATTTGGTGAAGTTCTACTTCTACAAAGTGGGTCAAAAGATCGATTGAAATAATAGCTTATAATTTCGTGTTTCAAAATTTTCGTAAATAGTTGTGTAAATGAAGGTTACGGTGTTTTAGTTAGTTGTTTCAAAGGAAAATAGTGTATAAAAAGCATACACCATTTTTATTAATCACAATTTATATTTCTTCATGACAAAACAAAATCAAAAAATAACTTATATTGATATACACCATTATTCGCGATTTTGAGATTGACCAAAGAAAACAACTATACACTGTAAAAAGAATGTTCTAGTACGACAATAATGATCTCAAGTAATGGTTCAGCAGATTGAGGCTCACTTTCAAAAAAAAATAACGAAAACAACTCAGTGAATTGGTTGAAGATTAAGCAAATTAAAGTGAAGAAAGCTAATCCCGATTCGCTGCTCTACAAACAAAATTGGGATTTCAAATGGCAAACCAAAGAGGAAGAAATCAATCACTTATAACTGTGATACCCGAAATTTGTGTCCTAAATTTAAGCTACAGCTTTCCATATCTTCCTTCCAAAAATGTCATTCCCAAAGAATTTCATTCTTTTTATCTTAACCTTCAACCTGATGGAAATAAAAATTGCTTAGTTGAGCCTAATGTGGAGGGGGATATTTCCGTAGATGAATGTTGATGAATACTGCCTTTTTTCATGTATTTTTTATTAATTAAAATTGTAAAAATTGAATTGCAAATCAATTAACAAAGTGTCACTGAAATACCAAAAAAAATTACAGTGAATTATGAATAAAATGGATTGTTAAGCACGAATACTATTTTTTACTGCATTTTAGTGTATACCATACAAAATAAAATAGTGTAGAATGATTTTCATTATATTATAAAACAAATAAAATAGCCTAAGTAGGTACTTTGAGTCCCATTTATTTTCAATTAAAGCACTTGTAAATTAATGAAATATCATCTGCTAGTAGCCTGATAATTCAACTAATTATTTAAATGACTACAACTTAAAAATGTCGACTATTTTCTGAAATATTACTGTTTTTCCAGATGTCTAATAACAGAAAAACTTTAAACCCGATTATCTCGAAACAGTAAAAATATTATACACTGTTGTTTTATTAAGGGGACGATTTATTATAACATTTAATTTCCACAAGAGCACAAATAGAATTAAATGAAATGCTTACCAGAATCACTAAATTTTTAATTTTTCTCTTGATGGTTGACTGACATAAAATAAGTGTTATTTATTTGGCTGGCAATAATATGAGTAGATGTACAAGCATTTACGAGCCTTTTTTCATTGAAGAAAATCTTTACAGAAGTTGATTTTTTAACAGTTAATACAATTCGGTGGGAGAGCCAGCGAAGTCCATTTTGATCTTACGGCAAAGTAATAAATAGTATTTTCGTTGCAATCATGCATTGGCAGAAATTATGGTTGTCTTACCATTTTGACGCTCAACTTATATATAAATATATATATATATATATATATATATATATGTATACATATACATATGTATATATATATATATATATATATATATATATATATATATATATATATATATACATATATATATATATATATATATATATATATATACATATATATATATATATATATATATATATATATATATATATATTGATATTTTTCAGACTACGTATTTTGTTTTGCATAAAGTTGCATTTCGTTTTTAAAAAGTTTTCATATATGAGAAATAAATTTCTATTCTTTCGAGGGTAAAATAGCTTATATAATTTTATTACTGTTATGCATCAGATTCACTCACATTTGTTTTGTGTACGTATTTAAGTATTTATTTTTATATCAATTAAAGAAAGTGTTTTTCTCGTAGTTAATTGAAACTATATGACTATTAAAATGGTTTTATATATATTCGATTATATAATTATTTATATTTTACATTAATTATGGCCCTATAATCTAATACGTATTTTGAGATTGAGTTTTATGTTTTTTTCTTATTTTTTGGCTTTTAATTTCAGTTAGTGTTTAGTTTAGCCAATCTAACGGTTTATTTTATTTTTTCACATTATTATTTTTATTTAAAGCAAGTAGCGTGTACATTTAAGTTGTTAATATATTTTATATTTTAATGTGGTTATTTTAAAAACTAAGTTTTTCTGATTTTTCATTTAAAATTAAATTTTAGTCACTGGCAAACGACATTAATTACGTATTTCTTTTAATTTTATTGAAATTCTTTACTCTTTTGTAATGATGATTATGTTTTTTGTATGTAACATACCCAAATATATATAAATTGGTTTATTATATATATTTTTTTTAATCATTATAAATGAAAATATATAATAGTTTATTATTGAATACATTTGTGTTTAATTAATGGAAGATTTAACTGTCAAAAGTCATTTGAATTTTCGCAAGATATTTTAAATTATTACAAAAGTTGTTAGAAACCCAAAAAGCAATGAACTTTTGTTTCATAATTGATTCTTGACAATAACGAATATGCACAATAAAATAAATTAATTTGAAGAGATGAAAGATGTTTGAATATATGAAATAGTGTATTTTGCTATGGATTTTTAATTCAATTTCGATTTCGAATTAAAAAAATATTTAGCTTGAAAATGTTTCTTTGTAGGAGGCTTAATCGTATATTGTGGCTTCAACAAGCACCATTTGTTGTCTTTCTCTTAAAAAATATTTTACTTTTTGTACATAGAGCCCACGTCACCATAAGCATTGTTCTGTTGCGGGATGATTACTTTTCAAAATGTCGCAGTTTTTCTTTAAAAGGAGCTTAAAATGATGATATTCTCTAAGAGCTTCAGAGTAAATACAATCTTTTTCTTGTTTTGAGTATACTTTTGTTTTACTTATCGGATAACCTGGATATCCCTACAGCAAGAGATAATCCGCCTGATCTTATGTAAAACATATTTTCAGTATAATAAGAAAAAGTTATGTTAAAGCAAGAGAATCTATAACGTATTTTTTATAGGGAAATAAATAAATTTGCTTGCTATTGTGCTTTTAAAATAAAATTTGAGCTGAATGCTTAGTTATGTTCACGTTATTTCGATTTCGAGTCAAAGATATGGCAACAGCTATGAAACAAATAACAAGATAATGTAAACAACAGACATCATTCCTAATATTTACAGAACTACTCTGGATTTTAAGTAATTCTGAATAAATTCTTAAGGAGTTATTTCTCACAAACAGCTGTTGCATGACGTTGGGTATTGAAATTTTCGCAACAATAGATGCCATGCGTTCGTTTATATGATCAGTAAAGACTGTACAGCTGTGAAAAGTACTCTTGAAAATTTTACAATAAATAAAAGTACTATTTAGTGTTAATAAAACATTTTGCAAGCAACGTATTGGGAATATTAGACATTTTAAGGACTCGCGGGATAAACATAATTTTCGCCTCCCTTTTATAACATACAAATGTTTTTGTTCAATCCAAAGTGACAAAGCCCAGCTTTATAGCAAGGCTTAAAAATATAAAAAAAACATGATGAACATCCCAAGCAACAAGGGATACAATATCATTTATTTTTTTTATCTTGGACCAACACTCAACTAGGGGATGACCCCTACATATGCAGAATAGAAAGGAGGGAATAATATTAAGGGGACAGACGATGTGAAGTTAGAGAATTTTTTGTAGCTATTTCTACCATTTTACTTCGCCGGCTAACTTTTTGCTACAGAACCGACGAAGGAGCGTGCTGCTACACCGTTTTTTAGTACATGTCACTCGCTGCCAATTATGTCCAATGAGCAGTGCTATGCCTTCATCATTGAAAACAGGCTCGCAACAACTAACAGAACCATGCACTAATGCTGATCAGAAGACTTCAACACAATATTTCATGCGCGGGGTTGAACTCAGGACCCTCCGCTTCATAGTCTCGTGTTCCAGTACTTCAGCCAATAGCACCCACAATAATATTATTTTTTTAGACTTGAACGAAAGCCAATACATTTCTTTGAAACGGCACATAAATAAACTTTGGCATCAACTGCTTTTATACACTGTCTGTAGGCAACACCCTCTTTACAATAACACATTAAACAGATATATCTATATGTCAAAGAGAGGAAATCAGTTCAGAGCTTCACTCCTTCAAATATTTAATTTGTAGTTAATTAGCTAATGATTGAAACTATCACAGAGAAAATATATGCTTCACAGAGGTTATCTTCGGAATCGGTGAATTTAAATCATATTTGTATAAGCACTACATCATTTTTAATTTTTGTTCATGTTATATTCCGATTGAATGCACTATCGACATTTTTGAGCTGGTTGGAAAAAATGCCTAGAGAAAATATATTGTAATTCATTCGTAAATGTTGGAATTTTTAAAGCACCTCCATATATCTTTTTGGAACAGAAATTAAATTCATTCTTAACAAATTATATAAACACAATACAAACAATTCAAAATTACTTTTAAGTTTAAAATATCTTAATTATCATTTTTTGGACTTGGTTCTCCAAAAAATTCTTGTCAAATCTGCATTTCAAATGACTTGGGAAGTTCAGTAGAGTTTCAATAAAAATGTTTTATCGCTTTATATTTTCGGTGTTTATAATAGTAAATTAAATAAAATATGGCATAATAATTATAGATATATGTATATTTTTACATAAAATTGTTTTAAATTAAATATTAACAAAAACATAAACAAATTTTGAACAAGATTTAAGTATTTCATAGTTTAGGCAAACAAAAACAAATGATTTATGCGATTGTTTCATATAAAGCAAGAGAAATAAAGTTGAGCTTTAAAAAATGCTTACAAATTTGTAGTTGAAATGCACTGCATTTCAAATTACAAAATACGCTTGCAAAAACTAATTAAAAAATTCATAAAGCAAGAGAATTCAGTACTTTTGTTACTAAATATTAATTATTTTCTTTAAAACTGCTTAAATTAATAATAAGTTGATTTAAAATTTTCTTATTTATCTGACAAAATTGCATTTTAAATTAATTAATTTTTAAATCAATTACTCCGGGAGCAATTCTTTTGGCATAACTTGTTTTTATAATCATACAGTGAAATATTATTCAACGATTGAAAGAAGCTTGGAAGTTGTAGAACTGGAGTTTTTGCTATCGTACTTGTTCTTCAACGATATTTTTTTAATTTTTCAAAATGAAATGCGTTGAAGAAACAATCTGAAATAATTGTTATTTCATTTCATTATAAATAGTCACTTTAGTGGAGACAGTAAATGAAAATTAAAAAGTAATATGTGACAAAATGAGTAGTTGTATATATGTTGACTTAATGTAGAATAGTTGATGTAATTACAACTTTTAACAAAATCCTGAATTAGATGGCATTATTTTCACTTCGCATGCATCATTAAAATTGTTGTAATATATACATTATTTTGTTCTTTTTCAATCTAATCATGACAGTTTTATTCCATCTATTGAGTGTTTCTACTACATTCAATTTGGTGTATGAATTAAAGATTCAAGATGATGAGCTCGAGATGGGGAGATCGTTCATATAACCAACAATTCATTTTAGTAGATGTGCGATCATCAAGAAATGGTAATTAATAGGCTAATAGACTGATAATGAAATCGGTAGAAGTTGTTCTATGACAAGAAGCAAAAATCTGTGGATCAAATCTTCACCGATTGCTACGCTCTCACTCATTCTACACTCAATACCACCATATGCCAGCGGAAAAAAATTTAGAAATATATTTGATAAAATATAATATAGCAATTTATTCTCCTTGTCATACATATAATTATGACATTCCTTATTAAATTAAATCTTAATAAAATCTTATATTGCAACGCCCTGCTAAAAGAAGTCTAATTCTGTTTTGGCATAGCAACTCACTCATAATGTTTAAATATTTACACAGTTCTCGTACTAGAGTAGGAAAAATTTGACGGAAAATTCTTAGTTTTTAATGCCGAATTATATGTGGCAGTGATGAACATGTTTCTCCTCATGAAAGTCAATGAATTTGACAGATGACAATAATTTTAGCTGGAAGGACCTCCTGCAACAAATTCCAATAGTAATTCCGCTTCTGTAGCCCCTAAAACAAGTATGCATTACATTTCCATTATACATATATGTTGGATCTAGGTGTTTTACTAATGAAGTAATTTCTGGAATAATTAATTTATTTATATACTTTTACAATTAAGTACTTACAAAGTATGTATGTATGTGTATATACATATGTAAGTATATAGGAGTTGTTATATAAGTTCATGTATGTGTTTCATTTAAATATTTTTTTAATGGTAATCAATTTTAGTTTATTTCTTTTATAAAATGTAGATATTTATATTACTTTACGTTACTTTTATGATCGTTTAAATATTTTTAGAGATTTAAAGATCCTTTACAAGCTAAAGTTAATATGTAAATAGGTTTACGTATTCTGTTGCAATTTTATCAACTTTTCTCATATTTGTTTAACTTTGTTTAAATATATTGTTAGTTTAAGTATTTTAACTTTTTCAAAAATGGGTTATGACTCAAACAAATTCTATTTCTCAGTACATGTAAACGGACATTTTATTTAAAGAAATTTATGAATTTACTTTACTAACAGCTTTAAGAAGATCATGATTTGTTTTATCTAACGCACTCATCATACTCAGATTTCCGCCAAGACCGCCACCGACACCCAATCCTCCACCAACACCAAGACCTAATTTTAAGTCATTTTGCCCCACAACGGAATGATGCAAGTGGCCGGGATTGTGGGTGATTATTGAATGGTGATCTTGTTGCTGTTGTTGATGTTGTTGTTGCTGCTGTTGCTGCTGGTGCTGTTGCTGTTGCTGTTGTTGCAGTTTATTGTTGTTGTGTTGGGCGGATTTGATGGCTTCTTGGGCTTTCATTTTCTCTTGTTCTTCACGATCTCGTCGAGCCTAAAATTTAAGAAATAAGAACACAAATTTTAAAATGTAAGTATTTGAGATGCCACAGTGGTCAGTATGAAAGTATTTTGGTATTGAGGTAACCGCTTCAAAGCAAATATTTCGGTTTTTTATTTGTTTTCAAGACCAGAAAATCGGATCAAAGAAGATATCGTCCAAAACGAAATTTTTGGTATAAATGACTCCGGTCAATAAATATTGTAATTTTGATTAAAAATATTCTAAATAATGTCTGATATTTTAGTGACACACAATAAATTATTTATGTTTTATTTGGGCTGGCACCAGGATATGTAGAAAATTTATTTTTTCGCATAGATAAAAGGAGGGGATAGCGTTGAGAGGACAGATAAAAAATATATAAGGACAAGAATTCATTGTAACTCATTTTTATCTACCTCAGTACCGAAGTTTCGTTATAGTACTAAGTAAAGAACCTGGTCATTATTTTCGAATCGCCTTTCCGTAACGGTAATGTTCACGGATCACTGCAATGCCTCCGTCATTCAAACAGAACGATACCGACAAACACAAGAATGCACCAATAAAGAACTCAGATCAGATACATTCAATAACAATTTCTTGATTGAGTGCTTAATCGAACCTGTGATCTTCGGGTTCCTAGTCTATTACGTACAGCCAGTTGTTGACATGGTAAGAAAACAAAAAGGTGAAAAGTGATTATTGAGTTCTTGTTATATATGTAGTTTTGATATTTGTTTAAGTTTCTGATTCAATTGAGTCGAAGTATAAAATAATATCTTTAATTATTCTAACAAATGTTGGATAAACGTTCCCTGACGATTTGCATTAGACCCAGTGAAATGCACATAGGAACTAGCTAAAACCCCTCAATAATCAATTTTTTTTTTTGTAAATTTGGGAAAAGCATCAGCACGAATAAAGTAAACAAAAAAGTAAAAGTGCTTTATTCGGCTGTGCCGAATCTTAAATACCCTTCACAGATGTAATTCTTCTGTCTTTCTTTCTTGCCAGAAAGTAGGTTTAATTAAAAAATCAAAATGATGTTATCGGTTACATTTATATTTAAGAAAACGTTAAAATTGTTCGGCTAGGAAGCTAAATGGCTGCTTTTATAAAATTTTTTCTGATATATAAAATAGGTTTAATTCACTAAAAACACAAAATTTGGAATTTATGTATGTACTTTTATGTACCAAAAATATATTGTTCTATTTTTTCAGCCTTTGATTATTTCATTTTATTTTAATTTATATTGAGCTTGAGGCTTATTTTTATAAAAATTATTTATTTTATATTTAGTTCAATATTTCGATATCCTCTGGATATCTTCTTCAGGATAAAATTATTTATAATAATTTAACAATAACAAAATTTTTTATAAATTATATAAACTTAAATATTTTTGTTGTTTTTTGTTTTTATATAAAAAATTGAAAATGAATGAAAAATTTTTTCATACATATTAAAAACATTTCAAAATTGAAACTTTTTTCTTTCCTGTCTACATTATGAAAATTGAAATTTGAAAAATGAGGAAATGAATATAATAATTAATAAAATTTGAACACATTCTAGTTTACCCTATGATCATTTTAATAATCTATTTTTGTAAATCAAATGTCTATAATTCTGTGCTACACCATCAGTGTCAGCCTTAAAATTAATTCTTTTGTCTAATGGTACATTTATTATATGTAACATTTCTAACATAGCGATGTCTATACCTATTTTCAGAATTTAAAATGGATATATTTTCAAAATCTGGATAGTGATTTGAATCACGACAATGTAAAGATAGTGCTGTTTTTTGTGTAGAAGTATAATTCTTATATTTTAAGTTTGATCAATGTCCCGTTAATCTGGTCTTAAGTTTATTTTGTGTTGTACCTATATAAACTTTATTACAAATTTCATTGTATTTTCCCTTACATGGAATTTTATAAACAACATTTGACTTTTCTAATTTATCTATCTTGTCTTTAATAGTACTAAATAATTTACCTAGTGTATTAAATGATTTGTGTGTCATTCTATACTTGTTTTTATTTAAAATATCTGATTTTAATACTCTTTCTGAAACTATTGGAATATATGTCAAAGATTTATAAATCTTTGGTTCAATATTATTGTTTGTGTAATTTATATTATTTCGTCTGTAATATTGCCCTATTAAATTACAAGCTAATCCTACAGGAAAATCATTATTAACTAAAATTTCTTTAATAATATTTTTATTCTTATTATGAAATTTTGCATCACTTACACTTAGACATCGCTATATGTTAGAAATGTTACAGATAATAAATGTACCATTAGACAAAAGAATTAACGGCTGACACTGATAGTGTAGCACAGAATTATAGACATTTGATTTACAAAAATATATTATTAAAATGATCATAGGGTAAAATAGAATGTGTTCAAATTTTATTAATTATTATATTCATTTCCTCATTTTTCAAATTTCAATTTTCATAATGTAGACAGGAAAGAAAAAAGTTTCAATTTTGAAATGTTTTTAATATGTATGAACAAATTTTTCATTCATTTTCAATTTTTTATATAAAAACAAAAAACAACAAAAATATTTAAGTTTATATAATTTATAAAAAATTTTGTTATTGTTACATTATTATAAATAATTTTATCCTGAAGAAGATATCCAGAGGATATCGAAATATTGAACTAAGTATAAAATAAATAATTTTTATAAAAATAAGCCTCAAGCTCAATATAAATTAAAATAAAATGTACCAAAAATATTTCGATGGAATCGAATTTTTATTTTTTTACCAAAGCAATTCTTAGTGAGGTGTGACATAGTTTTACTTGACAAAAAAATTTAAATTTTTAAACTTTTTGGTCACTTTCATGTACCATAAAATATTTCATTTGTCCAACCCTGGAGTCGAAATTTTGATTTTTTAAGATTTTAATACCAATTTTGTTCTTCCTGAATTATAAAACAGCTTTAATTAGCAAAATGAATCAGCATCAATTGCCTTTTTGGTTACTTTTATGCAGAATAAATATTTCAATATTCCAACCCTGGAAACGAAATTTAAATTTTTTTACTAATGCAACTCTTAATGATGCATGAAATAGTTTTATTTAAGAAAAACTTAATATTTGTAATCATTTAGGTCATTTTTATGTACCACAAAATATTGCAGCTATCCAACTCTGGAATCTAAATTTTTATTTTTTTTAATTTTTGATACCAATTTTAAAATAGTTTTAATTAGTAAAAAAAAAAAAACAAACGTCAATTGCCTTTTTGGTTACTTTTATGTATAAAAAAATAAATTCAATTTCCCAACCCTGCAAGCGAAATTTAAATTTTTTAAAATTTTCTTTATCAATGCAAATCTTCATCAGGTATAAAGTAGTTTTATCTGTTTTTGCGATAACATAAAAATAAAAACTTGTGCTTGAAATAAATTTTCAGTAACTTAAAATAAGTAAAACACAAAAATAAAAACATGTATTCAATATAATATTGACTACAACACTGTAAGTTAAAAATATTTCTAAAAACATTAATAATATCACTGTATCACTGTAATTTGTAATATTTATGTATGTTCTTTTAAATTAAAATAGACAAAAGCCCCTGAAGAAGTCGACAAAAAATTGACGAAACGTTGGGTAAAAAATGTAATAAATTGGTTTTATTAACATTGAATACGTTAGGCCTGATTAGCTCAAGATAAATACATACCTACATTGGAAGTGAAAAAAGAAGAAAAAAAAAAAAAGTAGTTTTGTTTAAGAAAAACTCGAATTTTGCAACCATTTTGGTTATTACATGTACTACAAAATATTGCATGTACCAAAAAAAATTTAATATTTCCAACCCTGGAAACGAAATTTTAATTTTTTTGTTTTTTTTTATCAGTGACGGGCTTCTTGAGGTACAAAGTAGTTTTATTTAAGAAAAATTGCAAATGTTTTACCATTTTGGTAACTTTCATGTACCATAAAATATTGCACTTGTCCATCCCTGGATTCGAAATTTAATTTTTTATTTTTGAATTTTTGATACCAATTTCATTCTTCCTAAATTATAAGACAGTTTTAGTTAGCAAAAAACAAAAAAAAGCAACATCAGTTGCTTGTTAGATTACTTTCATGTATAAAAAAATGCAATTTCCCACCCGTGGAAGCAAAATTTGAGTTAAAAAATTTTTGTTTTTTTGGCCAATGCAAATCTTCATGACGTATAAAGTGGTTTTGTTAAAGAAAAACTTGCAATTTTTAACAATTTTAGTTACTACTTGTACTAAAAAATACGGAATAGGCCGAAAAAAAGAATTTTTAATTTCCCCATCCCTGGAAAAAAAATTTTATTTTGTTAGTTTTTAATAGACCATTGAGGCTTCCCAAAGCACGAAATAGGTTTAATTTACAAACATTAAAAAAAATAATTGAATTTTGGTATACATATTGCGTCGAGAAATAGGTGTAAGTTTTCCAGCTCTGGAACCTTACTTCGGATCTTTCTGAATTTCAATAGAACTCTATTTAAGCTCATGTCCGATACAACGGTCCAAGAACGAAGTCTCTAGCTCTTCTGGGGGCTTGGGAAAACCGATTTTACGTACAGACGGACGGACAGACGAACATCGCTCAATCGTCATCGCTATTCATAAAGATCCAGAATATATATATATACTTTATGGGGTCCCATGTGCATATCGTAGAAATTACACACGGAATGACAAACTTATATATATCCTTTTACTTTTTTGTGAAGGGTATAACAAGTAAAAACATTATATTCGACCATGTCGCATCTTAAATACTCTCCAAATATTTAGTAAGTAAATTTAAAATGTTTAACTTGGTGGGACAGAGTTCCTTTAAGACATGTCCGTACCCAATTTTAAATCTCTATTTTGAGAGAGTCATTCCGGAAAGGGCCGTGAGAGACACGTTTCACCTTAAGGAATACAAATTGTTCAATATTTACACTATTTTTGCATATAATTTCGTACGTCAACGACCACCAAAGGGGGTGGGGTCCAAAATTAGACTATATCATGTATCCCACAGACGAACGTATGGGCATTGCTAGATCGTCTTAGACTTCATCACAGATCAAGAATATATTTACTTTACGGGCTCCAATTCTCTTTGGAGGGTATTAGAACTGTTTTTAGAGGGGTCGGTCTTGCAAAGGCTGTCTGGAGACAATTCACCTTTGTCATAAAACTCTAAAAATAAATGTTTGGGATAATTAAATACAAAATTTAAAAACCAAATTATTTATAGGGTGAGGAGGGGGTACGGCAGAGGGGTATCAGGTTACGTCTCAACTTCGTCATTAAAGCTTAAAAATTTTATTTTTAAGGAATGTAGGCTTAAGTAATACAATTTGTTAAATTTTTGTGCTATTTTTGCATATAACAACGCCCTCTAAAGGGGGCGGGTTCCAAAAATTAATTTTTTTGATTTAATGGCCCCAAGTATAACGGGTGAGACCTTCTATGATATAAAAATATTATATTTAATTACAAAAAAAATTTTTTTTGATTTTTAGATGTTGGCTTAGTTCTTCTTAGGGAAACTTTTTTCTCTCTGGCCCGATTCAGCCCATTTACGAATTTAATCTGTGCTATATTTCGATATATATTTGTACCAAATTTCAAGAGTCTGGCTCTTTTCCACAGATGGACGGACGGGCATGGGCAGATCGTCTTAGATTTCATCACTGATCAAGAATATATACTCGTATATACTTTATGGGGTCTCAGATGGATATTTCGCTGCGTTACAAACGGAGTGCAAAATGAATATACCCTCCAAATTTTTGTGGAGGGAATAATTATAAAATACAAATTTTTGTGTATAAATAATTTAGTTTTCAGTTTTATCTCATAGCAGCACATGTACACATAAAATTGAGAATGTACCAACGACCATTAAAGTAAAACAAATATTGAAAGTTTACGCATCTTATAAAATATTACAATTTTCCTGTCCCTGTGATCTTCTAGATTATTTTAGTAGTAAAAATTTAATTTTTGCCGCTGAACAAAACAACATAAATATAAAGATACATATTTAGTAATCTGTGTTGTATCAGGTTTTAGTTCCCCTAGAACCCATTGCCAGTCTTTGAAGACAACTGATATAATTTGTGCAATTTCAGCTCTTGTATTTTTTGAAAATTAAGCCAAGAATCATTATTCAGGCTCAATTTCGAATCCGGAATCCATTAATTCGAATTCTTATTAAGAGTGGAATATATGAAATATTTTTTATAATGATCTAACTAGCAGAATGTTTCGGTACTATTTTCGAGGTTGCTATGTCATGTCATCAGTGTTCTTTGTTTATCCTTTACACCTTTCACGGTAGGAATAATCAGTACGAGTATCAATTATTTAACCATATTTAAGTTAACTCAGTTTCTGTTGGTACGAAATTCCCCAACACTGATGACTATTATCACCTATATTCCATAAGCTAAGATCACACTATCGGCGCAATGTACCAATTTTTGTCGGCTCACTGCAATAAAGTCATAAGTACTAAACCAAAATTACATTATTGCTCAATTAATTCTGTAATAAGTGCACATGGCTTTATTACCAATTATTAGTGGTGCAACTATTTCCTTATACTTCAATTAGTTGACAAGTAAGGCAAATTTAGCTTATTACTTATAACTTTATTTCAGTGAGCCGATGAAAATCGCTGAAAGTGTGATTTTAGCTATATTCTCTTTGCTTTTCCCAGAGTCATCAATTAAAAATGAAGAACTAAACATGGCGCGTGCCCACATATTGTTAAATAAACATCAATGTACATTTTGTTATTAAAAATTTCGGATTAATAATAATCGTCAACTTAAACAGTAAATTAATCCCAAACACCGAATAGTCACTATGAATAATTGGTAATCATTAATTTTTATGCAACCATTTTAAATAAATAGTGCATAAAATTACAGTATTTCAAACCGTAAGAAGTAATTAGGTAAATGCTAATGAGGATGTTTCTAAAATATGTGTAAGACCTGAATTTGTGCAGAAAGTACTATATAAAAGAATTTAGAGCAATTTATTTGAAATATAGTCTCTGTTGTTTATTAAATGTTTGCCTTTTTTGTTGAGGGTTAAGTATGTCTATATGCCTGCATTCCACTGGCTTTTACTACCGATGATTTGGTGCCAGAGCCAATGATATCCAAGTGTAAAGATATACTTAATCCGCAACAAACAAAGCAAATGTCTAATGAATAAACTAAAGTCAAATAAATAAAATGAAAAAGAAAGAACTGATTTAATATCCGCCAACAAAGTATAAATTGCTTTAAACTCAACAGTTGAATAAGGTGACGCATTACGTAAGATGGATTCTATGTGACTTGCCCTTAACTCCGCCATAGAGTCTCGATTGATCTCTTTTTTGCACTAATATAATACTTACTTGTTCATTTATTTCCTTGACAGCTCTTAATTCTTTTTTAAGTTTCATACGACGATTTTGGAACCAAATTTTTATTTGTCTCTCCGTCAAACATAGTGCATGGGCTATTTCAATTCTTCGCCGCCTTGTCAAATAATGATTGAAATGAAATTCTTTTTCCAATTCCAGTGTCTGGAAACGTGTATAAGTCTGGCGACCACGACGACGAGGGCAACCATTCGGACCTGGAAACAAGCAAAAAATGCTTAATTAAATATTTTAATTTTTCTTCTCTTCAATTTCGAACAAAGAAATATGCAAATTATATTTATGTTAATTATCCAAACAGCAGACGACGAAAGAAACGTTATTAATAACATGACATTTAAGATAATTTTAAAATGACAATATTTTTCCTAACCACATTAATTAAAATGACTCAAAAGATTTTATTTTGAATGTAAAACAAGAAAGAGAATATATGGCTAATCATAAAAGGGTGGAGCTAAAATAAGTTTTGCAATTTATTGGTCACCGTTTTGTCGAAAAGAGAGCAACTGACACATACTCAGATTAAATACATATATCTAGTAAATCATGGGCAATTTCAAAATATTATTTAATTTCCGAAACAATAATAACAACAGGATATTAAAACAATTTTCGAAATTCATGTTTCGGCTTCAGCACTTGCCTACAAAATCAGTGTCCTCGTATTACTAACACTCAGTTGCCTTCCAATAGAGTTCCATCAACCTTTTTGTTTTTTTTTTTTACAATAGTCAAATAAGTATATAAAAAATAGACGAAATTTCCAATTTGTTTACATGTATTTATTTCAGTACCCTATGTGATTTCTGGATATTTTCAACACCCATTGAGCTCCTTGTAGCCGGTGTAGAAAAGGGTAAAAATTTGTTTTGTTTTAATGTTTTGTATACATTTTTCTATCGTGTTGATTAAATGCTGCTGGCTGGTTGCAATTGATGGACTACATGTAGAGTTTAACTCTGCTTGATATCGCGCCAGCTTTTACCAAAATACACTCGCCCATGTAAACTAAACATACACATACATATTTCGTTGCGCTTGTAAATCTTTCGGTTACAAAATATTTTTGGTGCGTGCAAATTTTTTTAGAGACGTTTTTTTTAGGAATTTTTCATGCTACCTGTACTAATTTTTTTAGTTGTAGTGTCTAAAGTTATTTGGAAAATTTTATGATGCATTTTAAAATTGGCACTTTGGCAGCATGACTGAGGAAACCCAGGCGAAATTGTTGTTGTAAATAAGTACGTTTAGTAAAAAATATTTCAGACTTTTAGCTGTTTTTGTTTATGGTACCCTTTAGGAATTTTTTTATAATTTTGTCTTTTGTTTTAGCGGCAGCAGACTTAGATACTGAAATTTTTTACGGTTTTTAAAAAAAAAAAAAGCAAAACAACAATTGTTTGCAGTTTTATTACGATGTTTTATTGTAGATGCTTGTGTAATATTTTGAAAATATAAATCTTTCACTTGAACCGAAGAACGTTCCTAAAGATAACCTATATGTTAGTACGCGCATTTGTGTATGTGTACATATATTATCAGAAATATACGTACTCACAAATATGAACAGGTACATGTATATATAAATGCATATGGTGTAGATGCACTTTTAAAAAAACTGATATTATTAAGTTACTTGCACCATAAATAATTATTTTTATAAGACGAAATAAATATTTTTAATACAACTTTTGTTAATTTCACTAAGTTTATTTTAACGTAACCAAGAAGAGCACACAGTATATCTAGTCAAGTCGACTACGTACATATGTTCTATAAATAGCATTTAAATTTATATAGCTCATATTCTTAACTTAGAATATTTTGTAATTAAATCACTCGGTAAAATTAGTGTGATTTATACATCAAAAATCAATTGAATTAAAAGAAAAGATGATTTAGGATCAACTTGCTACAGCGTCTGTAGGCGAGCTTATATTTGAATTCATGCAGATTAGGGCCCTAAAAATTATTTATATCCAAGTATAACGATCGCGATGTTTTTATCTTATGTATTTATGACAAATTGTGGACCGCCGTAACAGCACCGTCAGTATATTAGATTTTAGTAATTCGAAGTGTATAGTTAAATAAATTTATTTTAATACAAAGCTATGCTTGCGTTGAATTTTTTTATTGTATATGTAAAACCTCTGGTCTAGCGAGCACGTGTTTCGATTATAGCACCGACAATGAATAACCAGCGTAGTTATAAAAGAATTTACATACATATGAAATGGAAGACAGATATCGTCAGTATCTTGGAGATCGTCTTATCGGTTCAGAAATCCCGATAAAATGACTCTATTGCATGGGGGTTATGTTAACATTTGACCTTTAGGTGGATAATAATTTTATGGACGTGAAACTAATTTAGTATTAGCATATAAAATAATTTTACCGCTAATAAAGAAAAATATGTAAATAAGACTTAAAAAATAAGCAATTTAAACTCTTCTATTGAAATCTTCTATTGCAAAAAAGTAAAAAGAAATTACTTAATTTGTAATTTTTGAAAAAAAAAATGTTTTATACGATCTAGAAAAATTTGCCTATTGCGATAGACATAATTATTAATAAATTGTATTTATCAAATTATTAGTGAGATAAGAATTATTTGTTCAAACTCAAGTTCAAATCTGCAAGCTGCAAATTATTTTTTACTAATGTTTAATAAATTCAAGTTATTTTGTTAAGAGCGGAATATTTAGAATATGTTTATAATCATCAAACTAGCAGAACAGATCAGTATTGATTTCGAGACCGCTGTGCCATTTCATCAGCGTTCTTGGTTCAACTTCTTCCACTTCCCACGGTGGTACTAGTCATGAAGAATATCAACTATTTAATTAATTTTTTCACGTAATAGAATATGAGAACTTCTTATATTAATTTTTTTAAGTAAAATTCGCTTTCGGTTAGAATGAAATTACGCAACCCTGACAATTATTCCATATATTCCATTTTCTTTTTGCTTTTTCGAGAGCCATCCATCGGCTATTGAGATTAATTATCAATTATACATTTTGTAAACAAAAATATACTACTCGCGAAAAGTACCAGTAAATAAATTTTGTGAAGGTAAAATAACCTCTTAAGCAATCAATTGGATACTGTTAAAAATCAGCTTCTGATAAGTCGAAAATATAGGTATCAATAAGTATCTAAGAAATTGAAAAAAAGGTAGTTCTCAAAAATTACTTCCATTTTTGTGCACCTAAACAGTATTTGATTTTTTTTTTACTTTTAGTAGCCGTTATACAACTATTTTAAAAATATTATATAGCTTATGCCTCTTATTTTAGAGAAACTCAATTTGAAACACATTTAAATGAAAATAATTTTATAATATTGCCGTTCAATGCAATTTGAAATCAAGCATTTTTAACCATGAAAAGTGATATACGAAACGTCAAATGAAATAAGTATATTTTTTTGTATTGAAATTCACATTAAAAATTATTTTTTAAAAATTTTTCATAACGGCTGACAGCGATTGCTGTTCAGTTTTTTTAAGAAAAAAGTGTAAAATTGAAAAGCAAGTAAGTGTTATTTTTAAAAAATTTCTGTTATGATCCCGAGCTACCAGAATATCTTTTTTGTTTTTTATGTACTACTGTTTTACTTAAAGAGCTGTACAAAATGTTCTAAGGACAATTATTACATGTTCATGTTAGTCAACAGTAGGATTTTGTTTGACGTTTAAAAAGTGTTCTATTGATAGGATTTCACTAGGACGTAAATTGAACGATAAGTTGGAGGCAGATTTATTCTATTTGCAAAGTTAAAGCAACCTTGTAAGTTTTTTATCTTGGACCAGCACTCAGGGCATAACCCCTACATATGCAGTGCATTGCGCCGGAACTGGAAAGGAGGGGATAGCACTGAGGGGACAGATGAAGAAACATGAGAAGATGGATAATTTTTTGCAGCTATTTCAATCTTTTTACTTCGCCCGGTAATTTTGATGATCAGAAAAATTCAATACAATATTTTATCACTTTGTGCGGGGTTGAACTCAGGACCCTCCGATTCATAGTCACGTGTTCCACTACTTCAGCCAACAGTATCCATGATCAACTTCTTATGCATGCCATAATTCTACCTTTACCTAACATAATTTTGTAATAACGGCCCTAAAAGTTATACTAAAAGTTGTTCAGTCTCAGACCATTTATAATCAATTGTAGTTTGGTTGACTAGCCGCAGTTGACATACCTCCTGTATGCAACTGAAACTCAATACTAGGTTTGAGTTATTTGTCCACATCATCAAACTTAAGTTTGGGAATATGCAGACCTTGCATATTTCCACACAACAATGCAATTGGTATTAGTATACGAATTTAGGTTAAGTTAGAGGTAAGAATATAAAATAAAACATTAATTATATATATAACCAACAGAGGAAGGTGAACGTTTATAACTTCGAAATGTTGCAAGCTACTATACAATGCTATCATGATTTTCAAACAAAAAACTGCAAACTATAAGTTTCATTTAAATAAATCAAGCCTGTTCTGATATTTAATATGTAACCAATTTTCTTGCACTTGTGCAACCCTGTATTACAGTAGTCGCTAATTCAAACAGAGCCTGTTCACTAAATGGAGAAGTTCACTAAATCGAGAGAATAAAAAATAAGTAATTCATATGACTTTTATTAAATTAAGTTTTTATTTTTAATGTTTTTTAGTAATTAATGAACGTGAAAGAAGTCGGTTATATTTTTTTGTACTTGTTTTGCTTCAAGAGATTTTGCCTTGTCCCTGATTTGCGCAATACCAAAATATCTTTAATATCAGATATAATACTTTCACTCCAAGGAATAACTTTATTGAATGCTTCGATTGCCTCCGTTTTGCCTTCCCTATCACCAGAAGCATTTGTACAGGGCAGGAAAGTAAGACGTGCTTTTTCGGTTTTTCTTCCAGGTGCACTTTTCTTACTTCTTAAAACGTATGTTTTGTTTGAAAGCAGTTTCCAAAATAGGGCAGTTTCTTCCGCTTTGTAAATTTCATCATGCATTAAATTGTGTTCTACTATTAAAGAATGGAGTTCTTTTTTAAAAGGTTCTACAAACTCCGGATTGAACGATAATTTTTCCCCGGATATCTATAAAAACCGTATACCAAATCGTCGCTTAAATTTCTACAGCCAGCCATCCCTTGCAGTAATAGAACTTTTTTCTTTCAATTGGTCATTTAAATAAAAATATCTAACGACATTTCAGTCAGTATCTTGGAGATCGTCTTATCGGTTCAGAAATCCCGATAAAATGACTCTATTGCATGGGGGTTATGTTAACATTTGACCTTTAGGTGGATAATAATTTTATGGACGTGAAACTAATTTAGTATTAGCATATAAAATAATTTTACCGCTAATAAAGAAAAATATGTAAATAAGACTTAAAAAATAAGCAATTTAAACTCTTCTATTGAAATCTTCTATTGCAAAAAAGTAAAAAGAAATTACTTAATTTGTAATTTTTGAAAAAAAAAATGTTTTATACGATCTAGAAAAATTTGCCTATTGCGATAGACATAATTATTAATAAATTGTATTTATCAAATTATTAGTGAGATAAGAATTATTTGTTCAAACTCAAGTTCAAATCTGCAAGCTGCAAATTATTTTTTACTAATGTTTAATAAATTCAAGTTATTTTGTTAAGAGCGGAATATTTAGAATATGTTTATAATCATCAAACTAGCAGAACAGATCAGTATTGATTTCGAGACCGCTGTGCCATTTCATCAGCGTTCTTGGTTCAACTTCTTCCACTTCCCACGGTGGTACTAGTCATGAAGAATATCAACTATTTAATTAATTTTTTCACGTAATAGAATATGAGAACTTCTTATATTAATTTTTTTAAGTAAAATTCGCTTTCGGTTAGAATGAAATTACGCAACCCTGACAATTATTCCATATATTCCATTTTCTTTTTGCTTTTTCGAGAGCCATCCATCGGCTATTGAGATTAATTATCAATTATACATTTTGTAAACAAAAATATACTACTCGCGAAAAGTACCAGTAAATAAATTTTGTGAAGGTAAAATAACCTCTTAAGCAATCAATTGGATACTGTTAAAAATCAGCTTCTGATAAGTCGAAAATATAGGTATCAATAAGTATCTAAGAAATTGAAAAAAAGGTAGTTCTCAAAAATTACTTCCATTTTTGTGCACCTAAACAGTATTTGATTTTTTTTTTACTTTTAGTAGCCGTTATACAACTATTTTAAAAATATTATATAGCTTATGCCTCTTATTTTAGAGAAACTCAATTTGAAACACATTTAAATGAAAATAATTTTATAATATTGCCGTTCAATGCAATTTGAAATCAAGCATTTTTAACCATGAAAAGTGATATACGAAACGTCAAATGAAATAAGTATATTTTTTTGTATTGAAATTCACATTAAAAATTATTTTTTAAAAATTTTTCATAACGGCTGACAGCGATTGCTGTTCAGTTTTTTTAAGAAAAAAGTGTAAAATTGAAAAGCAAGTAAGTGTTATTTTTAAAAAATTTCTGTTATGATCCCGAGCTACCAGAATATCTTTTTTGTTTTTTATGTACTACTGTTTTACTTAAAGAGCTGTACAAAATGTTCTAAGGACAATTATTACATGTTCATGTTAGTCAACAGTAGGATTTTGTTTGACGTTTAAAAAGTGTTCTATTGATAGGATTTCACTAGGACGTAAATTGAACGATAAGTTGGAGGCAGATTTATTCTATTTGCAAAGTTAAAGCAACCTTGTAAGTTTTTTATCTTGGACCAGCACTCAGGGCATAACCCCTACATATGCAGTGCATTGCGCCGGAACTGGAAAGGAGGGGATAGCACTGAGGGGACAGATGAAGAAACATGAGAAGATGGATAATTTTTTGCAGCTATTTCAATCTTTTTACTTCGCCCGGTAATTTTGATGATCAGAAAAATTCAATACAATATTTTATCACTTTGTGCGGGGTTGAACTCAGGACCCTCCGATTCATAGTCACGTGTTCCACTACTTCAGCCAACAGTATCCATGATCAACTTCTTATGCATGCCATAATTCTACCTTTACCTAACATAATTTTGTAATAACGGCCCTAAAAGTTATACTAAAAGTTGTTCAGTCTCAGACCATTTATAATCAATTGTAGTTTGGTTGACTAGCCGCAGTTGACATACCTCCTGTATGCAACTGAAACTCAATACTAGGTTTGAGTTATTTGTCCACATCATCAAACTTAAGTTTGGGAATATGCAGACCTTGCATATTTCCACACAACAATGCAATTGGTATTAGTATACGAATTTAGGTTAAGTTAGAGGTAAGAATATAAAATAAAACATTAATTATATATATAACCAACAGAGGAAGGTGAACGTTTATAACTTCGAAATGTTGCAAGCTACTATACAATGCTATCATGATTTTCAAACAAAAAACTGCAAACTATAAGTTTCATTTAAATAAATCAAGCCTGTTCTGATATTTAATATGTAACCAATTTTCTTGCACTTGTGCAACCCTGTATTACAGTAGTCGCTAATTCAAACAGAGCCTGTTCACTAAATGGAGAAGTTCACTAAATCGAGAGAATAAAAAATAAGTAATTCATATGACTTTTATTAAATTAAGTTTTTATTTTTAATGTTTTTTAGTAATTAATGAACGTGAAAGAAGTCGGTTATATTTTTTTGTACTTGTTTTGCTTCAAGAGATTTTGCCTTGTCCCTGATTTGCGCAATACCAAAATATCTTTAATATCAGATATAATACTTTCACTCCAAGGAATAACTTTATTGAATGCTTCGATTGCCTCCGTTTTGCCTTCCCTATCACCAGAAGCATTTGTACAGGGCAGGAAAGTAAGACGTGCTTTTTCGGTTTTTCTTCCAGGTGCACTTTTCTTACTTCTTAAAACGTATGTTTTGTTTGAAAGCAGTTTCCAAAATAGGGCAGTTTCTTCCGCTTTGTAAATTTCATCATGCATTAAATTGTGTTCTACTATTAAAGAATGGAGTTCTTTTTTAAAAGGTTCTACAAACTCCGGATTGAACGATAATTTTTCCCCGGATATCTATAAAAACCGTATACCAAATCGTCGCTTAAATTTCTACAGCCAGCCATCCCTTGCAGTAATAGAACTTTTTTCTTTCAATTGGTCATTTAAATAAAAATATCTAACGACATTTCAGCTTCTCTCAATGTTCTCCTTTTAATTTTTCCTTTACTTTTTACAGTCACTTCCAAAATCGGATTTTTATTTTTCTTAATAGCACAAATTATTGACTTGGCCACTTCATATCTGTGTGCAAAAGAAGTAACGCTTGCACCTTTATCCAAAATGTCACTTTTTTCACATAACGTTAACACCTTGAGCTTCATCTTCGATGCACTATGTAACAAACAATAAAGACTTCAAAAACCTTTTTTGTATTCGTATGCACACGCTTATCTCGGGGAAGAACCGATTTTTAATATGTAAGATAATCACTCAACAACTCAATACTCAAAACATTAACAAAATCAACAGTTTGAGGTTTTTCACTTATTTATTGGAAGAACATACTTAGAATAAGACAAACATTTAAAAAAAATTAACGGTTGAAAGCTGTTCACATAATAGAGACAGGCTGTGTTCACTCTTTAGAACCCCATGTGTTTAAATTTTGTTGTTCACTATTCTGGATGTCCACTATTCTGGATGTTCATATAACCGAGCGGCTACTGTATTTGCAAATATAATATAGTAGCGCAATAAAAGTTGCTATCGATAATCGGACCATTTATTTTAAAATTTAATTTAACAAAAATTTAAAAACACACTGAATCACTAATGGGATTTTAACAATATAAACACTTTTCAAAAAAGTTCAATCTTTGTCACGGATCCAACATAAAAAACAGCGAAAAGGCGTTTCTGTTTTTGAACATCTGCTAAACAATTTCAAAAAAGTATTTGCAGTCAAAATACATACATACATATGTATGTAGATATATGCATGTATATTTCCTAGAGATATTAAGTTATACATGCTAAATGAATCAAGTAACAAACCAAAAATTTAATAATTTTTACTTCAGTTCCAATGCTGTAAGTGCTTGAAGTTATCAAACCCTGTTTATATCAGTAGCTCAGAATTTTGCATGTGCTTCGGATATTCTCAAAACTGATTCTTGTATCAGTAACCCCACCCAGGTATCTCAGTTTCATTCCTTTTAATAGCGCAGTGTTAGAAATAGCATATCATCAGAATTACTGCTTATATGGAAACTTATGTATGTATATACATATATCACATCCATATATACATATATTCATACGTACACTCACACATACTTACTTATGTAATTATTAAGTGTGTCCTAAAACTATAATTTAATTACTATTTATTTCATATGTATGTATGTATATTCACCTCTATATCATTTGTATTCCTCCAAAGAAGATTAATTGATTTCATTTAAATTTCGGTGGATTACGTAAGAGTGAAAGAGATATAAAGATTCATTAAAGTTTGTCAACAACACATAAAAACAATTATGGCATCCAATATGGCTGAAAACGAATACTTTGCTTTTGTACACCTTTACAGGGGCAGACCATGATAAAACTCATAAAATATTCAAAACAAAACATTAGTAATCTCTGAATGCATTTATCTCCACTACTCAGCAAAGTGGGAGAGAAATTAGTTGAGAGAGCCACAACGATATTCTCTTTGCACAGACTCAAAGCTATGTGGTGGATTAGCTAACATATGGTTCAGGGATGGCTAAATTTTTGTAATTGTATTTATTTGTCCTAATGGAACTGCTTTCACAATAGCATATATTTGGGCAATTTGACCGAATGTTATGCTAGATATATATGTGTGTGCCGCAGTTAAGACAAAATTGAATAATCAAAAACCAAAATATAACTATGTAGGTAATAAAAATTGTGTTTAGCACACAGCATGTTCTGTATTGTGTGTAATAGTATTTCGAGAATACCTTCTTCAACTATCAATACATTTATATAACAGTTCTTTAGTGAATAATCAACTTAATTTTTCTTGAAGAAGTTATGCAAAGTGTAACAAAATATTTTAAGTAAAGTCGCATGATTCATTTACAAGAAAATCTAACAAAAGTCCAGCCGATCCCAAGAAATTGTTTCAAAATAGCGTTGAAGATGCGATGCTATCACACATATCGTCACAGTATCTGCGAATGGCCATATCTAATATGTTAAGTTACAGGAGAAGTATAAAACTTGTTTAATTAAAATATGTATTGCCGAATATTATAAAATCTGACAACATCAGTAAAAAACGACACATTTATGTATTTATTGTACCAATTGGCAATAATTTTTCTCAATTAAACAAGTTTAATGGGTTCAGTTTGTTTTAAGATGAAATAAATATATAACGGTAACGCTACGCCAGAAGAACATTTTTTGCTCATTCTTTGAGTGCATTAATGTCGATTTTTTTTTGTACAATACGCCGCGTTCTGTTTTTATATGTGAACTTTGGCAGCAATTATGCATGTATGGAGGAATTCAATGTGTTTATTGCCTTAATTTTTTTAGTGAACCATGATTTTATACAAACAACGATTCCCTTGGTGGTTTCAATGTATTTATTGTCGCAGTACTGCCACTTTACATTTATTTCGCCATAAGTTTGTTTATTCTTCTTTTGAGTACATACATAAGTACATGCTATCAAATATTATAAAGGAAAATAATTTGCTTTTGTTTTTTAAAAGCGTAGAAGAGCTAACGAATATGTTAGCGATATAAGAAAAATTTAGTATCATGTTATCATTTTCTCAGGCATCATGAAAATTCTGAGGTAGTGTATAATTGTTACTACTTCGATGTCATTGAAATTATCATTTAATGAATACTTGTATATATATATTTTTCAAAATCCCACGACTTGCCAAATAAAATTTGTAACACATTTACATTCGTATAATACTTTTTTATCACGTTTGTTATATGTGGCACTTTTCCCTATTGTGGTTAATGGCGATTTACTTCCTGAATTTGAAGCTTCAAATGTTTTCAGTAGGAGGGTTTAGTACAGGCTAACAATTCATCTTGCCACTTCTGCTTTTCATAATTATGAGTTTATTCATAATCATCGTTGCTAACCTAGCATATATTTATAGTTATTAACTGCAACGATAACCATAAAGTGACATTTCTATACGATATCATACTCATACCTATATCGAAGGTCGCTTTCCTACAAATGTTTAAAGTTTTTCCACTAAAGTTTTGCTAGATGCACTCTGCATAATTCAAAACAGTTTTTTGGGGGTTAAGTGAATATATTTACAAGTACATATTTGCTCTATGCTAATGCCAACACTCCAGTCAAGAATATACCAACGATGTGTTTGGAATATTTCAAAATTCGGAAGCTTAAATAAAACTTACGAATCAAAAGATTAGGCATAACGCAAGCACATTTTTACTGTTTATCTTTCTTCTGTTTCTATAACCTAGCCCTAGAATTAATTTTGAAAAAGGAAATATATTTGTTCAAAGGTATAAAAGTGAAAAACGTTAAAAAAATTATGTGTGCAGCTAATAAATATGAAAATAAATAAAATTCAAAAAGGTCTAAAATAAGTTTTTAAAATTTTCACATCATCCTGATTTGAATAATTTTTGTGACCGCAAAGAATAAGTCAATGTCTGCGTGGAACATTTTAAACCAAATGATTTTAAAAATAAATCAGAACTTTAGATATGTGTGTTTAGAAACACTTAAAAAAATTAAAGCCTAAATTTTCCCAATTCATCATAAGATTTTGCTAAGAGACAAATCTTAAAAATATTAACGATTTTTGATTTTATAAGTTGTTATGGGTAATATAAATGATTTTTTAAATGACGATGTAAAACGCTGAATTAGAAAATGGTGGTCTAGAAAAATGATATCCCAGGTATTTCAGTGGTAAAAATAAACTGGAAAGTTTATTCGTCGCTTGATAATATGTCTGAGCAAGACAGCCTCTTAAACAATGAAGTGTATAGAAAAACGTTACCAAATTTTAGATTACGACGGCGTGATTAGCTTGCATGATGCAAACTTTACCATTTTGTGCTCGCATTAGCTGGGTGGTAGCATTAGGTAATATTTACAGAATACAACCCTTACAGTCATTTATTGGATTAGATAAAATTTGAAAACCTACCACCAACTGATTCAGAAATACCATCATATTTTCAGGGAACTGAAATATTTTTCTACGTGTAGTATTGAAAGCTGTAACAGAATACCACAAAGAGTATCATTAATTTTTTTTTTTTTGTAACAATATATCAAAATGAATTATAATGAATCCAGCGGAAACAATATGGAATTTTGAATTAAAATTTTGAATTCATTGTAGGGCTTCTAATGCACATATCTAAAATGTTAATTAAAATTGCAAGTCTTGTCCAACGCCTTACGATGTAGTACAATATACTATTTAATAACGCAATAGTTAATTTAAATATATAATTCAAATTTTCTTTTCTAGCTGGATATCAACATTTCATCTAATATGTGTTAATTGTTTATTTAACATTATTTATGACTTTTTATTATTGTAAATCAGCAATCAATTTACCAATTGATATACACAAGTTAAACAAATTCTTAAGAAAGAAAAAGAAAATGATTAAGTAAAAACGTATTCATAGAAATGTTTTACATCAATTCAATGAGTGGCACAGACTTAGTGACTGAGCTCGTTCGATGAATGGATGTTCGTTTGGTATTTGGAAGTTTCAGCAACAGCGAATAAAAAAATTGTTTGGATTTCGTTTAACATGCCATCCGGGAAGTACGATACTAAAATATAAACAAATCAATTTAACCAAAATGTATGCATATATATTTACACACATGCATATGTATGTGTTTCGTGTGTACAAATATGTATATATGTATGTACATATAAACATATGTATGCAATATATAAGTGAAAAACAACAATAACAACATTAAAGAGGACTTAACAGCTAAATACAACGATATTGTTAAAGAATTTTAAAACTGCTGACAAGTAAAAATTTTTAAGCAAAAATTCAAATGAATTTTGTAGGCCAAAAGAAAAAAAAAAAAAATATATATATATATATATATACATAAAATAAATGATTCATGCAGTTAAAAGTAGCAGACAAAAATTCCAGATACATAAAATATCTTTTATTTATTCATTCATTCCCTCCTTTATTTGATTTTGTTTCAACAAAATATTATATATGACAACTAATAAAATTTTATACAATATTTTGTACTTTTTTTTCTTAAAAAAAATGTCAAATATAGACATACAAAACAGTCGCTGGATAAACATTCAGATTTGGTATAGCCAAAAATGATATGTTTACTTAATGTGCGTTGTTCCATAAAATTTTCGCCGAAGATAGAACATATTATAATTGTGTTAAAACATGAAGATACATGTTGTATAAGATTTAGTTTTAGTAAGTAAATAATTAGACCTGATTAGATCTCGTTCATCCACTCGTTTGAGACACAAAATTATGAAGCTCTTCTGCATTACATTGATTTGATATTTCATAATGTTTAGTCTATCGCTGTTTAAGTCAAGTTCGGCCTGATGACGCATATTCGGTAGGTCGCAAAGTGTGTTTTTAAAATTGTTTTTTCTTTTTTATTTTATTGCGACGCAATGTTTGAACAGGCATACTTTGGTGCATCAGATTCTGAAGTTCTTATAATACAAAGGCAGAACATTTTTGACGCGACACAGAGGTTCTTAAATATATTAGTTGTTACGTTAATGGTATTGAAAATATACTTTTCTATTTATAAATTTATAAATTTATTTATAAATATTAAGGTAAAAAATAGCTAACATGTGACTATATAAAATCATCAAAGCTTTTAGGCAATGGTGCATTATAGGATGTCTTAAAATAAAAATAAATGATACATTAAGAGTGCGTAGACTTGAGAAGCAATGTTCTTCTAGAGTGGAAGCTGTTGAGGGAACGATTTTTTTAATTATTATTTTTAAGGCGGTCAGGTATTGTGCGGTTCTATCGGAAAAATATGAAAATTCTTTAGATAAAATCAAATGCAAAATAGATACTTGTAGTACTTTGAAAGATATAATTCTGTAGGGACGAATTACTTTTAATGTTAAGCATATGAGAATTGGTATCTTTTAAATGTATTCGGTATAATGTCACAAATTCTTGTTCCCTTGAAAATGATTAAGTTTTTAAGTTAAGTGAAAAAAATTGAATAATATTTTATGTAAGAGCCAAGAACACGTTTTACCAGCAGCATACAAATCATACGTTTAGTAAATCAGAACAATAAATTAAAAACAGGATGTTTGTAGTTTTATATGTTTTCAAATAAAACACATCAAAAGTATTTCAAGTTATAAATTATACAATTACTAGAAGATTTTGAGACGTCATAAACTTTTTCTGTTAACCAAGAGTATTTATCTAAATTGTGCAAAATTTGGGCGGGATATTGGCCACATGCTAACTACTGCCTGAAATTGGTATAACTGTTGAACCACATATAAAAGCTTTTAATATTGGCATACTTTGAAACGATGTGAATCTATGAAAATTTTTTTTTTTTAATTTCTAAACGGCCCTATGGAGAAAGATAAATTACATTTTTCCTCACGAACCTGATGTTTAAAATAGTTTTATTTACATGATGTTTTCATCAATAATATATTTTTATTACGATAGAATTTTTTAATCAGACTCAAGTTCAAACCTGCAATCTGCCAATCATTCTTTTAAGAACTTCATCAAATTAAAATTATTTTATTAAGAATATTTAGAATATTTTTATAATCATCAAATTACCAGAAGGGATTAGTGCTAATTTGAGGTCGCTACGGTATCTCATGACTGTTCTTCGTATACTTATAAGAATTGTCAAAGAAAATTTTTTCCACTTTTCAAAGTGGTACTAGTCATTAGCAATATCAACTATTTAATCAATGTTTTTGACGAAATAAAATATGAAAACTTCTTATATTCATTTATTTAAATTAACTTACATTAAGTTAGTACGAAATTTCCCAACGCTATTATTCCAAATATTATATTTTGTATTTGCTTTTCCAAAGCCATCTGTTGCTGACATCAAAATTTTTTTTGTTACTAATGTCCGTGCAATTGAAGCAAGTAAACAAGAGCAAGTAAGTAATTTGAATGTAATAAAATTATCAAAAAAAATAATTTGCAGATTTGAACTTGAGCCTGAATAAAAATTCTTATTTTAACAATAAAATTAATAAGTTCAAGTAATAATAATTCACATTCATGTTTAAAATATCCCTTTTCAAAAAAAAAAAACTGGTAAAACCAATAATAACATTGATAAATTAGAGAATAAATTAAAAATACTCGCTTTAATTCATAAGTATTAAATTGTTTTAACTCTCACATGGCTTTAATGCTCGTTTTAACTTTAATCCAAATTTTTAAAACCTGTTTCCAAAACAAAAATATTGTTTGGTTACTAAATTTAATGCTGCAAAGTAAAAGAACAAAAACTGGGTCCTAATTAGTGCATTCGATATCAATGGAAATTTCTATATAATTTAAATGGAAATTCTGATCCACATCGAATATCGTAATTTGTCCCCAAATGATACAGCCAACTCTTTATAATTTGATATATCTCGATTTTTAATAGTGTTTTTTGAATTAATTTCACTTGAATCTTGAGCGTCGATGCGCCAAATTTTAAAATTTTTCAGCTTTACGCCCTATAATTTGAATTGCGTTTTATATAAAACAAGTAAAAACGTTATATTCGACCGGTTCGAAATTTAAATACCCTCACGTGCCAAAACTTATAAGCTTAATCTAGGTAGACACTATGGCATTTTGTGACTTTGAAGGCAATGGCATACAACAAAATAAATGAACGTGACAAAATTTGCCACTACTGCACACTATTGTGTTTGTCGATTTAACTGTCGCACCTAAATTAAACACGAAAGGTCTTCGCTTTGATTTTTCGTTTTCCTTGCAAGTGATTAATGCAAATGACTTTACAACTGTTTTTGAAGAAAATATTCGCCCCTATTATGAATGACGACATCGACGCGTTATCAAGACGACAGCAAAAGATTGTCGCTTGTCCACTCTTTTGCGACAGCAACTGACTACTATTGACATGTTCTATCGATATTATATACCCTAGAGAATGATAAGAAATAGTCAAGAGTAATTAATTGTTATCGACAACTTGCAGACAAGTGATAATTTTTTGCTGTCGTGTTGATGTGACGTCGACGTCGCCATTCATAATAGGGGCGATTTTATTTTTTCTATGATATTTTTCTTTTGTATCTCTAACATGATCTATATCGCTCTTGATGCGAAATCTCATTTATTTGGAAATTCTTCCAGATCGCTGAATTTTGAATTATCGGAAGTGGTCTGCAATGTTAAAAAAATTAGAATCTTTTTGATTTTTATATGAAACCTTTTGCTTTCTAAGCACTTTTTCATTTTGTATAAGAATTTCCACCACTTTGAAGCATTCATTTAGAGAATGTGAAATAATATCCTGTTTAGAGCGTCTAAGTCGAGAACAAAATAAGGCATTTTGTAAGATCTCATATTATTGTGATATAATATAAATATTTTTTCATAGTGTTTTCTCACCTTATATGATAAGGAAAAACAGCTCTTGTCCAGTTGCCAAATAAGAGTTGTAATAAGCAAAAAAATATGTTCATCATATTTACATATTTCTAAGATAGATTCTTTCCATTTTGCAAACACTGATTAAACAAGCTGTCTTTTTAAGCATGAATTAATTTTGGTAGTGTGATCGGCTGCATATGGTATTGTTGCTAAAACCAAATTTAGATGTGATGAGAACTCTATGAAAAATTAATTGACTATTGTACTCATCCCCAATTTTTGTCTTAAAAATTAAACGGTATTTAAATTTAAATTCTATTTAAATACAAAATAAATTTTCGCACATCATCCCTAAATACAAATTAATCTATAAATTCAACTTAAGTTTTTCATGTCCATGCGTTTTTGTCAGTATATTTACATGTTGCAAGCCATGTTTACTTGGAAATTTGTAAAGCAGGTGTTCATTGAAGGAAATATCGGTAGATGGTAGTTAATTTTTTACATTTTGTTACAATTAAATACCAAATATAATTTTAGAGTGAAAAAAAACGTATTTATATACAACTTAAAACAATAACTAATTTTTACTTAAACAAGAAGTAAAAAACTGGAGGGTAGATAAATACTTTTAAAATTATTATTTTTTATTTGATTTCAATAAAAAAGTAAGTATACATATATATTTTTGATTATTAAAAATTGGATTGAGATATTATTTCAGTATTCCCATTGATTACAAATAAATTTAACTCCTTAATTTCCTATATTTAATTCGCTAGTACTATTATACATATGTGTATGTTGAACAAATTTAATTAATACACATTTTTATATGTATTATTTATTAATAATGTTTTATTTATTAATATTTAATTATATGCCGCAATAATATCAGTATTGATAAAATACATTTAATAAGCACACAATATTTTTTAAAACAGTAGCCAACCGGAAAATAATAAAGACGGAATCAGAATCAGCTTAAGTAGAATTGTGTTTACAACATATGTACTTTTAATGAAAAATGCACACACGATATTTTATAGATTTACTATGATATATCGTCCCCTTAATAAAATAACAGTATATAACTTGTTGTTTGTGTTATTAGACATCTGGAAAAACAGTAATATTTTATAAAATAACCGACGTTTTTAAGTTGTAGTCATTTAAATAATAAGTTGAATTATCAGGCTACTAGCAGATGATATTTCATTAATTTACAAGAGCTTTAATGGAAAATAAATGGGACTCAACGTACCATGATATCACTTAGGCTATTTTATTTATTTTAATATATGTATGAAAATCATTATACACTACTTTATTTTGTATGGTATACACTATTTTATTTGAATATTTTTGTCTGATGAACGTTCATGCAGTAAAACACAGTATTCGTGCTTTACAATCCATTTTATTCATAATTCACTGTAATTTTTTTTTTGGTATTTCAGTGACACTTTGTTAATTGTTTTGCAATTCAATTTTTACAACTTTAATTAATAAAAAATACATGAAAAAAGACAATATTCATCAACATTCATCTAAGGAAATATCCCCCTATACATCATGCTCAACCAAGCAATTTTTATTTCCATCAGATTGAAGGTTAAGATAAAAAGAATGAAATTCTTTGGGAATGACATTTTTGGCATAAAGATCGTTATACTTTAAGGAAGATATGGAAAGCTGTAGCTTAAGTGATATAAGTGACTGATTTCTTCCTCTTTCGTTTGCCATTTGAAATCCCAATTTTCTTTGTAGAGCAGCGAATCGGGATTAGCTTTCTTCACTTTAATTTGGTTAATCTTCAACCAATTCACTGAGTTCGTTATTTTTTTCGAAAGTGTACCCTAATCTGCTGAACCATTCCTTGAGATCATTATTGTCGTACTAGAACATTCTTTTTACAGTGTATAGTTGTTTTCTTTGGCCAATCTCAAAATCGCAAATAATGGTGTATATCAATATAAGTTATTTTTTGATTTTGTTTTGTCATGAAGAAATATAAATTGTGATTAATAAAAATAGTGTATGCTTTTTATACACTATTTTCCTTTGAAATTATATTCAGAGAAACAACTAACTAAAACACCGTAATCATCATTTACACAACTTTTTACGAAAATGTTCAAACACTAAATTATAAGCTATTATTTCAACCGATCTTTTGACAAACTTTGTAGAAGTAGAACTTCACCAAATTTTGACAACATATAGAATCGGTTATGTAGATCCTTATTATGCAATAAAAAAAATAATGGTGCATATGCGTATACACTGTTGTTTTATTAAGGTGACGATATAATGCATTGAAGTTGAGATATTCAAGAAACTGAACTACACACAAATTCTAATTATCATATATAGGAAAAATTTTATATCATATCTCAGCTAATGGAAATTAAAACCATTCCATATTTTTGGTAAAAGCAACAGTTGCGAAATTATATTACTTAAATATATTGTTCCCATTTTAACTCTCCACTACTTTTGGCAATTATTGTCGCAATGTCTACAATAATGAGTAATTTGTATTTGTGAAAGATATATAAACTTTTGTTTATCATCCATTCACAGATTTTCATAAAAGCTTAATAAAACTTTTAGTGTATGACAATTTGATGTATAAACATTTTAAGAAAATTTTCATTCAAAAGTTGCAGCTAAATACTAAAATTACTGTAACGACTTTGAAATCTTATATAATTTTTAAGTTTCCACTCTATTATCTTGAAAAATTTTAGAGCTAGAACCCGAATATAATCTATATAACGGTTTATTTGTTGTTGCTTGATGTGAAATATTTTTAAAGTTTCGGAACCTCTGACATTGTACGATTTATATTTTTATATTTTTTTTTTTTTTTTTTTTTGTAATTCTTTATTTACAATCTGTCCATTTAAGGACAATAAGTAAATTTGATTAAATAATATTAACATAATATGTTAAACTCCACTGAGGATAACATAATTAAACAGAAATATTAAGAGATAACTAATATGCACATTTAATATAATGAATTAAAACATGTAAATTAATTTCTAAAAGGAAGGTCCAAAATATGGTATCTTTTAAGTCTGGTAATTTCATTGGTATCATCAAGAAGAGCAATAGCAAGTGGGTTGATATGTTGACTTAATCTTTCTAAATAGGTTTCACTACATCTTCTAATTATGTCTTTTAATTTCGGAATATTGAGATCATTATGTATTGTATTATTTGATATAAACCATGGAGCGTTTACTATAGAGCGTAGAGTTTTAGACTGATATCTTTGCAAAATTTCAATATTAGAGTTACTAGCTGTTCCCCAAAGTTGAATTCCATAAGATTAATTTCTTTTTATATTCAGCACGACTGAACATATACAACATCTCATATGTATATCTTTTTATACAATTCTTTTAAACATATATGTATCTTAGAATTCCACTCAGAAAAAATTACTTGCCCATTAATGAATTTTAAAATTTACAAATTAGTGTTACCGCAGTTGCGTATTGGATATTGAAATATTGACACAATTTAATACATTAAACAAAATTTTTAGAAATTGTTTATAGGAGTTTCTCAAATGATAATTTAATTGCGAATCGAAATACATAATGAAAAATCTGTCACTATCGTTACAATTATGAAATTTTCGAATAGATTTGACAAAATAAAAACAATTTAAAATATAGTTGTACATAAAATGAATCTCACAATAGCAAATTTATTTATTCCTCTATGGACAATGGCTATAATAGCGATATGTAATTGTAATTATTATTTTATTAACGATATCGAATATTAGTTTTCAAAATAGTTTTAATAAATATTTCATTTACAAAAAACATTCTTATAATAACATATCAAATAAGAATAATATAAATGATAAAAACTTTGTATATACAAACTTGGCGGACAATCACAAAATTGTTAATTTTTATGTGATTTTTCACTTGGTTAAATATTCATAAAGCCGTGTAATGTTATAGTCCAATTAGGCTTCGTAAAAATTGCTCAAGTGGAAATTGTACAACACATATGAGAAATAATAATGGCTTCACGGAATAAAGATTTGCTTCTTGGCTGTGCTTCGGTCAAATACTAAGAGTTTTTTCTCTGCTTATATTTTATAGCGGATTCAATGAGTAAAGTTTTTCTGCTGCCGCGTATACTTGTAGAGCTGGGAGCTTTGTTCTCTAATAACAGCTGTCATCTAATTCCTTTTAAAATAAGTAAAAGTGCAATATTCGGCTGTGCCGAATCTTAAATACCCTTCACAGATGTAATTCTTCTTTCTTTCTTTCTTGCTAAAACAGAAAGTAGCTTTAATTAAAAAATAATTAAAAAAAAACAAAATGATGTTATCAGTTACATTTATATTCAAGACAACGTTTAAATTGTTTGGCTAAGAAGCTAAATGTTTGGCTCTTCTTACTTCTAATACCTCTGAACGTCTTTCAAAAATATTAAATATGTTTAATTTACAAACAAAAAGTAAAAATCCGTTTCATGTACCCCAAAAGGTTCTAATTTTCCAACCGTAGAATAGTCTTTTAAATTTTTTTGGCTTCTAATACCAATTTATTTCTTCCTGATATATAAAGTAGGTATAATTCATCATAAAAATTAAAAATAACAAATTATATGGTTACTTTTATGAATCAGAAAATGTCGATATTCCAACCATGAAATTCGATTTTTAATTTTTTTTGCTTTTGATACCAATTTAACTCTTCCCGAAGTATAAAAAAGATTTCATTCACACACAACCAATATACGGAACTTATATGACTACTTTCATGTACTAAAAAATTTCGATTTTCCAACCCTGGAACCGAATTTGTAATACCAAATTAATTCTTCCTGATGTATAAAATAGGTTTAATTCACTAAAAAACATAATTTTGAATTTATGTGGGATCTTTTATGTACCAGAAATATTTCGATTTTCCAAATCTGGAAGCGAAATATTTCATTTGTCCAACCCTGGAATCAAAAATTTGAATTTTTAAGATTTTAATACCAATTTTGTTCTTCCTGAATTATAAAATAGTTTTAAGTAGCTAAAACAACAACGTCAATTGCCTCTTTTGTTAGTTTTATGCATAAAGAATATTTCAATTTCCCAACCGTGGACTCGAAATTTTTATTTTTTTTTTTTTTAATTTTTGATACCAATTGAAAAAAAAACAGCATCAGTTGCCTGTTTGATTACTTTCACGTATACAAAAATGTAATTTCCCATCCCTGGTCAAAGCAAATCTTCATGACGTGTAAAGAGGTCTTGTTTAAGAACAACTTGAAATTTTTAACAAGTTTAGTTACTACATATACAACAAAATACGGAATGGGCCAAAAAAATTTGTATATCCCATTCCTGGAAAAAATGTTTAATTCTTTTATTTTTAATAGACCATTGAAGCTTCCCAAAGCACATAATTTGCAAACATTAAAAAGAAATAATTGATTTTTGGTATAAATTTTGCGTCGAGAAATAGGTGTAAGCTTCCCAGCTCTGGAACCGTACATCGGAATTTCAGTATCACTCTATTTAAGTTTATTTCCAATCCAACGGTCCAAGAACGAAGTCTCTAGCTCTTCTGGGGGCTTGGGAAAACCGATTTCACGTACAGACGGACGGACATCGCTCAATCGTCATCGCTATTCATAAGGATCCACAATATATATACATTATGGGGTCCCATATTTATATCGAAGAAATTACACACGGAATGACAAACCTGTATACCCTTTCACTTTTTTGTGAAGGGTATAAAAAGTTGTGCTAGACGGAAAACCGGTACTCGGTGCAGTCTTTAATGGACATGCCGAGGACGACTAATCCTCTATTGTGGACGCAGAAACCGGTATACACAAAAAAGTACGTAAGCCTAGTTGAGGCCTTTAATGAGGGATAATATACTCAGTAAATCCGGTTTCGGTAAGCCCAGCGTACAAACTTATGCTTCCTGATTCGATACTTATGAATAGAAAGTTTTTCGAATTTAAACATCAGTGCGTTTTGTTTGTTATTTAATAGATTAATTGAGACAACAATATGTCGAAAAGACAACAATAAAAAGTTTTTTGAATTATATTGCATACATTTTTTATTTGCTAACGAAGTAGACAGGGAGTGAATGGAGCGCAAAATTGAAATTTCAGATGGTTCTCGCCATATTATTTAACGCAATTATTTTGTCACAAGTTTTACCAGCATAAAATAAAACGTATACATAAATGAATAATAAATTCTATAAAAATACTGTTATGTACCGATGTCTGCCTATAAACAAGGCCTAAAAGTAATAAATGCAAAATGTTTTATTTAATGTATTTTACGGCAACACTATCAAATACATAAAGATAGTCGACATGTAGAAAGACATTGAGCAAGATACACGCCAGAGATGGCCACTTCAGCGTATCTACTATAATAATTTTTGTTATGCTCGAACATCACACTGGTCAGCAAGACCGGCACTATTATGGCTTTTGTCGAACTCGTTTATTTGGTTTTTCTGGGTTTGTAAAGGAAGAGTTGGATTTAAGGTAGAGATGGAGAAATTTTAGAAGAGACAGTGAATTTCTAGTAGTCATCTTATTTTTTATTATCGTTTTTGACAAGAACATATGATCAAATGGGTAACCGCTAGGTAAAATTAAGAAATCATGCGTTAGATACCCACAAGTATTTAATTCACTATATTAAAATCAATTTAGATTAAAGAACACCAGCCTTAAATAGTACTTAATAGTACAAAATATCCAGTCGACAGATTTCATATTCCATTGCACGATATTACTTTTTGATAACTCAACTAATACTCGTAATTGTTTACTCTTTTTATTTGGACGTGCAGTGCGATTTTATAATCTTCGTGTTCCATGTCTGGTATGTATTATAAAAAATTGTTTATTATTTCATTAATGTAATTTATGTTATCGTGTGACTTCATAAATGTTCAAATAAAAGAATTGAATAAAAATACATATATATTTTTGAATTGCTTTTTTATGGTTTTTATGGCATCATAACTAAAAAAGCGCAGAAAAATTATTATTAAGTGTTCGATGGTTACGCTGAATTTTGTTGTTGGCGATTGTTGTTTTATTTAAATCTTTTATTGAACATTTTGCCTTAATATGCACACATACATTCTCATGTCCATAAGCATGTATGTTGGTTGCAATTATTTCCATTTTTGGTTTTTTAAGAAATTTTCTATGGCAACTTCTTAAGCTGATCAATAAGTTATTTAAAATTGTAATGTTAATGAGAGTTTGCACTGTTTATCTCATTATAATGTTAACTTCTGTAAACACTTTGTTTATAGCTTTGAATTGCCACTTTAATGACCCCACTAATTATTAAGACATATTTTTTTCGTACTAAAAAATTTTAACATTTACGTTTTTTGTTTTCCGGGGTTGAGATAGTATATTATTTTTATGGCCTCTATAAATAAATGTATTTTATTTTATTTTTTTATGGACATTTTAATGTTCTTTTAATTTTGTTATTTCGTTACGTTTACCACTGTGCGATTAGTTCATGCCCGATGAGCGTACATATGAAAGAGTGTATTTTTCCGAAGTACCCTCTCCTTCATGATCATCATGAATATCATGATGAAGCATTTTATTATTTTATAAGTACTTTTTTATGACCATAAAACACCTTGTTGTATATTATTTACTTACTAACTTATCTTGGCCAAATAAGTTGGATTTATTGTTAATTATACGGTTTATTTATTTTTTGTTAGCACCTCATTAATCATTGTGATGTTTCAGTATGTTACTTGTTATATAGTTAAATAATTAAGCTTTTTAATGTGTTTGATAAAATTAAAAAACCATTTTGTTTAATGTTAAAAGATTTAAGAGAGACAGATATTGAACTGTGTTGAATATTAAAGTGTCATCAAATTAATTTTACAGCGAAGTTAGTTTTATTATACGGGGAAGACCTTGTTCCATATTCAGTGTTCTTTTTCTTATGGTAAATTGTTTTAAATTTATAAAGCCATCGTCGGAAAAATAGTGCAACCTTCAAATCCATACATTGATGTTTGTTAACAAAATAGTATGTATACATGTGCAGAATATATGAGTAAAATCAACTCAATAAAACATTAACAACACTACTGCATGCAGTGCTGATATTGTTCCAAGGAAACAGGCTTTCCTTGGAACAATGGTTGGAATATATTCGCTTTAACATTTTTTTTAAATTTATTTGTTATCGATTTACCGATTAATTAATATTTGACTGTTTTAAAGGAGTACATTCACACAAGATCTATTTTAATTTAAGGTTCTATTAATATAAAAAACACAACCACTTAAGAGTAAAATTTTGCAACATAAAATGATCATAACTTCTAGAGCTTTTAAGAATGAACAGAATAAAATGTTCTAGTTGAGTACAACCTTTCAACATTTGTTATTACTCCTTGTTATTACGAGTTATCGGTACTCAAGTGTATGTACATATTAAGACCAGAAAGTAGTTTGTAAAATAGTATCAATAAAATAATTAATTCTGTTGTTGAAATTACCATTTAATAGCAACTAAAATTTCAATACAGCTTAAAGGCAAATTTCAATCGATTATGAAATCCCTAATTCGTACTCAAAATAAACATTTTTAAGAATTTATTTGAAAGTGCCGATTCACACGCTTCAATTCGGTTTTTTTCTTTCTTTTCTTGAGATAGAAGATAGTTTAAAATTTGTTTGTACTTATATAGTTACGGAGCTGCTTGTACCTGGCCACTAAAGGTTGCAGCTTTTGAAACGATACAAATATTTTAGTCTTGAAAATTATATCATGAGAAAATATTGCAATCAACAATACATTAGGTTAGGTTAAAATGGCCGCCCACAGTAAGCGGACTCGGAGGCCATAAATAGGGCCATTGCGATGCAACGATACATATTAAAATTATTGAATTCCCCAACGCACATCGTAACAACAGAACAATATTCTTCTCGGAAGACGTAACACTTTCTCATCATTGTTTTTGATGTTTAAAATACAGAATACAAAACACTTGCTTGTCATGTATTTAATATAAAAAATATGTATTTATATTTTACATAAGTGTTTCAAATATACTGCCCAGCACTCATTGTGTGTATGACGCCTTTTGCAACTTCTGATAAAACTCGTAACTATAGTTACAAGAAATAATTTCCAAATTTTATGTGTGACAGCTCTGTTTGTCTCCTTAATAGGCTGTGACATATTACATCCCCTTTTTATTAGTTTTCTTTAAATATTTTTAATATTTAATTCAATATACGAGATGTGTGTATTTATTTCCGTCAGTTGAAACTTTTTCTTCTGAATGTCATATATTTCCTGACAGTAATACATAAGCAACAGTACTTGTTTTTACTCTAACCCCTAATTTTCTTATTTACTAACATAGTTTTAACGTCTTAACGGTGTTGTTTTTGTAATCTTTACCATAATGGTTAGTTATTATACAACTAAAAACGTTTTCAATGGCTGTCTGAATTATTATTATGAATATTTCTAGTTTTTTGTGGTAGTTTCTTCTTAGTTTGGCTTTGTTTTTTGAAATTCAACATGTCTATTTCTTGTTTTCTTGTTATTTTTGTATCAACCGGGTGTTTAGTAGAATGCTTGTGCGGTGAGTTTAGTTTTTTTGGGGTTCAATATTCCTTTCATCCACCATTATTGCATGGGAAGCAGATTGAAGTATCGCTATGCAAAATGCTAAATGCCATATGTCAAATAATCATAATAACTCAGAAGAGATACAACACTTAATAAAAAGTGCAAACTATTGTGATCATGAAAATGAGTTTTCTTTTTAATTACTTACATAGGAGTTTTAGTTAAAACTATTCGCTGTATATTGTGTAAAGATTTTAGTCATTGGCACTGTTGGAATTAATGTTTGAATCTTTTAACTTGTATATAACGATATGTGTGTAAGGCATAAGAGATAAGTAAGCATGTGGATGCCTTTGTCACTCTTAAGATGTATCAAACATCAGGGAGCCTTTTTAGTTTAAATGTCTTTTATTTAAGTTTCTATACATTCAAAATTCTTTTGATATTTGTTTGCTACCTGCTTAATATTATATACTAAGAGAGAAAAATTAAGAAAATATGTAAGGAAAAATCAATTTGGTATTTGAATGATTGTGCGTGCGTGCAAAGAAAAATTATTTGAAAAAATACCAAAAATTGTAATTTAAGAATTTATCTAGTTGAAAAGAAGTATTTATTGATTAAATATATGAAAGATATTTAGTTAATAGTCTCATGATATCTGCTTTTAAGTTCAGTGTTGGATTAAAGGGGATAAATTTGCTTATAAGCAAACCACGTTGATTAGTAAAAGAATTGATCTTAAATTTATATTTCTGCTCTAATTTCACTCCGAATTTTTTCGCCCAATCAAATTTTTGCACTTTATTTGTCTTTCGCTTCCCTTTGCACTTTAGTTTCATTGCTCCTTCCGTTGCGATAAGAAAGAAGTCAGTTTTCGCGATTTGCTAGGAGTATTCCCATTCCAGCACAACCGTAAAGGAACACGTAAATAAAAGTATATTCTGCCAATTGATATATCGAAAATTGTCATGTGCATCCAAGCAAAAATGAGTTTTTGAAACAAAAATTTCTGATATCCGCTAAAATTGCATCTTGAACTTTATTGACAATATTTGGGTGTCCTCTCCGTTTGATTAGGCTATACTCAAACTAAAAATAAGTTATATTAAAAGTTTAGAAAGATATTTAGATTTAGAAAGATATTATGAAAATCTCTTTACAATGATATTACAAAATTACATTCTACTTTTTGGTTTATTATTAAAAAAGAACTTTGGTATATTTAAAAAAGAAATTTTTCAATTGCATCTTACTTATAATGAGTAAAATAAATATAAATAAAGTATAAATAAAATTAAATTAGCAAGCAGTTACTGTCCGTCTCTTTAAGAATACATTGGGGACATAAGGAATGTCTTGAAGATGAGATCGTGAACAATGTGTTATATTTAACCATTGACGCTGACAATAACACACGCTGATACACACTAATATTGAAGTTTGAAATCATATATATATATATATATATATATATATATATATATATATATATATATATATATATACATATATATATAAGTATGTGCATATTATAAAACATTCATCCGCACTTTTTAATAATAAACAATGACACTCACTAACATTAAAGATTTTAAACGAAATGTTCCGATTTCTTAAAGATGTCGTATCGACTGATCAGCAAAATGTTCCGACTTGGGAACCAACGTATAACTGAGATCGCAACAAATTTCATATCAGCGGCTTGACGCTTCGAAACGAAATTTAGGCATGACTTCGCTAAGAAACTTCCTATTTCCTAACAATTTTGTCAAAATAATTCAAGACTTTTTTATTGAACTTAGATTCCGAACGAAATACTAGTGCATTGCTGCTTTAGTGGAAACTATAAACTCAAATTTAATAAAAAAAAAATTTTCATTCATTTTCATACAAAATTACAATTCAAAGATTCTGCTGGGAAATATTTGTTCAGACCATCAAAATTTCAGACGTAAATAATAAATACTTTAATGCACGCTGGCATGATTGAAATAGAAACTTACTCAAGATCAAGGGAGAGTGTGCAAGACTATCAAATCACGCTAGCGGAACCCTTCTCTAGTAAGAGTATATATGTATGTGCGTGTGTTGTTAGCCAATTGAATAGTATAAGAACACGAAGAAAATAAGAACACAGTCCAGATAAACAATGTAGTCACATAAAAATTGCTACATTATAGTACAAAAAACAAAAGTTTCTGTGTGCGAAATCCTTAGAAAAACAATATAAGCTGAAAAACGGAAAAAACTTGGTACAAAAAATCAATGAGCCATCACATAAGAGCCATCAGTAAGCCAATAATAAAAATGGAGCGCTTTAAATAGAATTTAAAATATTAAATTAGTCGTTTATGTTTAACTTCTTTGCTAATTTTCTTAATAAAAAACTAACATAACGTATCGAAAGCAATCAAATCAGGCAAGTATTTTAATAATACTTTTGTTCTTTAGCAGTTTAAAAAGTTTTATCTGCAAGACACATAAGTGTAGGTACGCTTTACATATTTAACTCAATTCCATTACACGATTTTCTAGCTTTTTTATTCAAATACGTTAATATATAGTACAAAAAATATAATAACGAGATCATGTAAAATGCAGAGTCTTATAGAATTCTGGGCGCTGAATTGTGTACTTGAAGGCCGGTACTGGGACGAAGACAGAAGATAATAATTTACGATGCATAGTTTTAATAACAACCACTATTTTCGGGTTACGCATATTATTGAAACACTCCCATCCTCAATAATTATATGAAATAGAAAAATTTTTTACGTTTGTAGTTGTCTGTCCGTTCGTCCTTTCTTGAATAGCTTGTGCCTGTAAAAAGCATTACCAGCAGACATCTGTGACTGACACTTTTATGAAAATTTTCATTTCCCTTGTTTAATGTTTTTATTTTTCATTTTGTAATTTAAGCTCTTTTCCTTCGACTATTCTCGGTACGCACCAGAGCAAAAACAGTTGAATGTTTTTAAGTACAAACAACATGTGCCGTGGAAAATTTATGGTAAAAATATTTTGCGTTCCGTTTTGTCCTTCATAAGTTATTTTTAGTATTATACTTTCTACTTTTAAAGAAGAGATTTTTTGTTTGTTTCCGTTTTATTTTGCTGCTTTGGTGCCAGGAGTCATGTGCTTTCTTATAATTTGGAGATTTGTTTTGCAATATTTGCAGAAAAGTGTGCGTGTGTGTATGTGTGTGCGTATGTTTATTTATTGGTGTAAGAGCTTTTGTTCTTATCCATGCTGCCCGTGTACGTATATCGAAGGTTGGTTGGGTCGTATATTTTTCACATTTATTATGGGTATTTTGTCTTATCACACCCTCGTGAGGAATTTACAAAACTCAAGCAGACATTTTGCGATGAAATAGAGTTTGTAGATGCTTATTCAAGGCAGTATTTATGTAAAAGAAAATTCGTTGCATGGGTTTGAGTAACTTATTACAGACGCACAGACGTTTGTGGCTCATTACTATGCCACCCAACAAACAAAAACAATATATTAGGTTTAATAACACAAAAAAATAACAATAAACAAATTAATACAAAAGATGCCAGGGATATGAATTTTGTATTAGGGAGATCCTTCTTCACTTAGCGATTTTGCACATTGCAGTAGTTTTAATCAAGACAAGCTATTGTTACAATAAGTTTTCATACGGCGTGTTGTTGGTTTTTGTAACTATTTTTTTCAGTCCAAAATGATTGCTATTATTAAGTGAAACTTCAGAGCAAAACATAAACAACTGTACACATATACAAAGTTAATTAGTTCCAGACCACACAGCAGAACATTATACGGGTTCTTTCAAGATCCGAGACATTCCCTGTCGTTTGACGTCACAGGGATGTGTGGTTAGGTTGTTAATTTAATTATTATTTAATACGAGAGCTATTTTTTGCTATCCCCTAAACAATTTCCACCATGGTCGGCAAAATCAATTTTATTATTGAGAAAGTCAATATGCCATTCATGTCGAAACAAACAAAACCCTGAACGAAATGATGTTGCGGCTTCCGGATATAAATTAATTTCTGTTTTACTCCAAAATTCACTAAAATAAATTAAGGCTCTGCATATAGCCTATTATCCATGATATCTCTGATATAGGGCCTCCTTTGCCCTTTGCACGGCGCGGTTGTAGTTGCCAATGATAAATTGATATTGTCCAATACAGGAGTGCTTTAAAAACTGTTATTTTAACAACACAAAGATATCTTGAACGCGGTTTAACATCTAACTGTACGACTATCCTTATATTTCTTTTCAAGCCTTCTGTGGTTCATATAAAAATGACACGGTGAAATGCTTTCAGACTGGAATATTACGAAGTTTCTCCTAAAAATACCTGAAAATTTCCTGGTTTCATTAGTACACTTTTTCACTTCAGTTTTGTTCATTAAATTGTAGTTCAATGAAAGTAGAGGTTTGCAAACACGTCACCTCTTGAATAAACTTAATTATTAAAACTACAAACCAATGACAATAACCCTGCATTTTTTCTGTTGTGAAGCGATTATAACTATTGAACGAAAATTCAAAAAACGAGATTTTTGTTTTAAACTCCGATATTGTATAACTGATCAGTTATTGTTCTTGATACTTTTCGAGTAATCGAAAAACTGCATCAATCACTGCAATGTATTGTGCAGGAAACAAAAAGGTGGCAACACTGCTTAGAGGATAGAAGAAGAGATGAAAAGATATATAATTTGCTGCAGTTGTTTTAATATTTAATTCGGCGACAATATAAAGAGCTCAATGTATTCTCTAAATAGTTTTTTGCAATGGCGAATTCGAGGTTCTCGGCTAATATATTATGAATTCATGAACTTGTAGTACATGCAAACGTTTAAAACACATGGCGTTGTATTTAAAAAAAATATTTAAATGACTGACTTTTGTAAGACTGACGGTGGGGCTCTTATCTCAAAGACCCCATTAAATGCTTAAATTAAAGTTTTATTGTGATATATGATATAACCTAATAATATATGAGATATTTTGGCAAGAAAAACTGAAAGTAATTTGGCAATTATCCAAATGCCATTCTTAGATCAGAAATGTAAAAACAGGAAATTTAATAACAATATAAGCAAAAAAAAACAAGTAAAACGGCTGTGCCGAATCTTTAATACCCTTCACAGATGTAATTTTTCTTTCTTTCGTGTTAAAACAGGAAGTAGGTTTAATTAAAAGATGTAACATAGTTTTACTTGACACAAAAATTTAAATTTTTAAACTTTTTGGTCACTTTCACGTACCATAAAATATTTTATTTGTTCAACCCTGGAATCGAAATTTTGATTTTTTAAGATTTTAATACCAATTTTGTTCTTCCTGAATTATAAAATAGTTGGAATTAGCAAAAACAACAACGTGAATTGCCTATTTGGTTACTTTTATATATATATATATATATATATATATATATATATCAATTTCCCAACCCTGGAAACGAAATTTAAATTTTTTACCAATGCAACTCTTAATAAGGCATGAAATAGTTTTGTTTAAAAAAACTTAATATTTGTAACTTGGTTACTTTCATGTACTCCAAAATATTGCAGTTATCCATCTCTGGAATCTAAATTTTGATTTTTTTTTTAATTTTACATACCAATTTTGTTTTTTTCTGAACTAAAAAATAGTTTTAATTGGTAAAAATCCGACGTTAGTTGCCTTTTTGGTTACTTTTATGTATAAAAAAAAAATTTCGATTTCCCAACCCTGGAAGCGAAATTTAAATTTTTTTAAATTTTCTTTAATAATGCAAATCTTTATGAGGTATAAAGTAGTTTTGTTTAAGAAAAACTAAAATTTTGTAACCAGTTTGGTTATTACATGTACCATAAAATATTGCATGTACCAAAAAAAGGATTCATTTTCCCAACCCTGGAAGCGAAATTTTAATTTTTTGTTTATCAGTGCAACGCTTCATGAGGTATAAAGTAATTTTTTTTAAGAAATATTTAAAATTTTTAACCATTTTGGTCACTTTCATGTACTATTAAATATTGCACTTGTCCATCCCTGGATTCGAAATTTTTGATACCAATTTTGTTCTTCTTCTTTTGTAAGCTTCCCAGCTCTGGAACAATACTTCGGATTTTTCTGAATTTCAATAGCACTTTATTTAAGTTAATTTCCAATCCAACGGTCCAAGAACGAAGTCTCTAGCTCTTCTGGGGGCTTGGGAAGATTTCACGTACAGACGGATAGACGGAAATGGCTCAATCGTCATCGCTACTCATAAGCATCCGGAATATATATACTCATATTGGGCCCCATATTGGTATCGAAAAAATTACACACGGAATGACAAACCTATATATACCCCAGTGTTGTCAGATTAGGGGTTTTCCCCCTAGATTTAGAGCTTTTTTTCTATTTAGGGGCAGAATTAGGGGTTAATATTCTTTAGGGGGAAATTTGGGGGTAAGAAAATTTTATTTAGGGGATTTTTAGGGGATTTTCGAATTTATAGTTTGGTACATAATAGTACATAATTTTTTTTTTTTTTAGGAGTAGGACCAGCACTCAGGGGATGACCCCTATATATGCAATGCATTGCGCCGGAACTGAAAACGAGGGGATAGTATTGAGGGGACAGATTAGGAAAGATGAGAAGATAGACAGTTGTTTTTGTAGCTATTTCAACCTTTTACTTCGCCGGCTAATTTTTGCTACAGGGCCGACGAAGGTGGGTGCTGTTACTCTGCTTTTAGTACTTGATAGTGTCAGTCGCTGCCAATTATGTTCAGTGATAAGTGACTATGCCTTCATCATTGAAACAGGCGGTCAACAACTAACACAACCACGCACTAATGCTGTTTAGAAGAATTCAACACAATATTTCATGACTCAGCGGGGGCTCGAACTCACGACCCTCTGCTTCATAGTCTCGTGTTCTACTACTTCAGCCAACAGCACCCACAAATTTAACCACTGAGCATGTCGAAGATATTGTATCACACTGATGATTTAGAAAGTAATCACGCAAATAGATACATCAAAACATTTTTCTCGTTAAATCAATTTTGTTGGTTTTCATTGAACTGCAAAATATAAATTTTAAAAAGTTGTTCATCTTTACAATTTATTACCAATATGCCAAAAAAGGATAGCATATATAAACAAAAATATAAAAAGGAGTGGGAAGCAGATCAGCAGTTTAAAGGTATTGTATTTTAAAATAAAATTTTAAGCACAATAAATGCAACATTAAATGTCAGATTGGTTAGCCCCTGTCCAGGGACGCGACATTGTAAAAGCATTATGGTGGCTAACAGCAGACCTTATTGCACAACAAAATACGAAACAACATATTGGATTTGCATCCCAAACAAAAGAAGTACATGTACCCGTAACAAACTTCCTCAAGCCGTCTCTTACAAAAGAAAGGCAGACTGCAGATATATTTTTTTGGGGGCTTTTTATAAAAAAATAAAATAAAAATTTGGGTATTTTCGTGCTTTTCGCGTAAGAATGATAGTACCTCAATTCAAATTTAATAGAGATAAGAATGATGAAACCAAATTACTACTTAAACTTTTCTGCTTTAGGGGGTTTTTTAAGAAAAAGTGTAGAATCTAGGGGGTTTATAAATTTTTTTGGGGGGAAGAAAAAAAATTATCCGACAACACTGATATACCCTTTCACTTTTTTGTGAAGGGTATAAAAAACACGTTTTTAAACAACTTTAAAATATGTATAAAAATGAATTCAATTTTTTGTATGACTACTGACTATCAAATAACAGAACATCTATTCATTGATTTTCATTTTGTTTGTTTTTACTCTTGTAAATTGCTCCTTGGAGATTTACTCATTTACTTGCACACAATTGTGAAGCCTTTTCGGTCGTGTTTGCTCTCTATAACAATGCGAACCAGTTCTTTTCTCATCAAAACCAAACTAAACCATCCCTTCTAATATATGACATTCAAAGAATCTATACACAAACACAGTCGGCCAGCCATAAATTCTAATAAAAAAAGTTAATATAAATTAGTTGCTGTCATATCAATACATGTTTGTAATGGCGTTAAATATATTTCTACAGTATTTTTCAAAACAAAATTAATCCCTCATGATTGCTTGGCATGAGTGTATTTTTTTCTTCTTAACGAACTCAGTTGTATATTCTTGAAGATTGAAGCGCAATTTGGGGAGGCAGGGTGGAGACACCCAAACGCTTTTATAAATTTTGCTAAATCTTCTTGAGGCAAGTGTTTGCAATATTCAATTTTGTAATTAGCATTTCTTAGGTGTTTTCTACTAGTACTTTCTGGTGTAGTTGGTATCATATTTAAAGAGCATTTTAAAAACCTCCCCTTTTTGGCTGTTGGATATATGAAAACAAATTTATATCACAAATAGTAAATGTTCACAAATAATACCCTTGTACAGGGTAGTACATTATGTAATTATACATACTACTTCTACTTAAAGAAAGCTTTTCTTAAACAGGTTTTTGTCCTGTTTTTAAATTTTTTTTAAACACCCCCTCCAGCCAGCAATGCGCTGTTTTGAACGCCAGGTTTTACTTTAACGCAACGACTTTGAGATAAATATATATGGATTACTGCACTGCTTACTCAAATAATCTAAATTTTTGATATAATCAAGAGAAACATTTCTGCCTGCCATTATTTTGCGAATGTGGAATAAAAGCTATTATACGAGGTCTGTCCAAAAATAAGATTAAATTTCGCCTATCTCCAAAGTATATATTTATTCATAAATCTCTATCGTTCCCTTCACAGTATTGACCGTCAGCTATGCTAGCGTATTTTCCAATCCTCGAAACAGTTCTGATATGCAGTTTTTGGTATGTCCTTGATATCTCTTAATCTTCGCAAACCCCGTCTGCTCATGGGTGTCTTCAAGCATGGGAAGAGGAAAAAGTCACTGGAAAAAAATCAACATTCTCATAAAATTCTCTAATATTCGACGATTATCCATCAAAATCTTTTCCCTTTCACAACATCTTAATCGATTTTTAACGTGCTGGTGCGACCAGGATGTGCATCGGCATTTACATTTCCTTGACTTTCGACCATCACAGTATTCCACAGTCAACATTTAAAGCGCTTTTTCTGGTCTTAACTTATTTTTTAAAACAAAATTTGATGCAAATTCTTTGATCCATATATATTGGCAGGATAAAATCACCGAACAAAACCATCTAACATTTCTAACTTTTGTGACTTTCACTAAATATATGAAACTGTATTTTCAGGGAAACTGCCAAAATAAAAAGAATGTTAACCAAATGTACGCCGCCGGCGAAATTGAAAATTTTATTTTATTTATTGAGCAATTTCAAATATATTCGGCTACGCCGAATCTTAAATACCCTTCACAGATGTAATTCTTCTTTATTTCTTTCTTGCTACAAAAAAAAAAAAAAAAAAAAATAAAAAAATAAAAAAAAAAAAAAAAAAAAAAAAAAAACATCTGTCTATCTTCTCATCTTTCCTAATCTGTCCCCTCAATACTATCCCCTCGTTTTCAGTTCCAGCGCAATGCATTGCATATATAGGGGACATCCCCTGAGTGCTGGTCCTACTCCTAAAAAAAAAAAAAAAAAAAACAGAAAGTAGCTTTAATTAAAAAATAATTAAAAAAAAACAAAATGATGTTATCAGTTACTTTTATATTCAAGACAACGTTTAAATTGTTTGGTTAAGAAGCTAAATGTTTGGCTCTTCTTACTTTTAATACGTCTGAACGTCTTTCAAAAATATTAAATATGTTTAATTTACAAACAAAAAGTAAAAATCCGTTTCATGTACCCCAAAAGGTTCTAATTTTTCAACCGTAGAATAGTCTTTTAAATTTTTTTGGCTTCTAATACCAATTTATTTCTTCCTGATATATAAAGTAGGAATAATTCATCATAAAAATTAAAAATAACAAATTATATGGTTACTTTTATGAATCAGAAAATGTCGATATTCCAACAATGAAATTGGATTTTTAATTTTTTTGGCTTTTGATACCAATTTAACTCTTCCCGAAGTATAAAAAAGATTTCATTCACACACAACCAATATACGGAACTTATGTGACTACTTTCATGTACTAAAAAATTTCGATTTTCCAACCCTGGAACGGAATTTGTAATACCAAATTAATTCTTCCTGATGTATAAAATAGGTTTAATTCACTAAAAAACATAATTTTGAATTTATGTGGGATCTTTTATGTACCAGAAATATTTCGATTTTCCAACTCTGGAAGCGAATTTCTATTTTTTACCAATGGAATTCTTAGTCACTTTCATGTGCCATAAAATATTTCATTTGTCCAACCCTGGAATCAAAAATTTGAATTTTTAAGATTTTAATACCAATTTTGTTCTTTCTGAATTATAAAATAGTTTTAATTAGCTAAAACAACAACGTCAATTGCCTCTTTTGTTAGTTTTATGCATAAAGAATATTTCAATTTCCCAACCGTGGAAACGAAATTTTTAATTTTTTTTACCAATGCAACTCTTAATAATGAGGTTCATGCAACTCTTAATAATGAGGTTTATTTAAGAAAAACTTATAATATGTAACCATTTTGGTCACTTTCATGTACTACCAAATATTGCAGTTATCCAACCCTGGAATCGAAATTTTGATTTGTTTTAATATTTGATACCAATTTTGTTTTTCCTGAATTAAAAAATAGTTTGAACTAGTAAAAACCGACATTAGTTGGCTTTTTGGTTACATTTATGTATAAAATAATTTCAATTTCCCATCCTTGGGAGCGAAATTTTAATTTTTGTCTATTTTTACCAATGCCAGTTTTAATTACTTATAAGGTAGTTTTATTTGCAAAAATCTTAAAATTAGCAACCATTTTTGTCACATTCATGTTCTACAATATATCGCACGTACCAAAAAAAAACTTTAAATTTCCCACCCCTGGAACTGAAATTTAATGTTTTTTTGCTTTTTTATACATGCGACTCTTCATGAGGTATAAAGAAGTTTTATTGAAGAAACATTTTTAACCATTTTGGTTACTTTTATGTATAAAAAGTTTCAATTTCCCACCCCTGGAAGCGAAATTTTAATTTTAAAAATTTTTTATCAATGCAAATCTTCATGATGTATAAAGTGATTTTATTTAAGAGAAACCCAAAATTGTTATAAATTTTGGTTATTACATGTACAACAAAATATTGCACTTGTCCAACCCTAGATTCGGAATTTTTATTTCTTTTGGTCAGTGCAAACCTTCATGACGTATAAAGAGGTTTTGTTAAAGAAAATTTTAAAGTTTTTAACAATTTTAGTTAGTACATGTACTACAAAATACGGAATGGGCTGAAAAAAAAAAATTATTTTTAATAGACCATGGAGGCTTCCCAAAGTTAGAAATAGGTTTAATTTGCACACATTAAAAAAAATTATTATTGATTTTTGGTATAAATTTTGCGTCGAGAAATAGGTGTAAGCTTCCCAGCTCTGGAACCATACATAGAATTTTTCTGAATTTCAATACCACTCTATCTAAGTTCACTTCCAATCCAACGGTCCAAGAACGAAGTCTCTAGCTCTTCTGGGGGCTTGGGAAAACTATTATACCCTTCACAAAAAGTGAAAGGGTATATATAGGTTTATCATTTTGTGTATAATTTCTTCGATATGCACATGGGACCCCTTAAAGTATATATATTCTGTATCCTTATGAATAGCGATGACGATTGAGCGATGTCCGTCTGTCCGTGCGTCTGTACGTGAAATCGGGTTTCCCAAGCCCCCAGAAGAGCTAAAAACTTCGGTATTGAAATTCAGAAAGATCCGAAGTATGGTTCCAGAGCTGGGAAGCTTACACCTATTTCTCGACGCAAAATTTATACCAAAAGTCAATTATTTTTTTTACTGTTTGTAAATTAAACCTATTTCTAACTTTGGGAAGCCTCCATGGTCTATTAAAAATAAATTTTTTTTTTCAGCCCATTCCGTATTTTGTAGTACATGTACTAACTAAAATTGTTAAAAACTTTAAAATTTTCTTTAACAAAACCTCTTTATACGTCATGAAGGTTTGCATTGAACAAAAAAAAATCAAAATTTCGATTCCAGGGATGGACAAGTAATATTTTTTAGTACATGAAAGTGGCCACAATGGTTAAAAAATTTAATTTTTTTTTAAATAAAACTACTTTATACCTCCAGAAGACTTGCACTGATAAAAAATAAAAAAAAAATAAAATGTCGCTTCCAGGGTTGGGAAAATGAAAGTTTTTTTGGTACATGCAATATTCCGTATATTGTAGTACATGTAGTAACTAAAATTTAAAAAATTTTAAATTTTTCTTTAACAAAACCTCTTTATACATCATGGAGATTTGCATTGATAAAAAAAATTTTACAAATTTAAATTTCGCTTCCAGGGCTGGAAAATTTAAATATTTTTTTATACATAAATGTAACCAAAAAGGCAACTACCGTCGGTTTTTTACTAATTAAAACTATTTTTTAGTTCATTAAAAACAAAATTGGTATCAAAAATTAAAAAAAAATCAAAATTTAGATTCCAGAGGTGGATAACTGCAACAACTTGTAGTACATGAAAGTGACCAAAATGGTTACAAATATTAAGTTTTTCTTAAAAAAAACTATTTCGTGCCTCATTAAGAGTTGCATTTGTAAAAAATATATTAAAATTTCGTTTCCAGGGTTTGGAAATTGAAATATTTTTTTCTGCATAAAAGTAACCAAAAAGGCAATTGACGTTGTTTTTTTTTTTGCTAATTAAAACTGTTTTATAATTCGGGAAGAACAAAATTGGTATTAAAGTCTTAAAAATCAAAATTTCGACTTCAGGGTTGGACAAATGAAATATTTTATGGTATTCATGTGACCAAAAAGCTTAAAAATTTATTTTTTTTTGTCAAGTAAAACTATGTTACACCTCACTAAGAATTGCATTGGTAAAAAAATAAAAATTCGCTTCCAGAGTTGGAAAATCTAAATATTTTTGGTACATAAAAGTACCCACATAAATTCCCAACTTTGTTTTGGTATTAAAAACCAAAAAAATTAAAAATCCAATTTTAGGGTTGGAATATCGGCATTTTCTGAACCTTAAAAGTAACCATATTATTTGGTATTTTTGATTTTTATAATGAATTATATCTACCTTATATATCAGGAAGAAATAAATTGGTATTAAAAATCAAAAAAATCTAAAAGCCGATTCTTCGGTTGGACAATTAGAACTTTTTGGGGTACATGAAACGGATTTTTTCTTTTGTTTGTAAATTAAACATACATATATAACATTTTTGAAAGACGTTCAGAGGTATTGGAAATAAGAAAAGCCAAACATTTATCTTCCAAGCCGAAAAATTTAAACGAAAAGAATAACACCTGTGAAGGGTATTTAAGATTCGGCACAGCCGAATGTAGCACTTTTACTTGTTTTTTTTATTATTTTTTTTTATTGTTTATTTGTTTATTTTGCATATTAAGTTTTTACTACAATAATCAAATAGATACAGTATATTAAGAAAAAAGGGCACTCATGTATTTAATATATGTATGTATACTATATTATAAAATGTTACAAATATTGTTATATTTTCTAACTTGATATTTTTTTAAATGTTATATCAGACTTATTTTATTACTGTACGAGTAAAAGTTAAAAAAACCCGAATTTTGAATCACACAGAGAATGAAAATTTTCTTCTCTTTAAAACTTGGCTTTATTGATCATATGATGAGAATCATATTCTAAAAATCAGCCGGAAAAGGTATTCTAAAAATTACCTCCATAGTAGGAAAGAATTATTTTCAGTAGAAAAATTCATAAAACTATATTTTTAATTGAATAGAGATTGAATGAGTACCTGGGTACAAAGGTAGGAAAAAACATAAATTAATTACAGAAAAATGAAGAAGCATTTCACAGCCTTACGTCATTATTCATAGCAAGTTTGCATAAGTAATTCAATAGAATAAGCGATTCCTATTCTTGTGAACAAAATTGCAAATGATTTGAGATTAGTTTTTGTTTATAATGATCAAAAGCACAAGGTTTGGCAATACTTGTATGTGTCCAAATTCAATTTCAACGGCAGAAATTAAAATTTTCAACTTTAAGTCTTTGAAAAAAAATCCCGATTGGGCGACATAAATGCCGACTGTTTCAGAAGAAAAATATTGAGAATTTACGCCAAACTATAACGTGTAACGACAGGCACAAAATATACTATGCAAAATATACTATTCAAAATATACTATTCAAAATATACTATTCAAAATATTCAAAAGAAAAGCGAATAAAATTCTTAATGGGTGTAACCTTGTAACAGATGATAAAATGCAATTGTGTTTATGCTTACAGGTTGTGTTATTGTAAAAAATTCCTGCATTCTTATTTTTTAATCTGAAAATATATTGCAACTTGCCGAATGTCTTACAGAAAAAAGACAGGCATATGAAAGTATTACTTACAGTAAATCGAGTCTTTGCTTCTACAAAGTCATAAATAAAATGACCGTGTCTTAGAAAGACAAGTGAGTATAAACAGCAATATGGCGATCAATTTTATGATACCTTCGCAGCAAATGCTCGACATGTATGAAACACATTACATTGTCAAGGTTTTCGGCTGTGGCCACATGATTAATATATTTACAATATTTCTTTATAAAAACGCGGGTTTTCTTAACACAATGTGTGGTCGTTTGGTTAATACGAATTTGAATATTAAAAAAATACATACACAATGCCTTAAACTCTTATTTATGAATGGCTCTTTCATTTTTATACCCATGAAGTTTCTTTTGTATTTGGCTGTTAAAACTGGTCGAGGAAATATGACTTTTATATATTAATATCTTCATAGAATTACAGTATAAATTAAATAACCAATATGAACTTATTATAATAAAAAAATTAATAAAGGAAATATAAATGAATTGACAAAATACACAAGTTTTTAGTAGACATTTTACTTAAAAGGAACACTTTGTACTTCGACAACGGCCATTGTGTATATTTTTAAATCTATGCTATTTAAGGTATAGCCACACTTGACAGATATTTGCTCAAAAACGCGTAACAACTAAATGAGCAACCAATGAAAAACCATTTATATCATACAAGTGATCAATGAGCTAAATAGTTTCCAATATTATTGGATTTTATGTATGAAACTAGTTTACTTATTAAACAGGTATCCGAATCAAAATAGTTTCCTTTAATATTTAGTATTTACCCTCTTTTGGCCAAATTTTGGAAAAGTGTGATCGCACATTCAGAAATATCCATTAAAATAATTTTTTCAAGCATGTGAATAAAATGAATTATCTGGTACTAATTTAAATTAATTGTGCCAACGCACTACGTTTTCTTTTTTTATTAAAAAAAAACAAAGTTATTCTGGCTTATTTATAAAAAAAAATTTGCAGGTTTATTAAAGCGTTTTTTGAGGAAGTTTGCGTAGAAATATGTCAAATAAGTGGTTAATAAACATGAAATATTTGTTATGAATGAGCCCAATAGGTTCTAAGCCCAACAACTCAAAGCTTATGCTCTGAAAATTATTCAAAATGACAAAGTTACTCCTGTTGAAAGTTATTAGTCAGGCTTAAGTTGAAATCTAAGTATTTAGAAAACACTTATTGTTTCTAAGGATTTTTCTTGGATTACATTTTTTATTAAAAGTGCAATATTTCAGAATATTTTTTATAATGGATAAGTACTGATTTCGATGCAGCCACGCCATCTCATTACCGTTCTTTGTGCAAACGATTGTGAAACATTAAAAATAAAATCAGGGCAAAGATAGGATATATCTTTATATATAAAATAAGTTGTTTCAATTTTTTGAAATAATTTTTGTATTATAAAATGTTTGGTTTCTAGATTTAAAGTATTTAGTGATCAAACTACAACTCATCGTACCACTAGTATTAAATTAATAATAAAAAATTACTGATATAAAAAAGTACTAACAATATAAAAGTGTTCGAAGTGTAATTCAAATGAGTTAAGAATAATATTTATAGTTTAGTCACAATTAAGTGCATTTTGTATGCAATCAGATTTGAATTGTGGGAAGTGTGCATTTAATGTGGTTTTTATTATTTATAATAATATTCTCTTGTCACTGCATTTCAGAGTGTGTTTGTGTTAAATGCTAAGCGCCATAATGTTTAACTGCGTTTAACAACGAGTCTTTTCAGTAGCATAAAAATAATTATTTTTAGACATGAATGATACTGTATTCAGTTTAAGTTTTAAAACAATAATTCCCATTGTTATTATCGTTTTGCTTATTTTGTTCCAAGGAAACAAAAGACTGACTGCATTGTAATGTAATGGTTGTGGGCTTTTTGAGATAATGAATGCGAGAAGTAGCGGTAGGTAGCGGTTTCTCTAATGAAAACTTAATGGAAAAAGTTTTGTTTATTTGTCAATTGTGTTTTTAATGACAAGAAGGAAATTGTTTGCAAACTGTTGCAATTTTTTAATAAGCATGTAAACATGCAAATCGATTTTTAGTTGCAAAACTAAATTTGTGGTAAATATTTAAATGGGAATCAAGTAAACGGAGGCAAATATCATCAGCACAATAATACTGCTGTCTGCATTAATTGTTGAATTTTTTATTTTTTTGGCTGCAGTGTTAGATAGCTTGAAGTTTATCATTTCAAATAAGCGCTTCAATAGAGTGGTCTGCTTCTGACAATTTCCAACTTGAAACAGTTTAGAGCGAACAAAAATGAACACACCAACGGATGCCAATATCATTGACAGTACACATTTCTTTCTTTTATTTTGTTGAGTATTAATACATTCAAATTGAAAAAAACCCGACAAAAAATAAATAAATAGAAATAGACAATTCGGAAAGGGTTAAGTGTTAAAAGATTTTGTTAAAGTTATATACACATGCGGTGGTTTGCTATTGCTGCTGATTTTGACGTTTCCGTTTTTGTTCATGATGACTTCGTCTCGGCTATAATATTAAAAACAAAAACAATTATATGTACATATGTATATGCATATGAAAAGAGAAGCGTCAAAGCGGCAAGGGTTAATTTATGAGACGAGATAAGCCTTCATATTTATAAAAATGCATGCATGTGACTACAAATGAGCTGGCAAATATAGCACAGAAGATTAATATACTATTTATTTGGAAATATTTCATCACTGCCCTTTTGAGCACACTGCTTATTTAAACAATATCAAAGAAACATTTAAAACTGGGATATATAATATAAAGATAAATTCAAAAAATGTACCCACACAACACACTATACCATTTATCTTGCTTAGAGACCCCAAAATATTAGTTTTATCTCTGAACTCCACATCACATAGCACAAATAAGACTAACGAAATGTGATGTAGAACAGGCATATGAAATAATTCTACTTATTGTCTAGATAGAAGGGTATTTAGTCAGTTACCTGATTTACTGCTCCCCGATTAACCGCTAAATTAACATAAAATTTTTTACTTCCGCTTAAAATTGAAAACGATTAATTTTTGCCGAATAGCCGACTAAACAAAATTTAATATAGCATTCCAACATAATTTGGATGCGTATAAATATTTGTTTCTTCCCATTTAGAAAATATATAAAAGTTCTTCTGCTACTCAAACTGAGCTTGAGAACATTATTAAATTTTTAATAATAAATTGACGAAAGCCACTAAAAAATTATTAACGATTAAAATTATAATGATTAGGTCTCATAAGAAACGAATTTATGATCTATATTTGTACTCCTCTGAATCTTTTTTCCAATTAACAAGTCATTAATATGCAACAGAAAAGTTTTTAAATAAACTTGTAAAATCTTCTGTGCTTTGCTACGATTCTTTTGATGATAAAAATTGTACCGATTAGTAGAGCAAACAGTTTTTAGCAGAATTAACCGAAGTGATAGAACTGTTAAGAACCTGAAAAATTAAAAAGAGGAATATAAGGCATAACGGAAGGTATAATATATTTGGAGAAGACAGAAGTAGTACGAAATCGCCTGAAAAGTAGGCAAGTTAGTATTGTAATCAAGCAGTGCTTGGGCAGGGCAGCGGATAAGGTTCTTAAGATAAGACAGAAAACCTTACCGTTTGGCTAAGCCGATAGTTATTAGTTGATTTCTAGAAATCACAATTGACTCGGTATTTGGTAAGTCTGCTCAATGATTGAATAAAACATGAAGGTCAAAAAGGCATCCGTTACAGTTAAAGTTTAGTCCAATATTAACACATAGGAAGCTGGTTATATCCAATGTAACAGGTAACAGGTACACTGACGGTTTCAGTGGTTCTGAACATCTGATGCATAAGCATTTGCTGTTCTGTAGGAATTTCACGTGTAGATTTGTAGCTCCTACTTTTGAGAAATCGGCCCAGATAAATGAAATATAAATCGCAGCCACTATGGCATGCTATAAATTTAATCTGCACTGTGTGAGGAGTTAGGATGGTGCTCGTATGTTCAATTCATCTTCCATGTGTACTCATGCATTTTTTATTAATTTTATATATTTCATAATTAACTTTCGTGGTATTTTTTTCTGCAATACATTTTTTATGTTAAATGCTTAATTTCCGATATATAATTATTTTTTTGTAACTTTTGGTTCTTTGTTGTTGCTACTTGGTACAGACATTACAAAAATATGCAGTGTTGTATCATCGGCACGTTTGTGCAATTTTTGTTGATTGGCCATTCGCAAGCAAAAAATATGTGGAATTTGTCGCTACAACACGTTTCGTCTGAGGTTGAATATTAAACTTTGGTTAATCTGTGTTGTATTGTGGCTTTTTTTGTTTGTTTTCATGTTGCTATCGGAGTAGTTGGTACTAGTCTTTTGTTTTCAACGATAAGCCATGTATAATACAAATACCATACAATTCACAATGGATGCAAAGTAATAAACAGCAAGTGAAAGAACAAAGAAAGGGCTTTAATTGCATGTGTAATACGATACAAAGCTGAAGCAAAAAACAATATAAATATATAACATTTTGTTGCTGTTAGGTCATAAAAAGGGCGATACAATTGATGATAATGGCGGGTTTGTAGCGGTGGTCACTGTAATTGGAATTCACAGACAGAAATCCAATTATCATTATAAGCCATCACGCCAGTAGCAGTATTTGCCCAAGCTAGGTTATGTACTAGGCTTATGTATGTATTTACAAATACATCAACCCTCAAGCAATAAACTTAGACAACACCCTTTTTAACACCAACACACAGCCATACTTTTATTTAAAATCCTTTAAATCCTTTTAATAGCCTGAAATGAAAAATAATATTTGCTAATTGCAACCACATTTCTGAACTTCTACTTCCTATAGCTTGTGTTACCATTTTGTTTAAGTCTAAATGGCCAAAGTTTTCCTTTTAAACGCTCATATGGAAATTGCACTTTAATTGTAATAAAAGAAATGCGAGTATTATTATAATTCTGATAATTTTTTAGTGTTATAGATCACAATTATTATAATTATTAATATTTCTAGTTATATTAATATTTCTAGTTATATTAATATGTGTGTACTTATGTATGTAAGTGTTAATATACCGACTGCTACAGCTGATGGTTTTGGTGTGCGTGTTCGGTTGCAGTTTTCACAAGAGATAAAAAAGTTATATTGTTCTTGTTTCATATAGCGTTTGCCGTAGAGGCTTTAAAATATTATTTTGCTGTAATTGCAGTTCTTCCTGCTATTGCTTTTACGTTGTTTACTTTTGCTCACGATTTTTAATTAATTTAAGTATGTCTAAAATATTAATATTAATTTCATTATTAAATTTATGGCTGTTGAGTTAAAATGGTAATGCACTTTTAAATTGTATATTACTTTGGCAAGACGAGAGATTAATTACAATTGCTGGTTAGGGAAATTTGTTATTATACACTCCAATGTCTTTTTTTACATAATATATAGTATATACAATTTCAAACGTTTTAATATGCGAGTATAAATAAATTTGATTCCATGCTTATGTGGAGTTGAGAATATTTTTTTGATAAGAATTAATTAATTATTTATAATGATTTTCTTACATTTGTTTCTTCAAATATGCAACTTGTAAGATTTTTATCGGTTACTTTTGAGCTTTTGCATTCAATAGAAAAATAATTCAGATAAGTTTTAATAGTTTCGTTAGAAGTAGAACATATTCCAATGTCGACCGTCAGAATGGAATATATCGACGCATAACCGCCAAACATGCTTCGAAAAGAAGTTTTTTACGGAAATCTACTACCTACGATCACTTGGAACTGGATAAGGATTTCTCAAGTTTGGATATATAACCTATCACCCAGTATATTAATTACGTCAATTAACCTCCTCCACGTTAAAGTCACAGGTCGATTCATGTAAACTTTCACAAATCAAACCCGATGATAGTTCCTGGGAACCACTCACTTTATCCTCTAGAACAGTTAAATTAGTGTCATCAAAATAACTTGAACATTTTTCGCTACAAAGTAAATAAATGTAAGTTTCATTTAGCATCGATCATTTAGTTTCATTTAGTCCCTAACGATGTTAAGGACTCTTCAGGTTCAGTTGGTGAAGTATTTAATCCGAGGCTATTCAGCAGAAAGTCCTGAGTTCCATCCATGCATATGGCATCGAATTCTTCTGATCAGCATTAGTGCGTAGTTGTGTTAGCTGTTGTGTGATGTTGTAGTAACGCAGGCATAGCAGTGATCACTGAAAATAACTGGTAGCTATTGATCATGTTCTAAATACCAGAGTAACAACAAGTTGCTTCGTCGGCCCTATAGCAAAAATTCGTCGGCGAAGTAAAGATTAAAATAGCTACCTCTCTTTTAGTTCCAGCGCAATGCACTGGATATGTAAGCGTCACCCCTGGGTACTCGCCAAAGCTAAAAAATGTGTATATAATGTGCTTTTCACAAATATTGACACTCAAGAAGTCTTAAGAAATCTTCTGAAATAACAGATTTAAAACATATCCCTTGTGAGAACTGATGATTTCAAATTGTTTCTCTATTATGCAAGTTGAGAATGTAAATATATACAAATAGCTCAAAAACGAGCCGGACAGACATAATCAACGGCCCTTAAAATTTTAGCAATTTGAATTAGCATGAAAAGAAATCTAACAAATAAAGAACATACATTTTGTATACACTTGTATGCAAATGAATTGAATTAAAATTTTATTTAAAAAGCTTGTATAGCAATAAACTTAAGAAGCATTTATCAAATTTTATTTTTTATTATTATATTGTACACATATTTATTCTTCGGTATAAAAAATGTTTTGATATCTCTAAAGCAGTGACCCCAAATGACTGCAAGTCTATATAAATCATTTTGATAGACCACCACTTTATCGCTACTTGTACCCATACAGTGAAATTCAATTGGGTAGTTGGCTGACTAATGCGCAAACGGCAGAATGAGATGAAATGAAAACGAAATCAGAAAAAGTCTCTCGGTGAAATTTATTTATATTCGTACGTTAATTTAATATAATTAAATGAACACTTATTTATTTAATGCCACACATATTATAGAAAACAACCAACAATAACAATAAACATCATCATTAAAAGTATATATATAAAAATTATTATAAATTAATATAATATTCATTTCGTTTTTAAAGTTCATTTTTTTATTAAAACGACTATAATTATTAAGACATTTATGTATAATCTGAAAAATACTTTTAAAATGAATTTATATACGTGTATAAGGCAAGACTAGTACGTCTAAATGCTAGCGTTATCAACCAAAGGAGAAATAAATATCATGCCAAAAATGTTGTTTAAAATTCTCAATTGTTGCTAAAATTTGCAATTTAGTAAAAGTTCCCAGACATGCTTTGTATGAAATAAGCAGTTTGAAGATATTTATTATTTTGATTATGGATCTAAATTTGAAATTAACCTTTTATTTGTAACGTGCATGCACAATAACTAGTACACTTACCTAATATCATAGCAAGCACAAAGCAAGTAATACAAGAAAACACATGCATGGACATAAATAGCAACAAACATGTAAATGTAGGTAAACAAAACATAATACTACTAATAATTCTCAATAGCCTCATATTATACAAACGATAACTAGACAAGGTGTGCACACAACCGGGGAGCAATTACCGATACCGTACGAACGATAATCACAAGAATAATATTCTTGAATAGTCGTCCGAGAGCTTTACCGATTATTGTTAAATACTTATATTTAATAAAACTAACCGTAGTTAACCAGCAGTTGCCGATCTCAAGTCCCGGATTCTCTTGAGTTCGTAGTTTAGTAGTTTTGCAGATTACGAGAGCTTCCGAATACCTCTTGCGAAAATACTAACCGTAGCCAGACCGTAGCCGATCTCAAGCTCCCAAATACTCTTGAGTTCATTGTGAATTCATTTTGCAAATTGTGAGGGCTCCCGAATACCTCTCACAATCGTAGTAATCGTATTTAGACCGTAGTCGATCTCCCTGAATACCCGTAGCTAAGTTTCGTTTAAATAAACACTTTGTTTCAGAATATTTATACCACCTAAAAGATTCGTGTTTTATTTCAAAGGAAGTAGACATTTGATACTAACCTGGAGCGACTGAGTCAGCTGGAAAAATAAACTGCGTTACATATTTTTATAGTCCATTTTAGATCTGCGCTAAAGGTGTTGGTTAAATGGTGTTGTTATTGTTGTTGCTTAAGGTGTCTTGTTATTCACAGTAGATATTACATATTAGGAACTCAAGAAGTTCCACATATATCTTATCATTAGATTTGAATCGCAATTTTTGTATATGAGAATAATAAATATAATAGAAGATTTTCTTCGCGAAAGATTTTGAAAAAAATAAACTTTAAATGCAGCAATAAGTTTTTGTTACAGCATTTCCCTTTTTTGGAACCATTTAAATGGTAGATATTTCATACGTGTTAGCAGAGGATATATAATTTTTCCCCTGAATCTGCTTTTGAAATATTATTCTCGTAATTTTGTTAATATAAAAACTGAACTCAATTGTATGATCGAAAGGCAAATGTGTCTCTCGAATAAATTATATAATTTTACTTGTCAGGTTCTTTCTTATGTAAATTTATCTCTTATTGAATTATTTTCTGTTTGAAAATAAAGAAACTATGTCACTCCTGTCATAAACTTTAATAGACGTTGCACTATTCTACATTACAGAATTTAGTAGCTGAGATCTAGTAAAGCAGAAAAGAGACTTGAATGTAGGATAGTATTGCGGGATCAGTAGTATTCGCTGAAGTTTTAGATCTTTCGGATTTCATCAGATTATCCGACACCTTCACAGTTATCCCAGTGGAATCTTATGTCATAATTGAAGCTGCAGAAAGAATCAATATGCTTGTATCAGAAACAGGGTGGTAACCACCTGTAATTCGATTCGAGAAGAAAAATGTTCGAAATTGTATGTTATTAACATTGAAAAACGAAGGCATTTGCTTTGGATTTGAATTACGCAGTAGCCCCCGTTACTACAGATACATGGGAATATAAATAGAGCCCTAAATTGGAAGGATGTTTAATAGAAGTATGCATTCAAAAGCTGATTCTTCATCAATATAGTTTGATCACCGTGGCATAAATACATTTGAGAGAATGAATTGGTTGTCTAAATCAAAATTTCGTCAGGATATTGATGTTCTCTTACTGCATCTTTCACATATGATAAAACTTCGAAGAACTAAGTATTTTTCGTGGAGATACTTAAAACTAAAGATAAAAATTATCCATTTCACATGGATATATTTTTGGTTGATGTTTTACTCTTCGATATGCTAGTGGCTTTTGTAGCAAAAAAAAAAAGGCAAACCAAAATACATATATAGAAGGAAATACTTTAGGGTGCGTCAGAAAAACTTTTATACGATTAACGTCCTGCAAAGGAGTATTATTTAGGCTACAATTATTTTATCTGTTAAATAGTGCATTAAAAAATTTTTTAAGAAAATATTCAGCTTTGACTCCGTGAAGTATATGAGAATTTGTTCTTGAAAAGTTAGTCCCCAGTGGGAAAAGTAGGCATTGCTTGCATATCAGTACACATATAACTAAATACATAACGTATTATATTAGAAAGAAAAGTAATGCATTATTTTGGAATCGAAGCAGTAATGTTATCCGATACAGTATTATAAATGTAGATTACGAAGTATATTTTCTCATTTGTCGAAAAAGGAATTTTGTTAATTTCTTTTATTTCTCGCTGCAAACCTTGCAAGCGACAAACATTGCTTCTGTGGAAGTTTCTTTTTTAATGAGTTGTTCGATAAAACCATTACTCAGTCTTTTAATTACGATCAACTATTTGTTGGCTCTATTGATTATAAACGTAAGTATAAAAACAATTAACATATGTATATGTACATACATATTTGTGTCATCTCCAATTTAATAGAAAATCTATTTAGGTGATAAAACAACCAATTATAGATTGCACTCACATCCTTCTATCAACATGATAAATAAGAAGTCCATTTACCCAAATCACTCTTATCTACTGAAATCATTTATTATTCTACTCTTTTGTACACACCTTCATAAAAGCAAATGATTTCTTATTACAGAAAAAGTTCACAGTAATAAAATCAGTTTTTATGATTTATTTACGATTTTACGCTGAATTATGCACAGAATAATTAGCGAAACCAAAATTTTTAGCTTTCAGTTCAGAATATTGTTACCTGTAAAAAAAGTACAAGTCCAAAATCGTCTGTTGTTAGATAAAAGCATGATAGACATTATAATGCAATTGTTGGTTAAATTGTGGAAAATGTATAATTGATTTTTATATGAAATTAAAGTATAAACAAGATAAGACCAATAACTTGCAGTTGACTTTCAAATAATTCGCATTTGCATTTCTATTTTTAGCGACACTGAAAAAACCTGACTGAGGATATATTCAAATAAACTTTAACTAAATTGTTTTAATACTCGCATGAAGTTGCGTGTTTTGAAATAATATACGATAATTTTAGCGTCTTAAACACATTTATTTTAAGGTAAAATGCACTTTATGCAAAAAAGCATTAACAAAAATATGTGAAATAAAATGATATGTAAAAGTTGCTTTCAACACTTTTTATTTATACTGAACAAATAAAACGAAACGCCTGTATATTTATTGTCAGTACGATCGTGAACAACAGCAACGTCATTATTATAAGCGATATTTTCCGAAAAATAAAAATATATTATAGGAAAAATAAATAAATACAAGATGGTTGTGCTACGTACCAGTAGCAGTAGCACTAGTGTTGCGTTTTCAACAAGCAAAATTAAAAATAACAAGAACCACAGCTGTATATCTCAAGTTATCTATCAATATCGGCCATATTTATGGCAATAACAAATAAAAACTTCTTCCTAACTTAAATGCAGATTTGATGTCATGAAAAGGATTTGAATATATTTATCGTTTTCAGCAAAAACCATTTTAATATAAATGTGTTTTTGACTTATTTTTTGCATATGTGACCTGCTCCACGAAAAGGGACCTCTGAGCCGCAAAATTTTTTTTTACTTTTTGAGTGATCCTTATAGGAATAAAACGCTCTTTCAAATGCCGCAAACCGCAAGTTTCTATGTCTTTTAGTGTTTTTACAAATCACCTGTAAAGATGAACATAATTAATTGCGCATAACCATGCGCAAAACACGGAAAAACTAAGCGCTTTTTTTAAACGCATTTTTCTCAATAACTTCTTTTCGGCGTAGAGGTCCCTTTTCGTGGAGAATGTCACATATATATTATTCAGTTGTGAAGAAAGTTGTAATAGTAAATTCAGAAAGACAAGATAATTAATATCCCATCGAACAAGGAAATATCAAATTTCAATAGACAGAGAAATATAATCTTATTTTGGAAACTTGCATTAACACTACCCATATGTTTTTTATACCCTTCACAAAAAGTGAAAGTGTATGCATAGGTTTGTCATTCCATGTGCAATTTCTTCAATATTAATATGGGACACCATAAAGTATATATGTATATTCTGCATCCTTATAAATAGCGATGAGAAATGAGCGATGTTCGTCTGTCCGTCTGGGGTTGTCCTAAGCCCCAGAAGAGCTAGAGGCTTCATTATTGGACTGATGGATCTTAAATGGTACTGAAATTCAGAAAAATCAAATATACGGCCCCAGAGCTGGGAAGCTTACATCTACATATTTGTGAACGCAGAATTAATTATTCTTTTATTTATTTATTTTTTTTATTAAACCTGTTTAATACTTTGGGAAGAATGAAAACCATTTTAGAAAATAGGAAACATCATATTGGTATGAAAATTTAAAGAAAAATCAAAATTTCCATTTGGGTTGGAAAATTTAAATATTTCATTGATATTAACATTTTCATGTTACAAATTTTAACTTTTTGTTAAGTTAAATAATTTTATACTTCCTTAAGATTTGAGTTGCTATTAAAAATAAAATAAAACATAAAAAATTAAAAATTCGGTTCCAGGGTTGGAAAATCGAAAACTTTTGGTACATGAAACTATCCATATAAGTTAATAATTTTGGATTTTTCATTTTATGCTTAGCAAAGAACTGAATTGGTATTAAGAATCAAAAAAATCAAAAAAATCGATTACGGGGTTTGAAAATCAAAATTTTTTGGTACTTAAAAGTAGCCATATAAGTGCTTAGTTTTGGGTTTTAGTGAATTAACCCATTGGGAAAAATATCTAAATTTTTTGGTACATAAAAATAACCACATAATTTTTTAATTTTGATGTTTATGGTGAATTATGTAAAATTTATACTTCAGCAAGAATTAAATTGGTTTTAAAAACCAGAAAAAATTAATATTCGATTCCAGGGTTGGACAATCGAAATATTTTGGTACATTAAAGTAACCATCTAAGTTAAGTAATAAAAACTAAAATTCGTTTCTAGGGTTGAACAATCAAAATTTTTTGTTATATAAAAGCAAACATGTTCCTAATTTTGGTTTTATTGTGATCTAATCTTATTTACAGAATTAAATTGGTATTAAAAACCTAAAAAATCAAAAATTATATTGCAATGACGGACAATCGAAATGTTTTTGGTGCACAAAAGAAAACAAAACGCCTACTAATTCTTGTTTTTGTTTGGCCTAAAAACTATTTTATGTTTCAGGGAGACAAAAATTGGTATTAAAATGCTAAACAAATAGTCTTTTATTTTAGTTTATAAATTAAATATATTTAATATTTGTAAAACAAGTTCATTAGTAATAGTAATCAGAAAAAGCAAAAATACAGCCAGAGAGTTGAAAAATTTCAACTTTTTCTTAAAAATTAATGTAACTGAATAACAAAATTTTGTTTTTTGGTAATTAAACCAATTTTAATTTTAGAAAGAAAGAAGAAATACACCTATAAAGGGTATTTAATATCGTCACGTGGCTTAGTTGAATATGAGAACAGCTCTTATTTAAAAAATTTAGTATACGGGAGCTGTATGAATACTACACCGATGTCAATACATACCAAATACTTGTGTTGTTTAATTACTTTCTTCATGTACTATTCCCTGATACTTTTTTTCTAATTGTCATTAGAAATGTAAGAGGAATATTGGCAAGGTCTATTTATTTAACAATCAAGAAATGCTCATAGGCATATTTTTTTTTTTTATCTTGGACCAGCACTCAGGGGATGACCCCTATATATGCAATGCATTGCGCCGGAACTGAAAACGAGGAGATAGTATTGAGGGGACAGATTAGGAAAGATGAGAAGATAGACAGTTGTTTTTGTAGCTATTTCAACCTTTTACTTCGCCAGCTAATTTTTGCTACAGGGCCGACAAAGGTGGCTGCTGTTACTCTGCTTTTAGTACATGATAGTGTCAGTCGCTGCCAATTATGTTCAATGATCAGTGACTATGCCTTCATCATTGAAACAGGCTGGCAACAACGAACACAACCACGCACTAATGCTGTTCAGAAGAACTCAACACAATATTTCATGACTCAGCGCGGGCTCGAACTCACGACCCTCCGCTTCAGAGTCTCGTGTTCTACTACTTCAGCCAACAGCACCCACAAATTCTATGGACATTAATCCCTTAAACAACATATATTTTCGCTATTATATTCCAAATTACTTATAGTATTCTCAGTGAGACGTATTATAATAGGTGATTTTTTAAGAGCTTTCGGACTTGATTTAAAAAACTCGTATAATATAGAGAAATATATGAAATCTTTACGTCAGCCGATAGCATGATCCAATATTTAAAGATGATTTGATGTAAATGGTAAGTATGGCTAGGTCTAAAATGGTTAAAATGCTGGGTTAAATTTTGGCATATTTCTACGGTATCTTATGAGTAAGTTCTTCAATATAGATTCCTAGTGCGTCCACCATTGCAGGCTTGTCCATATAGACATCACCTTTGACATATCGCCGCAAAAAGTCAAAAGGCGTTAAATTGCTAATTGACCGGCCTTGACATGAAATAAACTGTTCACCGAACTCGGCTCTCAATTGGGCCGATGTTTCGTGTGCTGTAAGGACGTGACATCATCGTGTTGCGATCACACGTTAGCCAAGTCAAACTATTGTATTCGTTGCACGGTACCGCTCGCCATTCAAAGTAACGTTCCTGCCTTCGTCGGCTTTGAAAAAGATGACACTGGACAATGATAAATATCAAACAGAGCATTTTTATTGATGAATTGGCAGCTTTTGCAATACTTCTGACTATCACAACAACTACGGCAATTTCACTTATTCACGTATTCATTCAACGTGAATGAATATAACATGCACTTTCCTAAACGAGCATTAATTTTGATAATAAAATTCAATAAAGTGCAAGCGTTATTCGTTTGTAAGTCGATTCATGATTGAATTATAGACCAAAGAGAACAATTTATATTCTACACGAAAACAGCTGTACTGCCAAAACAGTGTTGCAAAGAAGAAATTTTCAAAACTCTACAGTTTGAGTTAAGTTTACTGTTAAAAAACTTGTTACTTTGAATTTATTTCTCATTTGAGGGTATTGTAAGATCTCAAAGAATCTTTATATGTAAGCAATCTTATATATAATTTTAGATTTGAAAGCAACAAATTTTAAACCTGGTATGAAATTCTAAATACTCATAAAGTTATGTAATATTTACTTATACATATGTAATACTTATCTCGTCAGATAAATTTCCTGTTAAAACCCGAGCAAAAGTGCCACAGTCTTTAACCCAACGGGCTAACTGTGAGTAACAGGGGATTTACTGACTCTGTTTTTGATAAAAGCTTTATATTTCCAAATTCGACCACGGATATGCTGAAGCTGGTCTGACTCTATATGTCTGCCTGCATATTTCTAGCTTTGAAATTAGTTTTGTGCAATGCAAATTGTTTATGATTTTATATCATTTTATAAAAAGTTCACTAGTTGTAATGCAAATACAATAAGCATCCATACGTACGTGAATGTTGCTGGTCTTTATGATGGTAAACTTTTCAATTGCGTGCTCCAGACGTGGTGAACATCAGCTCGTATGGCCACTACAGATTTAATAGTTATACAAACGGTTGTATGCACTCTATTTGGTTTGGAGTTTCAATAAATTTATTTCGCTGTTCAAAGAGTCCCCTAAAGTGATGCAAACGCAAAAAGACATTCGCTAATTCACAAATAGGCACACGACTTCATTTCTGTTGGCTTAGTAAGTTTCTTCAACATTGAAACAATGCGGAGTAGGAAATTAGTATACAATTTTAACAGTTTGTTTTATTTATTGAGATTATTTCAAACTGAAGTATTTCTTCTGTACTGAACAAACACAAAAATATTAATGACTGTATTATATTATTAATTATAAAAGGTGTTCTATTATACGGTATGCTAAGTAAATTTCAGTGCTTTCCTTCATTTCTAATTGGTTCGAATAGGTAGTGTTTGGTAAGGATGTGGTAGAACGAACACATACATCATATAATAATTTATACAAATATGGCGATGAGCTATTTTATACAGTTATTATGACATTAATTTAATTTGCTTAATTCGCTACAAGTTAGGTAAAAGCGAAAATCAAATACTAAGGGTAGCACAAAGCCGAAACCGATAAGTCAACACTCCAAACCTGACGTGGGATAAGGCAATATTGTGCCCACAAACTATTGTGTAACTGCGATGAAGCCTTAAATATAGATTTTTCGTTTATTCCAACAAATAACTTCGTATTGTAATTAAATTCGTGTTGGAATTAAAATTAAAGAAAATTTAAATTTTTAAGTTGAATAGATATAATAGAAATCAGTTTTGGTACGTAATAAAGGCTTCCATGGCTAATGTCGCAATTATCAAATGATGATGTCGGGCAAACATTTGGCTATGGGACTCTGGGGTAAATACATGGTCACAAAACTAGGCTATTGACCATAACAAAGCATTACTTATGATTTTACATGAAGCAAGCTGCTTTTAATGACTTATGTCTTGAAAATAATTAGGTTCTTTTTAATGAATCTTTTTAATGATTATTCCTGATATATGGAAAAAATTATTTTTTTATTATTAGTCCGTTTTAGTGTTTGGTCTCAACTACTGAATAATTGACATTTTTTCCTATAATTAATACTAAAAAGTCATTGCTAAATTTTCCCAGAGTATCCCATAGTGTTTACCATTGAGTGTGCAAAGGAAAAGCATTGAGTAATTAAATAAAGCAGATATTCATGCCTTGAGTGCACAGTAGCTCTCGAACAATGCTTTGTTTGTTGTAATTAAAAGCGTGATGATAATTTAATGCATATTTAATTAACACGTACTAAATGGCAGTTGTTCTTAGTCAATAAGTATAAAAAATATAATATTTATGTATGTTCGTCGCTATTATCAAATTGCAAAGATCTTTAGAAATATAATTGAATGAATTTTTTTTTTTTTTTAAATTTCACAAGATAAAAGAACTCTAAACGATGGGTTGTTTAGAGCATAAGCATTTCATTCAATCACACAAAAATGCATAAAACGAGATAGTTGTAAAGTGAGCAGGTATTAAATTCAAGCGTTTAATGTAAAGAAAACAGCATGTCAAAAACACTCAAACTAAAATTCAGTTTTCGTCATCTGCCGATAAAAGGATACAATTTTGTGCAAAAAACCGTGAAAAGTTGAAAAGGAAAATTATTTAAAATATGAATTTTATCTATTGAAAATTTATTATAAACAACAAAAGGGGTTTTATTGCCAGAACAGATGCATGCAACGTCCAAGAGAGAGAGAAAGTAATATTTTTTAGTTTTTGTTTTCAAACAGCAGGTATCCGGGAAAACATTTCTTAAACACAATTTAGTTTCAAGGTCATTGTGTTAAAAAATCAACCCATATTTTCTTGCTCGCTCTCACACACGTAAGTTGGACTTGGGAAAAAATGAATAACTCTTTAGCGGTAAAAGTCAAGACATCATATTCCAATCACTATGCATGTTGAAACATTTCAATGTCATTTTTACCATTAATTTTGGCAATGAGCTAAAATTTACTAAGCTATTTCGTTGACTTACCATTAAAATCTCCACATACTACGCGTTCGAAAGGACTTCCCATCCAATCTGGAAAGATAAAAAAGATTAACAAAAATATTAGTATATATTAAATTTTTTACGCCTTGTTATAAAATCAATAGTGCAAACTATCTTATGGGTTAAACTCTTGGTAATTTATTGCATTTTTAATAACAAAATTTTAAATTCTTAGCGTGTGATCACGTCAAGGCTACTCGGCAATATTTCTGAATGTTTCACTAGAAAAGACTTGAAATAAAAAAATTCACTCTTTAGTCTAGTGATGGTAAACGCTTTTTAATTTTTCAAAAGTACACAATAACAACAACCAGTGCAAGGAGTTTTCATTAATTCTTTACACTAACACATTTAAACCTTCAAAAGGGAATACACTCGTTTATCTCCCAACGTAAATTATTTTGTGATTTGTGTTTAATTTAAATCTGATTTTGCAAGACAATGTTTTAGGAGATTGATAATAGAGCTATTACTGATATTATTCGAATATTATAGATCAATCGTGTAAATCCTATCTCAGTGTAGCAAATCGTAAGAATACGTTATAAAGAAAAAGAAATACAATTTAATAGGTCGGAAAAGTTCTGGCGTGTTTTGCTATTTTATAAGGAAATTGTATTGTAAAAAGATTCGTGAAATGAAACGAAAAAAACATGCCAAACTTTTCTGTACATGGAACTGTTCTTCGTTTATAAATTATTTCCCATTCAGGGATGATTCCTGTATTTACATTTAAATAAAAATAGTGTACGAGACGTTAGGGGATGACCCCAACATACGCATTGTATTGCGTCGGGATTAGAAAGGAAGGGTAATATTGAGACGACAGATGAAGAAAGATGAGAAGATAGAGAATTTTTTGTAGCTGTTTGAACCCCTTTACTTCGCCGACTAATTTTTTGCTATAGGGCCGATGAAGAAGGGTGCTGTTCCTCTGTCATTCGCCGCCAGTTACGTTCATTGACCAGTGATATGCCTTCATCACTGAAACAGGCTGATACAAACTAACACAACCATGCACTAGTGCCGATCAGAAGAATTCGACACAATATTCATGGCTGAGCGCGGAGTCGAACTATGCACCCTCCTCTTCATAGTCTCGTATTAATTATTTCAGCCAACAGCACTTTCTATGCGCGAAATATCCTTCAAATCCTCGGCACGGTTTCTCTGGGTTAATTGCATTGAAATATCAAATTTTCCAAGATTATTAGCCAGCGATCAGTCTGAATTTGACCGATGGTATGGTTTGCGTTAGCTTTGAAGACCGCTGCGTGTCCAGAACGTCCAACTAAGCCAAAAAAAAGAAGACAATGATCGATATATAGCACTCACTGTTGACAGTGATGGCTTGGCTAGAGTCATTCTCAAAGAAATATAGACCGATGGCTGCTCCAGTTGAAAATTCACACCAAACAGTGACTTTTTTCTGATGAATTGTACACTGTTGGAGTTCATCATCGTCCTAAATTCAACAATTTTGTTTGTTCTTTCATCCAGAAATAGTCCTCATCGTGGAGGTAGCAATTTTTTGTTAATTATTAAAATTTTTGAATCTTGCATTTAATGTTTACAGTTGGGAATCGACGGTGGAACTATTTCAGTATCATTCAAAGTGAAGATACACTGCTTTCCATTAGAATAAGGCCAGGTGTTTTTAGCGCGGCCTTATTCTAATGAAGAGATAAGCAAGAGGTACCAATTCAATTAACAAAATAGTTTCCTTTTCTACATCAAATATTTCAAATTTCAAAATAGTATATTTTAAAAAATATTACAGAAGGAGACTTAATATGACACAATTTATCAGAAGAACATCAGTAAATCCATAATAAAAACGCCTGACCTTATTCTAATTGGAAGCAGTGTATGTGAATCATTTAATAAATAAATGGAGATGATTTTTCATGAATTAGTGCATTCCCAAAGTATTTCTGTAAGTATCAAAAAGAATCATTTAAATATTACTTGCATTTCTATTGTAATTATGCACCATTATTACCTACATGCTACATATTTTTACTTAATATCTTAGTTATTCGGGCTTATTTCCAAACTAAATATAACAACAACATGATTATATTTCTATTCTGAATAATTTTTTTTTTGTGGAATTTGCACATCACTTTCACGTTTTGTTTTTACAAACGCATATACGAGTATATGAGTATGTACGTAAAAGCATATGTACTTATGTCCAAGTCACAACATGGATATTTGACGGCTCTGTCGTCGGACCATTTGTTCATTCACTTAATTTTAAATGAGACTGGGCAACTATGCGACAAACCCGCACAAGACCAACAATAATCACAAAAAAGTTAAATTTTCATTAAAACAATAGCGTGGTGGCCCGTTTCTCCATCAAGTATAGAAACATACACATACATAATATGTATATGGCTGCGTTTCTCTTTTGAACCTGACTATCCAGTGCAATCATTTCATTTTAGTTTGTTGTTGGTTTATGAGGAGTGAGGGGAGCAGTACATCTGAATATATTCGACAGAACTTTGAGTGGATGTTAAATGACGTGGCGCGCAAATTTTTCTTTTACAGATTTTAATTAAAACACACAAATTAAAACACACAAATTCCTTGTTCTGTGCACGTCTCGCCAACCACTTTTTAACACACGCTCTTTCCAATGGCAATTGAGTTTGTTGATTTCATCTATTTGATATCTGGCTGGCCATGTTTTTTTGTGCTTCAGTTTCAGCAGAAAATAGAAAAAATATTTTTAATATTGAGACTTGTTGTTGATACTGCCACAGTCGTTTTTGCCAGCAATGCTGTCAATTCCTGTCTGATAGTACACACATAGCTAAATCGGCTTTTTTGGTAGGTATGGCGCATTGCTTGCAATCGATGTGATGTTTCAAGCTTCACTTTGTTTGATAAGAGCAATTAACTGTCAGTGCTTCTTGTTGTTCCCAAATAAATAATTCGGAACATAACTAATTAGCCATTCACAAGAAGAGTACAAATCAGTATCGGAAGTGCATTTGGTATGAGAAATATCAACTGAAATTAAGAATCTCTTGACAACGTAATAAAAGCCCTAAATAGTTAATTCTGTAGCATTTTTACTTTCACAAATCTTAATGAATAAAATAAAACAAGTAATTTAAAAAAAACTTAAGCTTAAATATTAAGCTTAGTAATTAATAATTAATTTAAACAGGACTAAAACAAGCGCTGAAAATAGCTTTTTGTTTAAAAATTATCGATTAGTATTCATTATTCGATTAATCGTTTGACTATCAGGGGCGATAGCACACACTTTACAGCGACATTGTGAAGATAGATATAGGCGGATGAGTGCAGGAAAAAATGCTTTTATGCTATTAAAATATAAGATTTTAGCTAATAAATCCCGGAATACCTATTTGCATATTTGTGTGATTTTTGAGTTATGAAAGTTTTTGTGAGAGAATTCCGGTTGCTAAAAATCAATGTGAAAAAAACAAGTTGTTTTTATTATTTTTTCTAAAGGCACATAGTATGGTCTAATATACAATTTAATTTACTAATTTATAGTTTTTCATTCCAAAGTTACAGCAAAAATTTGACTATAAGACCATTTTCTCCAATATACAAAAAAGCCCATATAAGGTTAAAAATTTTTTTTCAACAATTTTTTTTTAAATGCTGGAGCCAAATTACGGCACTCGATATCGATCGAAATTTTAATACAATTTAAATGGAATTTACGATCGATATGGAAAGCCGTAATTTGCCCCATGGTTTTTTATGTATTTACTAATACTCATCAATAAAAAATAACAACATTTTAAAACTACGAGTTCCATGAATAAATCGCCACTTTCTCTATCATTCACCCCACTGTGCGCCGTCTCGCCTAAAGAGTTTCAACCTTCCGACTAAGATTTGTAGAGACAACACAAAAACATACCTGAAAGAGTGCTACTATTTTATGACTTTTTCGAATGCGGAACAACAGCAACTTTTTTAAACTTGTCTAAAATATTATGACTCTATCACATGATCGTTTAAAGCATATAAAATTACCGCTTACCAAAATTCGTTATTTTGCTAATAGTTGAAAATCTTTGTTACGGCTTTAAATAGTAAAATTTACAATTTGGAAAACTCTTCAAAAATAGTTCCTCTAATGTAATAAATGTATGTTTAACAATCATTATTACAAATTCAGTTTAAAAAGTGTTCTATTGTTACATTTTCACTTAAACCTAAAGTGAACGATAAATTCAAGGCAGATTCATCCTATCTGCTAGATAAAAGTAACATTCTAATATTGATGAACTTTTTATTCATTCAACAAACTCCTACTTTTAATTAAGATGAAGTTGTAATAATAGCCCTAAGTGTTTCACATAGTCTTCATTCTAATCAATTTTGTTCTTTTGGTAAATATGAACCGAATATTCGAATAATTCTCATCGCCATAACAACTTATGAGTACACCGGTGTTTGTTTGTGTGCTTGTGCTTTGTTATGTGGAGCTACATCGAATTGGAAAATTTTTAATTTAAATACTACTAAATAAAACTTTCAGCCGCAAATATTCATAAATAGAAATCATATAGCATGTCTTTGGTTGTATAAAATTTAATCACTGTCTGATTAGCCATTTAGAAGCTGCTGAATAAGTTCTATTTCACTTTCAAGCTATAATATATTACGTGCAATTCATAGTGTTGAACTATAAGGCAGTTGTCACAAATACATTTAGATATTAAATGGCACTTTTAAAGTAATAACACGCTTGCAATTTACAAACTCGGTTGCAAGGGTTTAATTTATGTCATCAGTACAAATATCCAACTATATTGTGTATGGACACGCGATAGTCTCTGCTATCAGGTTGGATATCGTGTGCCCCTGGACAAGGACTATGGGCATACCATGATTTTGAGGAAATACGCGGAAGCTCATGACAACGTTGGCTACTGTATACCAATACTTTGCTTTGGTGGGCTATTCCATTGTAGGGGACAGGGAACAAGTTTCAAGATTATCATTTCCCGAAGATTCTGTCAAAGTTTTCTGTCAGTGGTTTCTATGTGGATAACTTCAGAGTAAAATCTTCATTCAGGCTTCAAGATGGTTTCTGTATTTGCAAGTCGAAATTATTCAGGCAGCAAGACGGCTGTTGTAGTATGGGGTATTGGAGGATATCTATATCATTTCTGCTATCAGTGGTGTGTACAGTACCGTTTATTAACAAGATAACGAGATATTAGAGGGTGATACTTGTATGAGTACCAGGACACTCCGGATGCGCTGGTAATTATACTGCGGACGGTATAAAAAAACATGGTGCAGAATTAAGCAACTCAAGGATCAGTCATTTCACTGGCATTCCATTGCAAGACAGGAAAGCATGGCTAAATGTGCATAATACGAAAACATTTTACAAAAGGACCGGATGACTTTAAAGGTGAACTTTTAAAACAGAATCTGATTTTACATCTAACACAAACTTCATTAAAAATATGCTAGTTGTACAGAATACAGAGGAGTTTATATTTTATCTGAGTAAATTAAATTCATTATCGAATGATTTGGAAAGCTAGCAAACGAATTAAATTATTTATTTGCATCAACCATGTGCAAAATAGTAAATGACGTGCAAGCAATTTAAAATATTGTTTGTTTAACATTGTAAACTTGAAACCATCTATTTTTGCACACATTTTGCATGATTCTGCATGCCTTTACCCTATAAGGTAGAGCGTTGGTGGGAAATAGTTGAGAATGGCACACACGTCACTTTAGTTACAAGATGTGGATTTAATTTCATTAGTTGAACTACATTAAGCCCTTTATAATCGTCTGCTTCCTAACTTTTTTCTCGTTGGCTTCAATCTAATAACAAAAATCCCTAAATGTTAAATAACACTGTCTCACGCGCAGATAGAGGATCACCTACAAACAATCCTAACAAAATGCTGACAAAGTTTAACTCATGACTGCAGTTCAACGACAACAATGATGTCATAAATTGAAGCTTTGGCAAAAAAGTTTATCTAACGCAAACAGACATCAATGCCTAATCGTGCAACAAAATATAAAGCAACGCATTTATATTACCTCTCCTTGGCTTTTGTAAAAGTTGCCAGCGAAAATTATTCAACATTTTTGTTGCATTTCCTTTTGAAAACGTGGCTAAGAAATAAGAGCTTTACAAAATACAATAAAAATTTACACAAAAACAAATTTTTGCTACAATAATATCATCTAACAAACTCGATGGTAAAGAGTATTTCAGCTGTAACCATTTTGTCTGCACGTCTGTTGGAAACAACTTTCAACATCATATTTGTTTTCCTACTTTGCTGACTTTTTTCCTCAACTCTGAGCTGGTTGACAATTTCATTATTGTGAAAATATGCAAAAGTATTTAATATTTATGCATTTGTTGATTAGATTATTTGCTCTCAACAAAAATATTTTTAAATTTTTAATAAATTGTCTCTTCCTTAACAACAGAATATGGAATCTGACATTCTTTGATAGTGTTACTGAAGATGATAATGGTGTCGTGTGTCAGTCAATATGTAAGCCCTCATATACTAGTTTTCCTTCATCACAATTTGATACGTTGTTTTTCCTAAATTCTTTAATTCTTTAATATTTGAAATTACTCATATTTACAAGTAAGTATCGTTATAAATAGTTACACCAGCCAACAGCTAATCAATAATGCTCTGACAAGCTTTCTACAAAAGGGATGCTAATTATTTAAAATCTTATATTATGTTTTATATTCAAAGTGATGTTCTTAGGCAAAGGTCCGTAACGTGATGTTCAGAAATAGTTATACGTAATCAATGAAGATTGCAAGGAACAAGGAAATAATTAAAGTGAAGTAATCTTTTAAATCCACACAACAAAACGGCTGATATCGACATGAAGATATTTTAAACAATTTTAAAATTGGAATTTATATTAATTGACAGTAATTTTAATTAGTAGTCTTCTAATTTTTTATAAAGTTTCAAAACAAAAAAGCTGCTTTCACTTAAGCTACAAACCTACACTGTCATTGGAAGTGTAGCGACTTGAGAAAATGACTTCGTTTTGTTCTTCGACATCAACTTGACAACAGCTTGATCCCTCCGTTCTACCATCGCCAATCTCACGAATGTATCTCCAAGTTTGCCTAGAGCCTATTGCAGAGCTAAAGCGTCTAGAATAATACTCCTTCTTTGCAATTTTAATGCTAATATTAACGTTCCTTCTTGCATTTATATATTCGGCTTTTAACCCTGAGGTCCTAAATCGCTTCCATCTTGAATAGGCAAAGTTTCTTTTTGCAATTAAATCCTTAATACTGGCAGAAAACCAAGGTTTTCCCCACCTGATATATTTCTAGATCTAAGTTGGACCGTTTCATCAAACAGACGCTGAATATTGTTTTCGAAAAATTCTACTTGTTCATCTTTCACGGAGCACGTTGTAGTTCAATCTCTTGAAGTCACGATAATAGACAGTACGTTCCGGGGGGAGAAGTTCTAAAGTTATACGTCAAAAATATCAAATGATGTTTTGAAAAACACGGTGCTGACACTTGGTCATACAACTTTACATATACTGGATTAGCAATGAAAAAACATCAAGCAGAGTTCTATTAGTTGTTGTATGATGGGTTGGATTTACTGTGTTTGTGGGAGTTAGACCAAAAGATAGCATATTGTCAGCCAAGTCCGTTTCCAAAAGTAAGTTAGAATTAAAATCTCCTGAAACAATGATATCGTCATAAGCAGCGGCAAGTGATTTCATTGCACTTCAAAAACTTGAGAATGGTACTCTTTTATTCGGTCTGTAAACGCACCCTACCAGTGCCTTTTTACCGTCAGAGATTATCTCAATAAATATAAACTCAACATATTTTTCGTTTACAGACAAATTAGCTGAAGATTTTAAGCAAACTTTAAAGCATATATTATTTTTCACAAAAATAGCTACCCCTCCAGCATTACCCTTTCGATCTTCTCTAAACACCTTATAACCACTAAGGCAAATTGAACTATCTGGAGTCTCAGATGAAAGCCAGGATTCACAAAAGCAGACAATATCAATATTGGAATTTGCAAAAAAAAATCTAAATTCATAAATCTTATTATTTAAACTATGGGCGGTGATATGGGCTAGCGTTAGACCGTTCCTTTGATTGGCTAGGATCCTAACCATGTTGTTGTTGTGTCCCTGGTATTTCCTCTCAATTTATCACTATTATCCGTGATCATAATGATATATATAAAGAATAACTAAAGATATTATTTCAAACTTCGACTCAATTGAATCAGAACCTTATACAAATATCAAAGCTGTATAAAGAACTCAATAATCGATTTTTCCTTTTGTGTTATCTTACTATGTCGTACGTACTACAACTGGCTGGGTTTTTTTCCAACTCTAATCTAAGAGACAAAGAAAACAACAATAGATAATAATTCGAAGTGTTGCGCTGCCACTCGCAATGTTTATAGTTAATTTTAAATATTTGGGTATTTGATGTTTTACAAAAAAAAAATCAGATTTATTTGTGCTGATTTTGTGTAAAACAATAAATACCCAAATATATAAAATTAGCATCCAAGTTTCTTTGCTCTTATTTTGCTTTTAAAACTGGTGATGCCTTTCCCAGAAAAAAGTAATAGCCAAATTTTATATATTTGGGAATCTGTTGTTTAACACAATTTTTTTTTTAATTTTATACGTGCTGATTCTTTTCCCAATTTTTACAAAGGTTCAAAATTACAACTACACTTAGAATTGGAAAAAAGCCAGCCAGTTGCAGTATGACATAGTAAGAAAATAAAAAAGGAATAAGTGATTATTTAGTTCTTGTTATAGCTTTGATATTTGTTTAGGCTTCTGATTCAATTGAGTTGAAGTTTCAAATAATATCTTTAGCTATTCTAACAAATGTTGGGTAAAGGTTCTCTGATGATCTGCATTAGCCCCCGTGAAATGCGCATAGGAACTAGCTAAAGCCCTCAATAATCAATTTGAACTTTTTTGTAAAAATGGAGAAATGAATCACCACGTGTAAATTGAAAAAAATTTGAGCAATAACCAAATATTTACTATAAAAAATAAGGACATGCAACAACAACCGAACGTAGAAACTAGTGAGTCCTTTAGATGTCTCCTGGGCAAACAAATATTGATGGAGTGATAGCAGTGCTTTCGATTATACAAGCAAAAATAAAATATGTTCCTAATTTTTTAATTTCTTCCGCAAATTAATGTTTTTCACAAATAAAAAAACAGCGGAAGGGTTTATAAATGTGTTCATTCTTCCAAACTTTATACATCAAGTGTTTGTTATCGATTTTAAAAATTATCATATCTGATCCGAATAAATTTCGCATAAATACATATTAAACTTTCCGCATAATAACTCACATATACATACATATGTATATATTAAGACATGGATACACATTTATTTATTGATATGCAACATTATTCAAACAGTTGTATTGACATATTGTCTTTTATTTTAAATGCCACTAATATTTATTTTACATTATAGTAAAAATAAAATACGTGTGAGACTTGTACATTATATTTTAATTGTTGCAATTAACATATAGGAATTTTTAATTTATATTACGTATTTTGTTAGGCAGATCAATTTTAAATATGTGCTGTGTACAAGTGTCTGCATTTAGTACTGCAAAAGTTGCCACAGAATATTTTCATATTGATTTTATTTAATTAAAAAAAGGATATGACGTTCGATATATGCATGATACTGAGGAATTGATTGCAAATAAATCAACGAACTGGCCAACTGTTTTGTCATTTGCTTTTTACTATATGAACGATAACGGGTTAAATATACAAATCAAATCGTTTAAAATAATCTATAAAATTAAAAATAAACAACTAATATAAATGATAAATTAAATGTCTCAAAGCCAAGACCAAATTATAATTGATAAAAAAACTGTCTCTTCATACTCTTGCAGCGTTAATTGATATCATATGCTGAACAGAAACATTCACACAAGGCAGTAATTTAAATTCGCTGTCGATGTCTAGTATTCAGAAAATAAACTTATTTAATTAAATAAAAGACGAATGAATGAAATAGAAATTCCACATTCAAGTTTTCACTGCACATGTGATGCCAGGGCAAAGTGAGGCGCAGATATAGAGGTAGCAACATAGCAACTGGTTCTCATATTAGGAATACGCTCGTAACTGTAAATGAGAAACCAAGTGGTTTTATCTTTCTACTTTTAATGCATATTATGTTCATATTTAGAAAAGAAATATCTAAAAATTTAAATAGCTAATTAAAATTTATTTAGTTTTACAAATCTCGTGTTTTTCCACAAAACATGTAACGACTGTTCGTTAATTGCAAATTGGATGTGAATAGCTTTCTTAACTGGACCAAAGGTAGTAGTTTTTTCTTCAACAGTATTAGAACAACAATTAGCGATACGTTTACTTTGCAAGTGTTAACAGCTAAGCTAATTGTTATTGATATCTCAGGGCAATATCAAGTTCTCTTAAAAAATCTTCATCATATCGTAAATAATAAAATTTGTAAACTCTCACATTTCTGGAAAATCAAATTTTATTTGATTCAAAAATGAACTTTGAAATAACCTTGAATATGTCTTCAAAACATTCAATCTGTTTATTACTCATCGCTTTCAAGTAAAATATAAAATCATTTCAAGTAATTCAGTTTCTAAATCCAACTGTTTTATGATGAATTTTTGTAAACTGTTTAGTACGTTTTAATATATGAGTTAAACTAAAATAAATGGGAACAGATATCAACAAGCATATTAGTCTTAAATATTCAACAAGAAATAGTTCATTTCATTAATTTAAGTGTATGCAAGCTATACATTTTTAAAGTTTCAATATATATGTTTTAAAAATATTAAGAAAAAACAGAGGAATTTTATTTCAATACAAAAATCTGTATGTATTCGAATAGGTATCGTGCGCCAAAATATTAAAAACTATCGCGAAGATTAATCTAGCGGTTTATAATTTATATTTATTTTGTTGTTTTTGTTTTTGCGTTTCTTATTCGTACAGTTTTTTATGTTGTCTTATATTGTTAGATATTTTTATTATATTCTTAATTGTGAAGAATTGCTTGAATAGCACAACTTTTATGTAGCTGTTGTTGTTTTTGTTATAAAATCTTCCATAAATTATTTTGTTTTGTTATAGTGTTTATTATTATAAATTCTTTCATTTTAGTGCTTAATAAATATTTATAAATATTTAATATTTTGAAATAAATTTTTACATGATTCCATAAATTCTGACTTCTTTCTATCAGAGTTGCCAAAAACATATATGGTGTAACATTACGGATAAATCTCTCAGTCATTCCATCGCGAGTGTTATAATAGATAGTAATATATTGCATTCGTTGATAATTATTTGTTCAACTATTTATACATATTTGTACTTATTTCATCCATTATCAATAGGAAAAAAGTTTAGCTCTAATAAAAACATCTATGAATTGCCTACTGCTCAATGCATAATTGTGTTTTTCTGTATTCTTTACATATCCAGAAGATATTTAAAAAATGTATGTGATAAATGCATGTGAATCTATTGATAGGATACATGTTGACTATGACATGGTTGTAACAAATGTAGCTTTTAGCGTTAAAACCAATTATTAAAACTGGTTATTGTAGGAAAAATATGGAGAACGGTTGAGTTTAAAGGCCATCCCTGCCATCTACTTTTAACCGCTAAAAATTGTATTATTTTTTTTTTAAAGTGTTATAAGTTTCGAATGGATCCGCCGATTCCCATGTGGTATAGGCATATGCCGATTCATATGCTTATGAAAGAATCGAGAACACTAGTTGATCTATATATAATTTCGAAGCATTTTCAAAAATTCATTTTGTTCGAATCAGTAATGCGTTCTCATGAACGCATTAACTGATTTTGACCCGGTTAGTAGCGCAGTACGTGTTTTTTGATTGTCAAGGTCGATCGTCAAGCCCATGTAAAATTTATTCTAAAAAACATGTTTTTATATGTCCAAAAATGTACCGCCCCTTACCGGTTCCAATTCACAGGAAATATAATTTTGAAGAAACACTTTGAATTGCGACTCATTAAGTTACTTAATAAATACACACATACATACAGAAACAATGACGGCTTCTGAGGAGTACACAGGAGAACTTCCTAGGAACTAAAAACCTCGAGATCTGGTGAAAACTCGATTTTTTTCAAAACAGGCTTAAACTAGTAAGTTTCCTATATTTTTAATTTGCAATTTTTTTAACCGGAATGTTAAATATTGGGTGTTTTTTATTGAGGTATAGAACTTTAAGTTGGCATCACTTTTTTAACTGGCGGCCATTTTGTCAGCTGTCAAGTGATTAATATTTAGTTTGGTTTGCCATTTCATCATGAACAGGTTAACAAAAGAACAACGCTTGCAAATCGTGCAAATTTATTTCGAAAGTAATGGTTCAGTTCGCGAAGTTTACCGCAAGCTCCGTCAATTTTATGGTCGACATAATCGTCCATCAGAGCAATTAATTCGGTATAGAGCCATGATAACCGACTATTTTGTTCCCGAATTGGATGGCATGAATGTGGATGAGTTGTGGTTCCAACAAGACGGCGCTACATGCCACACAGCGCACGTCACAATCGATTTATTGAAGGAAACATTCGATGAGCGCATAATTTCGCGGAATGGACCTGTCAATTGGCCACCAAGATCGTGTGATTTGACACCATTGGATTATTTTCTTTGGGGATATGTGAAGTCGCTCGTCTACGCCAACAAACCAGAAACGTTAGAGGACTTGGAAGCCAACATTCGTGGCGCTATTGCCAACATACGGCCCCATATGCTCGAAAAAGTGGTTGAAAATTGGACCTGTAGAATTGGCTTTATTCGAGCCAGCCGCGGCGGCCACATGCCCGAAATCATATTTAAACATTAATGGCATAAAATTATCCTTCCAATAAAGCCAAATTGATGGACATTAAAACGATTTTCTTGTGTTTTATTTCAATTCGAAGTTCTATAACTTAAAAAAAAAACACCCTGTATATTAGCACTGTCTTAAATTCTTTTCTGATTTGGAAGAAATTTTCTGATTTATACCTTTTTTGCCGTGCTAAAATCAGTGCTCCCAAGCTAGCAATTGAACGCAGTTAGATAATAATGTTAAATATCCCAAATTTCTATTTTTTATACCCTCCGAAAGGGAATTGGAGGGTATATTCAATTTGTCATTCCGTGTGTAACGCAGCAAAATATCTATCTGAGACCCCATTAAGTACATATATATATATATATATATATATATATATATATATATGTATATATATATATATATATATATATATATATATGTATATATATATATATATATGTATATATATATATATATATATATATATATATATATATATATATATATATATAGTTAATTTTTTTAAATTTATATATATTTTGATCAGTGATGAAGTCTAAGACTACATTCCTTAAAAATTTAATTTAAAAACTTTTACGACGTCAGGGTTGGGGAATTTCGTACTAACCAAAAAGGTAATAACTTAAAAAATATGAATGCGGGAACTTCTCATATTCAATTTTCGTTAAAAATATTGGTTAAATAGTTGATATTCCTACTAACTAGCACCACTTACAAAAGTGGAAAAATTGAACAAAAAAACGCTGATGAGATGGCGTAGCGGCCTCGAAATCAGTACTGATCCGTTCTGCTGGTTTGATGAAAATAGAATTTGAACGAAAATTCATTTATTAATAAATAAAAAAAAATGGTTTGCAGTCTTGCAGATTTGAACTTAACCCCGTTGAAAAAATTAATATAATTAACTTTTACGACGAAGGTAATATGTTCTCTGATCTTTCCCTGCCCTACTCCTCTACCCCTTGTCAACTAAATGACCTTATCAAAAAAAATTTAAAAATTCATTATCCCAAAAATATATTATTAGTGTTTTATGGCAAAGCTGAAATGTCTCCCCACGGCCTTTCTCGGAGTGATCCTGTGACCCACCAAAATAATACATTTTAAACTTATCTCAATTCCTTTGTTGCACCTTGGTATAAAATATTAATACGTAAGTTTTTATACACGTTCGAAACGACCGTATTGAAATACAAATTTTCTTGTTTAGTTAAGCCAAATATCATAAAAATAAGTATAAATTTTTATTAGAATAAAAATAGAGTTTTTATTTTCTAAATGTTTGGAGAGTATTTAAGATTCGACCCGGACGAATATAACGTTTTTACTTGTTCTTAACAGGGTTACGTTTTATATACAACAATATTATTCTAATGCACTTCATCACCTTGTATAAATAGTTCTATATTTTAATATGGTACTTTTTAAGTCGCACAGGACTAGTCAATTTAGACCTATAACCAGTTGCGCAACTACAGTGTTAAAAATATAGTTCAGCTCGAGTCATTATCCGTGGCTACAAATTTTGAAAACAATAATTTTACTTCAATGGGTACGCCAATAACTGCAGCATTTCGAATGATAGACATTTTCATGTCATTATCAGAGCATCAATACTTGTTAAGTTCGGTTTTAAATAATATTGTTTAATTCACGGTATATTGGCAAATAAGTCAATATTCTTAGAAATTTCCATATTCAAAAGATTTTGAACATGATTCGCATAATATTTATATACATACGTATTAAACATATACATATACAAGCCTGCAACGGATTCGAATCAGCTAAGCATATTCTATCAAGCAAAAATGTTAATTTCCTATCAGTTTGCTAATTTCCCTAGCTTTACTCTTTCATATTTTCAGACATTAAATCATGGACCTTCTAATGATTTTTCAAATATTTTATTGTTTTTTACTTAAATATTGTGTTCTAGATTGAGTATTTTAAGTATTGAAGAATTTAAATAGCGTAAAGCTAAAACACCAAATATTGTTTATTCCTACTTAAAGTTCCGTTTTTATTATTTTTAAATATTTATATGAATATACACATATATACTGAAGGCCTAATACAAAAAAGGCCTAACTCGGTTTCGTGTTACTTTACTGTAGATGGAAAAAACTTAGTAGAACTCGTAAAATTTATGACACAAGAAAAATGTTGATGCAATAATTAAAAAAGATGCAACATATTTTATTATGATACTTGTTTGTATCATAAATTTTACGGATTTTATTAATTTTATTTGTTTTCCTGTAAAGTAACAAACATCAAGTTAGGACTCTTTTATATTCAGCCATCGATACGTAGATTTATCATTTCAGTAATTGATTGTAATTTTCTTCAATAGCAACTTTCTGAGGTAGATTAAATCACATTTGCTATAATAGAAAGGTTCTGAAATATTTAATTCTGCAGTATTGAGGATTAGGTTGACCCGCTGGATAGTCAACGGGTTCTTCCACTTTTGTTTCTTCTCTTTATTAACAACTTCCCAGTATAAATTAAACAAAGCAATGTATTGGTATAATCCGTCATGCACACAGTCTTGGAGGAATAAACGTTTATATGATTAGCAGTAACTTCAAGAGGTTACCTGTATTTTCTTGAGGTCGTAATTTACAATTGACGTAATTATGAATTTAAGAATTTTGTGGGATACAAAACGAAGCTTGTTGAAAGATGTGAGAATGAATTCGATGAATAAGTTGTCAATAAAAGTTTTATGAGTTCGTTGGTAAGTTCAATTTTAGAATATGCTTGCAATGTTTGGGCCAAATTATAATGCCCACGTTTTCTAATTTTCTGCTTAAGGAATGTTTATATATAGAAATCCTTTGTTAGTACCATAATTACCGACTTTAAAAAGCTGGAGAGCAGTTATTAACATATCGTACACGAAGAGTTAAAGAATGTAGTAATCGAGCACGAAGAGTTAAAGAAACGGCGTTTTGGCAAGGACTAAAAATGATATCACAACTATGGAAGTAGACATGCTTGCAGTAAATTAATTGATTCACATAATAGCCATATCTTTTATCATATTATGGTGCCGTAGCATTCGGTAACTGGTGCTATCATTTCCTTATTTAAAAACCCCGATAACAAATAATTCTTCATTATCTATCGATTGCCCTGGATCCATTGGGTGTTCGACAACTAAATGCGGTTTTTCTGATCATCATATGAGGCACTTTAGCCTACTGACATAACCGCCGAGATGAGGGAAGGAGTCGTCAAAAGGAATTATATGCAGACGACTTGATCGATAAGGGATTTTACTAGAGAATAATTCGAAATCTGTGTGTATGGCCCCAGTCATGTCGGTGTGCTGTAGGCTGCTTATTGACATCTATGTCGTGTGATGTTCCTTCATTAAGTTACACATTTGTAACTACAACAATCACATTGTTGTCATTGTAAACTTCCATACAGCATTCGTATTGGATGTCTCATTTTGCTCAAAGGTGAAATTATTCAATGTGGTCCGGAGGGGTACGACAATGTCATTATTTTTGTTCTTTCCACATTTTACTATACACATTTTTTGTAAGACTTAAATAGATAGCATTGGCCTGAAAATGGTCTGGTTAGAAACCGAATATGGCTTGGGATAAATACAACTACCAGTAAATGTAGTATGTGTGTTAAGTATGTCCAAATGCCTGCATTTCATTGGGTCTTAAACCACATCATCTGTAGACTGCAAACTACTTCTGGAAAATTACATTAAATTGGTCTAAGCATTTATAAAAATTCTGAAATCTAACAAGTTTACAAAACAAGTTTTCATACCGAAATTTTTTTTATAAGCCTCTTATGCATCATGAATTTTTATAAATTGGGACGACTCTGTGCAACATTGTGAACTGTTATTCAGTTGAAGCGATTTTAATTAGATTTACTTTCTCTAGTTTTACTTGAATTTGGGATAATGTATGCTGAATAATAATATTATTCAAATAGTACTTATAGGAGCGACATGGCAACTCTTAACCACACATTGATTAAGATTAAAAACAATGCCCACATAAGATTAAAAGCAGCAACATATATCTACAAAATTTATTTGAATTGTTCCACAATCAAGTTTTGTATTAAAAATTTCGTAAATTTTTTGTTTGGCCGTCAAAGAGGTGCGGTTTCATTATTTTTCATTTTTATGTATTCTTTAATTTAAGTCATTCTGTCTGCTGAACAGATTTTTTTATGTATCGTTACCTTCGCTCAAACTCAATCGAAAAGTTCCTCACAATCTTGCAATTGAAAGGCAAATAAATTTGAACACAGCTAGACATGCACACACATGTGAATAATTAGAAGACTTAGTAGAAGCAGTATAAAACAATCAACTAACTAAATGAAACGTAACAAACATATAAATGAAATAATGAATAAGAATCAACAGAAAAAAAGTTAAGTATTTAAACAAAATCCATGCGTGTCTGGAAATTCAAATCTGAATTCTATTTATTTCTCTATTTATTTTTTTCAGTTATGCGTACGTCGCTTGGCGGGTAGTAGTTTCGATTTGAGTTTTTTGGTTTGGTAGAAAAGTAGAAACAGAAGTGGTCGGGTCGTTTAGTACTACAACAAATACAATGAAACGAAATGTGAATAGTGACAGGCCATAATACGTTCAATGACTTTGCTAGGTTGGTTCAGTTTTTTGTCTTCTTTTTTTGCTTTTTTTCGGTTTAGATGTGTTTTTGCTTTGTGGCTAAGTACGGATGTCTGTCTGTCAGGCTGTAAGTAGTAGGCTGCTACACACGCCATTCACGTCTGAATTTGATTTTACTATTTATTTATAATAATTTCATAAATAACACTAACGAAAAAAACCGTAAATAAACCTACGACAATATATTTTGGCTTCATGGTACAAAGAAATTGAATGAAAGAAAGAGTAGAATTAGAAAAATTATACGAATGTATGTGTGTAGATATCGTGGCGGGGTTTCATTTTGTCAATTAATATACCTATATGCCCACTACAAAATTATTTTCAATTACTTCAAAAGAAAATTGTAAAACACAACCCACTCAAATTTCTGTGGAGGATTTTTAAGAATTATTAATAATTTTCAATATCACGTCGACCTTAATATATACAAAATTTACCTGTTAAAGTCATCCATGGATATCGCGGAAGATCGGCAATACTTTGACCAGCTCCGCCTGTAGGCACTACACCAGAGGAGGGTTGTGTACAGGCATTGCCAAGTGAATCGACACCAATAGCGCCAGCTGAAGCGGCTGAAGCAGCAGCCGCATGCTGATAGAATTGTGCAAAACTAGCGGAGGCCGAGCCAGGTACGCTCATTGACTGGTAACTATTCATGACACTGTCTGAGTACCTGCTGAAATATAGGAAAAAACATTACAAATACAAAGTTCTCAATATTAGGTATTATGCACACAAAAGGAACTACGTTCGTCCTTGAAATAAAGAGTACTTCAATTTCAGCGCCTTGAAAATCGTATGCAAATTCCGCAAACATAATTATGCCTTTAGTCAAGGTTAATGGAAAAAATCACACTTGATTTATTATGTTTCCCTTAAATGTGGTAATCTAATCTTTAGGTTTATTGATGTTGGGAAAGTTAAAATAGATAATCTGCATGCTGTGGGTATGGCTGTTTAGTCTAATTATTAATGTCACTCAAATCAATTCATCCTTGTAAATTGCCAGTGGCCAAACCTCATTTAACGCTGCATGTGTACCCTAGATTTTACGATTTTTGGCGTTCGCACACACAACAGAGCTGTATATAAAATAAATATTGACTAATTTGTTTAACAACCAATTTGACTGCTACTGTTGGTAACTTTATCTGGGTTGAAAGTCATAAAAACCAGGTATAAATCTCAGGTTTAGAAATGATTTATCCATTTTGTGTTAAGCCATTTATCAGCTTGAGTTTTAAATCGGAAATATTCTGTGATAATTATTTTGTTAATTAAAACATCAATCACCATGCTTTGAAGAATTGAAGAATGTTATACAGTTTTCAGTCTTTCACATTTAATTAATAGGTTTGTCATTCCGTATGTAATTTCCTCAATATTAATATGGGACCCCATCAAGTATATGGATCCTTATGAATAGCGACGACGAGTGAGCGATGTCCGTCTGTTCGTCTGTTTGTATGTGAAATCGGTTTTCCCAAATCCTCAGAAGAGGTAGAGACTTCATTCTTTGACTGATGGATTCGATATGAGCTTAATTAGAGTGGGATTGAAATTCAGAAAAATCCGAAATACGGTTCCAGAGCTGGGAAGCTGTGAAATAGGTAGACTCAATATTAACTACCAAAACCCTATTATTTGTTTGTTTGTTAATTAAACCTATTTCGTACTTTGGAAAGAACAAAATATGTATTAAAAACTAAAAATAAAAAATTTCCAGGGATTGTAAATTGCAATTATTTTTTGTTGCTACATCCAATACTTTGTAGTACATGAAAGCGGCCAAAATGATTACAAATTTTAAATTTTTGTTAAACAAAACTACTTTATACCTCATTAAGATTTACCTTGGTAAAATAAATTAAAACTTCGCTTACAGGGTTGGGAAATTGATTTTTTTTATAAATAAATTATATTCGTGTAATAAATAAATAAAATAAAAAATTCTATTTCAGAGTTCGAAAATTGAAATATGTTTGTTATCTAAAAATAACCATATAAGTTCCTAATTAAGTTTTTTTGTGAACTAAACTCATTTTATATTGCAGGAAGAATTAAATTGGTACTAAAAACCAAAAATATTAAATATTCGATTCCAGGGTCGGAAAGTTGAATTTTTTTTTGGTATGTGAAAGTAGCCATATAAGTTCCCAATTTTGGTTTTTGTTAGTGAATTATATCTATTTTATACTTCAGGAAAAATTAAATTGATATTAAAAATCAACAGAATTAAAAATTCGATTCCAAGGTTGAAAAATCAAAATTTTTTGGTACATAAAAGTAACCAAATAAGTTCTTAATTTCATATCGAGTATAATTTATTTGCTGGGTAGGTTTTGTATGATTTTCAAAACCTACTATGCTTATTCTGTTGTGATTTTTGAAAATAATTTGCAATTTACAAACTCTGAATTCTCAGATGGTTTTCAAATGTATGTGCATAAGATATGAAAACACTAAATATTAAAGTAAAGTATTTTTAATTTAATAAAATTCATGAAAAATTGCAGATTTGAACTTGAGTCTGAATGAAAGAATTCTTATCTTAATAATAAGGAGCTATTCTGTAACATATCTAATCATTAGGGACTAGGCTTAGACAGTTTACTTTAGGATATTTCTATAACCGCTGTTTATAAAACCACAACTGGGATTGGCTAAGAATACGGCAATATGATAAGTGCGTAAAGGTTAGGTCTAGAACAAGTCACCGGGTATCTAAATTATATAAGTTAATCTCCTGCTATGACACCGCCATGTAGAAGTTGCCGATACCTCCCATACAAAGATCTGGAACTTTAACCAAATGTCATTATGCGATTATATTGGGACTATATGAAATGAAATTTGAGAAGGAAAAATTTTGTGCTGGCAATGTTTTGCCTATTAGTCAGATTCACATGCCAATTTGCATAAATACCGACGAAGGATGGTGCTTATTTAAGCACGTGTGGATCAGTACTATACAACACACGCATTAACGTGTATTACTACTTCTATTATAATAATTTATATGAACCCGTTATTCAGAAGCTTCGATTAAAAAAAGAAGTGGATAATTTCATTCACAAACGCTAGGAATGAGCTTTCCTTGTTTAATTAAAAAGTGTAACAAAACAAGTAACAAAAAATGATCGGGCATTGGAACCTTACGGTAATTGGAGCAAATGCGAAAATCGAGCTCGCACTGTATATTCTTAACTCGAAAGAGGAGAGATGAAAAGAAAGAGATTTTGTTTAACTATTATAACTATTATCTCGTCGGGCTGAGGAGATTGCTATTGTTCCACCCTTTAGTGCAAGATAACACCAATCGCTGTCACTAAAGTTCAGTAACCATTTACATTCCTTTGTTCCGGAAACTACTAGCACAACCATGTTCTAATCCTGATCAGAAGAGTTCGAAACCATTATGAGTGCAGAGTTGAATTCGGGATTTTCGGTTTCATAGTATTGTGGCAACTGCTTCGGCCAATAGCACCCTCTGCACACTTGTTATGTGTAATCAGACATAAAATTAAATTACCGAAAAAAACTGCGGAATAGTAAGCCTTACAAAATTGAAAAAAAAAAAATCCAGTCAATAAGAATAAAACAGTACATTTTTAATGAAATTTATATCAAAATTCACCAAAAAAATACCAATAACTAGTTAGAGTTCACATATGTATGGATTGATGAACGCTTAAGTTTTTAAAGTAAAATATTTTAATAAAGACAAAATTAAAAAAAATTTGTAAGGAAATTTCATTCCAAATTAATTTTATTCTTAATGCTATTTTTTAATTCGTCCATGATAAATAATTTCTATAGAAATTTTTAACAAATTATGTGTCGCCTTCAGCAACTATGATATATCTTTGGTATTAACCAAACCTCATAACAATTGATCGTTGAAATATTTGATCATACGACGTGTACAGATTGAAACGAATTTTTAATCAATTAATCAGCAATCATTTGTTGTAGCTAATGTTTTAGCCAGGATGCACACACACCAAGTTTTGCTTCTCATATACAAATTGCATATGTTTCTATTTCTTTCTCTTTCCATACGGTGCAGAGTAGCGGTACGCAGCCGCTGGAATTAAGGGTCGTCATTTAAGCACTTTCAGTGCTAGATTTAGCATTTTGATCTGATTTACACTTTTTAATTGGCTCGTACAATTATTTCAAATCTAGCATATCATAATTAAGAAAATATTGGGTGAATTCAAATCTTGTCCTCCCAAAAATATTACTATTTTGAATAAAATTTCAACATTTTCAACAGATAAGCCGCTGAAAAAAATTTAGAATCTCCCAATTAGTGAGAATGAATTTTTGAGACATTGAAATATCAAAAACGAAAAAAAATAGGATTCAAGTGCACAATTTTAAAAGCTCCATTAAAGAAAACTCTTTTGAAGAGATGTCAAGTTTAGCATTGTCTCTTTTTTCTTTACCTTTCTGAAGTACAGCATGAACATGCAACTGGTGTTCTGTGTCTATAAATATGATATGAAATTAATTTAAGCTCCCGAAATTATAAAGATGTATGTGATAGCATGATCACACGGCAATATGAACCACTTGGTTCGCTTTCTGAATCACTGTTGCCAATGTTGGCGTTTACACAATTGTTCTAGCTTCATTATGATGATCATACATTTGGTGCAAAATATTTCTCTCGCCCTCCTTTTTTTCTGAAAAAAATTAAGCTTTGAAGATATCCTTTTATTATATTTGCACATGTTTTCTTTGTTCAATGTTTTCACATATTGTTTCTTATTATACCCTTCACAAAAAAGTGAAAGGGTATATATAGTTTTGTCATTCCGTGTGTAATTCCTTCCGTATGCACATGGGATCCCGTTAAGTATATATATATTCTGGATCCTTATGAATAGCGATGACGATTGAGCGATGTCCGTCTCTCCGTCAGTCTGTACGTGAAATCCGTTTTCCCAACCCCCAGAAGAGCTAGAGACTTCGTTCTTGGACTGTTGGATTGGAAATGAACTTAAATAGAGTGCTATTGAAATTCAGAAAGATCCGAAGTATGTTTCCAGAGCTGGGAAGCTTACACCTATTTCTCGACGCAAAATTTATACCAAAAATCAATTATTTTTTTTAATGTTTATAAATTAAACCTATTTCGTGCTTTGGGGAGCCTCAATGGTCTATTAAAAACTAAAAATATAACAACAATTTTCCAGGGATGGGAAATTAAAATTTTATTTTCCAGGGATGGGAAATTAAAATTTTTTTCGGCCTATTCCGTATTTTGTAGTACATGTAGTAGTTAAAATTGTTAAAAATTTTAACTTTTTCTTTAACAAAACCTCTTTATACGTCATGAAGATTTGTATTGGCCAAAAAAAAAATTTTATTATTAAATTTTGCTTCCAGTGGTGGGAAATTGATTTTTTTTATACATGAAAGTAATCAAACAGGCAACTGATGTTTTTTTTGTTTTTTTTTCTAACTAAAACTATCTTATAATTTAGGAAGAACAAAATTGGTATCAAAAATTCAAAAATAAAAAATAAAATTTCGAATCCATGAATGGACAAGTGCAATATTTTATGATACATGAAAAATTAAAATTTCGTTTCCAGGGTTGGAAAAATTAAATTTTTTGGTACATGCAATATTTTGTAGTACATGTAATAACCAAAATGGTTGCAAAATTCGAGTTTTTCTTAAACAAAACTACTTTATACCTCATGGAGATTTACATTGATAAAGAAAATTTAAAAAAATTTAAATTTCGCTTCCAGGGTTGGGAAATTGAAATTTTTTTTATACATAAAAGTAACTAAAGAGGCAATTGGCGTTGTTTTTTTATTGATTGAAACTATTTTTTAGTTCAGGAAAAACAAAATTGGTATCAAAAATTAAAAAAACCCAAATTTAGATTCCAGAGTTGGATTACTGCAATATTTTGTGGTACATAAAAATGACTTAAATGGTTACAAATATGAAGTTTTTCTTAAATAAAACTATTTCATGCCTCATTAAGAGTTGCATTGGTAAAAAAATTTAAATTTCTTTTCCAGGGTTGGGAAATTGAAATATTAATTCTGCATAAAAGTAACCAAAAAGGTAATTGACGTTGTTTCATTTTGCTAATTAAAGCTGTTTTATAATTCAGGAAGAACACCATTGGTATTAAAAAAAAATCAAAATTTCGACTCCAGGGTTGGACAAATGAAATATTTTATGGTACATGAATGGTGATTGTCTAATAATTTTAATTTTTTTGTCAAGTAAAACTATGTTACACCTCACTAAGAATTGCATTGGTAAAAAAATAAAAATTCGCTTCCAGAGTTTTTCGTACATAATAGTACATACATAAATTCCAAATTGTGTGCCTTTAGTGAATTGAACCTATTAGATATTTCAGAAAAAATTAAACTAGTATCAAAAAATTATAAATTCGGTTCCAGGGATGGAAAATCGAAATTTTTTGGTACATAAAAGTAACTATATAAGTTCCCAATTTTGTTTTTTTTCAGTGACTTAAACCTACTTTATACTTCGCTAAGAATCAGATTGGTATTAAAAATTTTAAAAACTAAAAATTCGGTTCCAGGGTTGGAAAATCGAAATATTTTTGGTACATAAAAGTACATACATAAATTCCAAATTTTGTATTTTTAGTGAATCAAACCTATTTTATATATCAGAAAAAATTAAATAAGTATTAAAAAATTAAAAATTCGGTTCCAGGGTTGGAAAATCGACATGTTCTGATTCATAAAAGCAGCCATATTATTTGTTATTTTTAATTTTTATGATTAATTATATCTACTTTATATATCAGAAACTGTAAACTGGTATTGAAAACCAACAAAATCTAAAAGACGATTCTTCGGTTGGACAATTAGAACTTTTTGGAGTACATGAAACGGATTTTATTTTTTTTTTTTTTGTAAATTAAATATATATAAAATTTTTGAAAGACGTTCATAGGTATTAGATATAAGAAAAGCCACACATTTAGCTTCCTAGCCGAACAATTTTAACGTTCTCTTAAATATTAAAGTAACCGATAACATAATTTTGATTTTTTAATTAAACCTACTTTCTGGTAAGAAAGAAAGAAAGAAGAATTACATCTGTGAAGGGTATTTGAGATTTGGCACAGCGAAATATAGCCCTTTTACTTGTTTTTTCTTTGTTTACACATATATGTATGTTTTGGCGGCTAGTTCAGATAGACCTGAGATAATTTCTTATCAAAATTGCAGATGATAGTAAATTTATAGCGGTTAGCAGCAAGATTCATAATGAACTAAAATTTTGTGTGGCGAAAAGTGAATGAGATAGCGCACTTCACATTTTGCTAAACGTGTGAACACACTATCACGAAACAAGTAAAATGATTAATTAATTTGCAAAGAGAACAACGAATACTGCATGCATTTGCAGATAATATTACCGAACCAATCATGGAAAACCTTCGAAAGGTGCAGTACCTCTCCTTCCATTGCTGAATATTGCATTTGCTTTTCTTTCAAGTTCAAAACATAAAAACATACTTATCATAATTTTATGTGCATAATATTCCGGCTTCTGCTTATCTGTTAATTTGTTCATAAAACATATTGCAATCGAATCTTACCTGCAAGTTTTGTCCTCAAGGCCTGAAAAGCCTGGCATGCCTGAGAGGCCACCATGCGACGTGGGATGATTTGATACATATGGATACATTTTGCTTGTGGGTATGGCAAACGATGACGAAGCAGCAGCGGCGGCGGCAGCTGCTGCAGCAGCCACAGAACTAGCGGCACTAGCGTGAGCCTGTGCTGACGACGATGGAGAACTGTCGTTCAAACTGCGGTGCAGTGAAGAGGTCGCCGAAGGTGATGGTGAGCAACTGCTCTCACCAGTATGTGAATTATTACCAGATGGTGGTGTAAGTAACAGTTGTTGCTGAGATGAACTATTGCCGTTACTGAGTTGCTGTTGCTGATGGTGTTGTTGTGTACTGGCCGCTACAGCGGCGGCTGCTAGCTTATTTATGTGCAATTGCTGTTGATGTTGCTGTTGTAATTGTAGTGCAGCCGTCAACGAATACTGGTGGTGGTGGGGATGATGGTGATGATGTTGTTGGCTATTTGCAAAATGTGCTTGCTGTTGTTGCTGGTGATGTTGACTTAGACCACCAAAGGCTGTGGAAGAAGACGGCGACGACGATGACACGGGTGAATTGGACGACTGGTTCAAATGCGAGGTGCTGAGATGGCCGGAAGTATTGGGTGAAAGTAATGACGATGACACGTTATTTTGATTGTTTATTGAGCTGGAAGTATTTAAACTAAGACCGTTGTTAATGCTACTATTGCTGCTTGTGTTATTGTTATTGGAATTGTTGACGTTAGTAATTCCTGAAGATGTTGAGGAGGCGGCAGCAACGGCTAAGGCGGCGGCAACAGCTGCTGATGATGAATTTTGTGTTGTTGTAGTTAAATGTGAACTTATAAATGGTTGAAACTGTGGATACTTTGGTAGCATACTATCGAAAACAAATTTTGACATTGCACATAGTTTTTCTTTTGCTAATATGTGAGTGTGTGTATATATTTTTTTAGTCAGACTGTTACAGTTGGGATGAATGAAGGAGTAGAAAGTGATTTTTAAAAAGATAGTATGAAAATTGATTTGTGGGATAAGCAGATATAATTTTTGAAGAAATTTTAAGATTTTGTATGCATTTTCTGATGTTATAAAAGAGCAAAAGATTTTTAAGTCTATTGATGAATAGGTATTTGTTCAATATATTTTTCACTTTCGCATTGTTTATATATAAAGTGCATTATTTTTAATCATAAAGGAGATTGTTATTTATATATTTTATTTCGATTTTTATATAAAGTCCAAAACTCAATTTGCCGGATTTGGCTTTTCTAATTTTTTTTAAATTCAGTTTTATTTCTATATGCAATGTGGAAGAAAATATTATCTATGTACTTTGTGAAAAATAAGTTTAAGTTAATTTTAAGAAATTAAGTTGATGTTTTAATCATAATTTTTGAGAAGAGAAACTTTAGCTTAATACGAAGAGTGCAGCAATATAAATAAGGAACATATTCTCGCAGGTCTGTAGATCAAATCCCAACATGTAATTGAAGGACTTTGCTTTAAATAACTCTAACATTTCAATTGGTTGCTGAAATATTACAATTGCAATTACGAATTGTATTGCAACATATTTTTTTTAACGAGAATATAAAAAGTTTTTCACTCGAACTAGTGAAACTGGACAGAGACAAAAACAGAAGCCACGTCGTCGACCCTACTCGCTGGCTTACCAATTAAAATAGTTAATACTAAAGATGGCATATAGCCAAACTCGATCTATTTAAAAACCTAAATTCAACGTTGGAAGACAAACAACCCCATACAACTATTAAAATGTAATATATTTTTTTATGTACATATAATCAAATTTGTCAGAAGACACATACAAATCTGCTGATAATCGATACAGAGCACGTAGAGAATAATTTTACTCTTATAATATTTTCGTTGTTCACTTACAGCGTTTGATATATTAATGATGTTGGGGATTTCAGACTTTGCTTTCCGAACACTAGCGGTCCGTAATTGAGAATGGAACGAGTTAACGTCGTATACTGTGACTGCCTGTTATGCTCTTTTATACCTAATATTTTCTCAAATACTCTATTTTTTTTATCAGGGAATGACCCCTACATATGCAGTGCATTGTGCCGGAACTAGAAAGGAGGGGATAGTATTGAGGGGACACATGAGGAAAGAACAGAAGATAGAGAATTTTTTGTAGCTATTTGAACCTTGTTTACTTCGCCGGATAATTTTTGCTACAGGACCGTCGAAGGAGGGTGCTGTTACTCAGCTTTTTAGTACATGATAGTGGGAGTCGCTGCCAATTATGTTCAGTGATCAGTGACTATGCCTTCATCATTGAAACAGGCTAGCAACAACTATCACAACCATGCAATAATGCTGATAAGAAGAATGCAACACAATATTTCATGATTCAGGGCGGGGTTGAACTCAGTACCCTCCGCTTCATAGTCTCGTATTCTACTACTTCAGCCAACAGCACTCTATTGATTTCATGAAATGCTCATAGATTTTCTTCATCATGTTTCCATGAAAGCTTGGAGATAATACCGAGAAACGTTCCTACTTTCAAGTGTTCCAGAGATATTCCACCCAATCGTGTATTAAGAAGTACCAAGGTGGTTTGCAGAACTTATCTCCACACCTTTTTCTTGCCGAGTTCACTTATCGTTTTCAGATATTAGCCTCTGATAATGAGCCTACATCAGCAGCATACGGTCCTGTTATTGTACCATTACCACAGAGTTTAATAAGAATTTTATTTATTAGAAGACTGGATAGTAATGGAAACAGAACTCTCTGAAATATTTCGAAATCAAGTATGCCCTTCCCACGATGTCACTAGATATCGGTCTGTCGCTGAAAGCAAAAATTCAATGGTTAATAAATAAGTGAAAGTAGAGCACTCCGTTCCATTTGTGGTCGTTTCAAGTGACAGTAAGCATTCTTGTGGCTACGATCGTTAGAGCTTAGTTCTCTTTCTATATGGGGCTAAAGGCAAACAGTCTGAGCGGATATGCATACTAAATTTTTCATTAAAATAAACAAGCCTTCCTGGTAGCTGCCGGTAACGATGGGCTGCAAAATGGTATTACTTTGTCAAAGCTTGACTGCAAAATTCGAAAAATGTATCATCCGTTGAACATGAAATTTGATTTACACTAGGAAAAGTTCGGAATATTTTGCAATTTGTTATGTTATTAACAAAAGATATGTGATTAGACATGACCTACCGTTAAAAAACTACGAGTATGTCGTACGAAACTCTTATTCAATTCTTTTGTATTGTAGTTCATATCAAATATCCAGAGGCGTTAAGGCGAACAAACAAGGAGGCTAGTGAGCACAACCACTTGGGGAAATAAAGTTGTCTCCAAATTGATATTTCAGTAAATCAATTTTTAAGCCCACTGTATGGCAAGTTGCGTCGTCTTTTTGGAAACAAATCTAGTTGACGTTTAGCTAATTAATTTTAGGAAATCAAAATTCAATCAGCATGGCCCTGTAGCGCTCCCCATGCACTGTCAGGGAATCTCCTTGCATCAGGCCAAATAACAAATTGTAATGAGTTATCTTAGATAAAAATTCTGAACTTTTATTAACGGAGCCATGCAACCATAAATGAGCTGCGTCACTATGAACAGTTCTTTGGTAGAAATGCTCTGTGAACTTGGTAATAAGATTTATTACAATTAAAACATTTATAAATAAATATATATATATATATATATATATATATATATATATATATATATATCTTTTTAACTTCCACAACTTTGGCGATAAACTTTTCTGAAATATCAATGCTGTTTATATGATGTTTGTTTGAAATTATATCAGAGAGAAAATGAAGTTTAAGTAAATCAGTAGAATCTATTTATCAATATATAGAATATGTGATTTTGCATCGAACTATTTTAAAGCTATTGCTATTTTAAAGCCAATTAAGATTTTTAGACTGTTGTTCGTAAAGTGTTTTAATTCAGAAGGACATAGTAAATATTCCAAGGTACAAGGGAAGTCAAAATCAATTTAATTATCTAACTGATACACAGCAAAGCAGAGTTTTGTGTTTTTTTTATATGTTTGCCCAAATATGCGTATCCAAGAAATACTAATAGAATACCATTTAAATACCATAAGACGTGTCCATTGAGTTCAATGGTTCCCAATACTATCGGATTTTACGACGATGAGAGTTTTCGGACAGTGAAGCAAGCGCTTATTACTAGGGCATATTTCTTAAATAGGGGAGATTCATCAGACATGCATTGGATAAAATATGCCGAGCTTTAGTGAAACGATGCAAAAATATATTACGTTTTTTAGTAAAAAATTACGTTTCTTAAAATTATTCGTCGTATCGATTGTATTATAGGATTGTATAAAAATTTAAATATCGCGCACTACTTCATAAACAGTCGCAACTCAAAATGAAAATGTTTTTAAGACAAGCATTGCTTATCGGCATAAAAATAATTGTTTGCGACAAATTTTTCACAAATCATGATACCTTAATATAATATATTGGACAGTTGCTAGTCAATGATACTAAAAATTTGAGTGAACATTTATAGACATAATAAATTTTGTTTCGTAAAATTTTTTAATATTGGATCTTGGACCTTTATTGTGTGCGAAATCTATATCCTAGTGTATTTAAGAAATTACTCTTACTGTAGAAGCTGGTAAAGACAAAACTCCTATTTCTATAATATATTTCATGTTCTGTGGACCCGATCGAAATGTTGCAGTTTCAACTTTAAGTTTGAATCACATATATTAATCACAAAGCCGAACATTTTACAAAAATTTTTAACGTTTTCAAATAGACCCGAATTTTGATAAAAGATATAAACATTGGAAGACGGAAAGCTACGTAATTAGTTTTTGTATTGGAGTATCACAAAAACCGAGCAGTTTAGCCAAGCCGCCAAATCTTTTGTGGACTTATTTCCAAAAAAGTAAATGCATGAACAGAATGAACGTGCATCAACGTTTAAAGCAGTTTTCATGTTATGTAGAGCGTAAAAAGATTATTATGTATTTAACATGGAAGATTTAAAAATTTTAAGAAACCTGTTTTCAACAAATAGTGAAAAAACTTGAAGATTTGAAAACACAAATCTGATGTTATGCGCAGTGTTGTCATATATGCAGAAAAGTTTGTCAGTTTTTTGCTAAAAAACAGTTTTTTTTAATTAAATGCTAACATAAATTTGTCTGCATTTATTTTTTTAATAAATCATTTGTTTTATTAAAAAATTGCTTACTACATTTTTTGTTCAACAATGTTGCTGTGAGTACACATGAAACACGAGCGTCTTCTATTTACTGCTCAATCGAGTGAACAAAAGATTAATTTTTGGTTATTCAAATAATTTTCTTTATTTCTTGTTTCTAAACATACTGTTCCATCGTCTATACATCTCTTCTAGTTGTGCTTTATTATTTGGTTGAGGGCAGTGACTGTATTTGAATATAATGGAAACTATAAACATTTTGTGAATGAGTGTGTACTATTAAAGCTAAATTGACAACTATAATTAAAAATAAGTACAGCGAATTTTTTTATATATGAAAAAAATATGCTCGTTTGATAAATAGCATGGAAGTTTTTCGTACAAAATAAGTTCATACCATTTTTTTGAAATTTTACATTTGAAGACACTTTCCAAATAAAAGTTTTTCTTTTGCTTTTAAAAATATATTTTGATGCTACTATTAGGGCCCATTTACGTTAAAAACCTGCTACTGTCTTCTAAGCGAGTTTATCTATATCGAATTCTCAATTCTAATCAATATTACTATAAATAAAAAATACTGAATTCAATGTAAACCAGAAATTTTGAATTGCTTAAATTATTTCAAATGGCTTGAAAGTAAACAAAATGCATATTAAAGTAATACAGCGAATATTAATACATTACCCCAAAGGTTAAAGGCAACTACCCTTACTTGAGTACTCCGATTTAGTTTTTCCATAACACAATTAGAAAAGCAGAGCGGGTTTCGTACAAATGAAAATAAATCGAAATATTCTTATTATAAATAAAACAAATGTTTGAAATAAAACAGTAATCTTCAAAATGAAAGTTGAATATTATTTTAATGTTTATTGAAAAATTTTATCATATCAATCTAAAATTTACCCTGCTAAATTTGATGTGTTCCCCGTTAAGTGAATCACTAAAATTTGTGGTAGGTATTGGTAGCAGCAATACAGGGGCTTACAGATTGCTAACCTGCTCTACTTTGAAGTACCTTTTCAAGGACTCCAAGTTCCAAGCAACCATTTAGAAAAACATTTTTTGATTGCAGTTGATTACAGCTCGAGAGTTTCTCTTTTCAAAAATTAAAATTTTTTAAAGATATATAATATTTTACGCAAAAGTAAACCACATTTCATTGTAATTTAAATAATAAAATAAGTAAAAAGTAAATATAAATAAGATATACGTAATAGTAAATAAAATTCTAATTCCCATAAGTGTTAGTGTGTGAAATGAGATAGAAATTGTTAAAAATAAAAGCTTAATTACATATAAAAACCAAATCAAAGAACTTAACCAGCAAAAAATTTTAGATTATTTGTAAATAATTAGTTGTAGAATAGTTGCACTTAGATCCGGTTTATTTTATTTAATACGACGTTGGAATAGTGGCATCATAACAGCTAGAGATATGCAAACGGCGTGATTTAAAAATTTGGGGCCGTACGTGATAATGCGTATAATATCCACGCACTCAAAAGAGAAGATACATTTTTTTTCTTTTGAATTTTTATTCTAAATACCTAAACCTAAGGAATATATGAATGCACATACATATACATACACACATATGTATGTGCTATAGAGATACAAAATTTTAATGTTTTTTCAAGATTGTTACCATCGGTCGTGAATGTAAGTGATTAAAACTAACACTTTCTTGAGCGAATTAAATCTTGCCGTGTGTGAGAGTGCGTGAAAAAGTCAAGTTTCATGATCGTGCGTGATGTTGAGCACAATTTCCCTCACGCGCACATCTCTAATAATAACCACTAAGATTCATCTACATATTTGATGCAACAATATTGTAATTTCACCATTTTTTCCCTATTGCCACGATGGTCTACGGAGCAACTAACATAAATTTATAATGTCGTAAGAAAATGATTATCCAACGAAAGTCCTCCGTATCTCGTTTGTGCCCGCAAAACAAAATATACCATAGAAATTGCTTTCAATATTATTCAAGAGGTTTTTACATTCGGACTATAAATGCCACACATTTTTTTCAAATATAAATAAAAACTAGGTAACTTTCATTACATTTCATTACATATCATAAACTTCTTCAGGAGTTGTCAGTTTTATTCAAATCTAGCACAAATGAATAATTTTATTTTTTATTTTTTTTATTAATTTATTTAGTCTATGGGTTAATCCTTACAGACTGATACAATTAAAATATAACAATGTTCCATAAATGATAATTACATACATATATAAATGGAATCTATAAAGCTTTGTTTTAATAGTAACAAGACAAATTACAGCAAAAACAAAAAATATGGCTTTAACAAATGTTGATTTAACAAATTAAACATTTATTTAGAATCAATTTTGTAATGAGTTAAGATGTAAAATTATATCATTTTTTACGACATCAATACTTTTGTTGAAATCGATACAAGGGTAAAGACTATTAAAATCACTGCAAATTCTCCGAAAGGGATCGAAGTTACTATAGTTTGTAGTGTAAAACTTAATTCTCAAGAAGCTATAATACCTTGTTGGACGAATGGGTATATTCAAGTTTATTTTGCTCAGGAGAAATTGAGATGTGACGCAGCCGTTTATTAATTTCAGCAGAAAGGTAACATTTAGCATTTGTCGACGGCTCCTTAAGGTTGGAAGCTTAATAAGTCCTAGGCGTCTCTCGTAAGATGGTAATCTTATATTAGAGTTCCAAGGAAGACCACGAAGACAAAATAATAAGAATTGCACTTGTACTGACTCTATTTTATTTGAATGTGAAAGATATTGTGGGTCCCATACAACAGATCCGTATTCAAGTATTGGGCGAACTAAAGTAGTAAATAACATCTTGGTTGTGTAAAAGGGTCAGAGAACTCCTTAGCCCAGCGTTTAATAAAACCCATAACACCAGTAGCTTTGTTAATCGTCGAGGTTATATGGCACCTGAAGTCCAATTTTTTATCTAAAATAACTCCCAAGTCATTAAATGAATCCACTAGGTCAAGAACAGCATTATTCATTTTATAGAGTCCATTGATTGGTGTTGCTCTTGAGAAAATCATATATTTGCACTTTTTCACATTTAGGTCCATTAAATTATTATCGCACCAAGCGGTTAAGTGTACAATGTCAGCTTGGAGACGCAACTGTTGATCAATAGAATCAAGCGATAAGAATAACTTTACGTCATCTGCATACATTAGTATATTTGAGTTTTCAACAACGGATGGAAGATCATTAATAAATAAAGTAAATAAAAGTGGGCCGAGATGACTACCCTGAGGCACACTTGATATAACATTTATATCAGTAGAGAGCATATTGCGGAACTTGACACACTGCATTCTGTTCTTCAAATAAGATTCGATCCATTTTATTGGAGACGTTCCAAATCCAATTCGATCAAGCTTATGAATAAGTAAGTTGTGATTCACCTTATCAAAGGCCTTACTAAAATCAAAATAGATGACATCTGTTTGTTTGCCAGTGACAAATCCATCGTTAACTAAGGTTGTTAATTCTAAGAGATTCGTAATAGTTGATCGACCTTTACAGAAACCATGCTGCGCAGAAGAAAGGATAGACGTTGCTTGATAAGACAATGTATCGCATAAGAGTTGCTCAAACAACTTTGGTATAGCGTTCAGTTTAGCTATACCTCTATAATTGGATATATCAGCTTTAGATCCAGATTTGAATAGCGGAATGATGAACGATTTCTTCCAAATTGGAGGAAAGTAACTCAATTTGAGTGATTTGTTGAATAAATAGGTCAATGGAGTGCTTAGTAAATGAGGACAGTATTTTAAAATACTACCAGGAATACCATCAGGACCGGGATCATACGAAAGTTTTAGATTTTTCATATAAGTCAAAACAGTTTGCTGCTCAATACGGGGTACATTAAAATTCACTGATTCAGGGATATAGTAAGAATACTGCTCTATATTGCTAAACGTAGACGAAGAATAGGTTGATGCAAAAAATTCAGCAAACATATTACTTATAACTTTATCATCTGACGACTCATAATCTTTAAACTTCATAACAGAAGGGAAATCTGACACACGCCTCTTCGAGTTGACAAACTTATAAAAAGATTTGGGATCATTTTTTAGGTTATTTTTTATCCTGTTTAAATAAGCACTATAAGCCAGTTGATTAGCAATGGTATATGCAGATCTTGCTGAGGAGTACATGGAATAATTTAGTTGAGATGCATTTTGCTTGTACTTTTTAAATAGTTTACTCTTGCGGTTTTTAAGTCTTGAAAGTTGTTTAGTGTTCCAAGGTGGACCATGGCAGGGGGCAGGTAGTACTCTAGGTATTGAAGATAGGAAGCATTTGTGTAGTATCTGGTAAAATTTTTCGATACTTTTGTCTAAATCATTGCCATAAGATAATTCATTTAACCAGTCGATTTGAGAGAGTTCACGTTGAAGTTTAATGTAATTTGTTGACTTAAAACGAAAAATTTTATTTTGCTGAGATGTATTTGACCGTCGATGAGGTTGGTAGATATAAGTTAATTCAATCGTAGGATGATAACTATCCTCAGGATTTGAAAGCGGGGGATGCTGCGATATCGAAAAGTCTGACGGTTCATTAACAAATACAAGGTCTAACAATTTATCAGAAGTATTTGTGATGCAGTTGATTTGAAAAAGGCAGCACTCCAGTAAACTGTTAGAGAAATACTGCGATAATTCCGAAGATTGAAGAGGTGACAAATAATTACAATCAGGCACAGATTTCCAGGACACATTTGGCATATTAAAATCTCCCAGCACAAGTATAATATCATTTGAATTTACTTTATCTGCAATAACATTTATAGCTTTTAGGTAATCCTCATAGATAGAATATTGCGAGTTAGGAGGAATATACAAGCAAATAATATACATAAGCCGTTTATGTATTTTCACTAATACGCATATAAACTCAATGTGCAAAAAATCATGCAGTATAATTTCTTCCGACGAAAACATAGTTGAGACAGCAATTAAAAAACCACCACCCGATTTGTTTACAATATTATTGGCTGTTTGACAACTTTCTCTATCTTTTCTGAAAATTTGGTATCTGGAACACATAATTTCGGTATTATTAATTTTACCACTAAGCCAGGTTTCAGTGAATGCTATAATATCGTTGTCATATCCAAAGCTGTTTCGGTAAATCGATGACAATTTTGAATTAATACCTCTGACATTTTGGTATAAAATAGATGTTAGTTTTTTGGGTTGGGATGCACTAAATTAGGCAAGCGAGCATTATTATCATCTTTATAAATGAATTCACGTACTAAAGCATTCTTAGGCCAAAACTCTTGACTAACAATTTGCTGAAACAGTACCTCCGGTACAATTATTTTGAATGATGCTCTATTTCTAGAGTTTATTTTAAAAACGAGAATATCCTGTGGTGAGCAATTTTCAAATTTCCTTTGAATATACCATTTCATATCTTCAGCTTTTGTATCCGATGCGAAACGTGTAGCAAATATGGTTTTTTTCGGAGGAATCGTACGCAACTCCCTTGGGGCTGTTGACGTATCAGTTATATTTTGATTAAGAACTGTAGACGAGCTCGCTATTGAGGTTAAAGGAACTGGAATTGAGCGGGGCTTAGAGATTTAGAAGCATTATTTAGAGGCACGGCCGTTGATGAGTAGCTCAGAGCATTATTTATATCGTTGACATGGATAATGTTACCAACTAAACTATAATATAACATAATACCACAGTTTAAGCTTACATATTAATATCGTTGTCAATCTGCGTTAAAAACTTGTTATTCTAAAAAACTGGACTTCACGGCATAATTTCGATAATAAATAAATAAAGAAATTGGCACAACACAACAAAACCATGCTTAACACTAGTATCATAAATTTGTAACTAATTATTTGATTGCAAGTGAATATTGTAGTTTTGTATTGCCCTTATCCGCTTTGGCATTCGTTGCGTTATGTATTTTCTCTTGAATACGTGGCTCTCTGTAGTAAAACATTCGTTCTCTTTCTTTTCCTTATTTAGTATTATGACCTTAAAATTTATTTCGTTATTGCATTCTTTTGCATGTACGAGTAGTGCAAGCCCCATGTTTTTTTTTTTCCTTTTTCAATATCAATTTTTGACCATATGTGAGGATGCTGCTGAAGTATTTAACTCAATACTATGAAGCGGAGGATCCAGGGTTCCACTCCGTGCTCAGTCATGAATATTGTGTCGAGTTCTTCTGATCAGCACTAGTGCATGGTTGTGTTTGTTTGTTGTGAACTTATGAAAGTCTAGCACTGGTCACTGAACATAACTGGCACCGAGTGATATCATAATGTACTAAAAAGCAGAGGAACAGCCCCTTCTTTGTCGGCTCTGTAGCAAAAAATTATCCAGCGAAGTAAGAGATTCAAATAGCTACAAAAAAGTTTCTATCTTCTCATCTTTCTTTATATGTCCAATAATATCTCCTCCTCAATAGTTCCTGCGCAATGCACTGTGTATGTAGGGGTCATCCCTTGTCCGCGATAAAAAAAATATATAGCCCGAAAGTAAAAACCTTTTGAATAATTTTGAATATATAATTGATCATAATAATATGTTCAACATCGAACAACGACTCTTAAGCGTAAGTAGTTAAATAAATTTTTGGTGCAAATTTCGAAAT